>OX465242.1:16068391-16668391 GCA_949987775.1 Aproaerema taeniolella | reverse complement strand
GATTGTCTTCGTTAATCTTAGGATTTAATTTATGATAAGCTTTGGGTTTTTTGCTGTAACATTCCATAATAAAAATTTTCAAAATGTTTTAAAAGCGATGACGTGCAGGTACTTTAAATCAAAGATTTATTTACCATTTCAGGTATGAAATGCTGATCGGCTATCCACCTTTTTGCTCGGAGTCACCTCAAGAAACCTATAGAAAGGTGATGTCTTGGCGGGAGTCGCTCACTTTTCCACCAGAAATACCTATTAGCGAAGAGGCTAGAGAAACTATTTTGCGTTTTTGCTCAGAACCAGATCGCAGGTGAGCATCGAAATGAAATGTGTGATTTTTTTATTTTTTTTTCTCATAGTACACCGATTTATAACTTTTTTTTTAAATCATTCCTGTACAAGTTATTAAGAGTACAGTGAGACCAAGTAAATTAAAATCGATTCATAAAAAATTGTAAGAATTTAAAACGATAATATTTTTCTTAATTTATAGCTTTTGGATATGACAGTGAGATTGGCATTTGAGGCATGCGTTATACTCATAATTCATACTATTAAAACGTAATCGGTTTCCCGGAAACGGCTCTAACAATTTTGTTAAGATTCACGTATTGAGTTAAAAAGTCAGTAAAAAGTCAATAAAAATAAAATTATTAGTTTAACAAATAGATACAAGATAGCCCCAAAGGCCCGAGCTTCGGTTCTATCCCCGAGGCTCCCTCAAGTATGAATACATTGATAATATATTTTTTTAAACAGTTAATTGTGCATTCACAGACTTGATGACCGTGCCTTTGTCTTATTATTGCTAATGTTTTCTAGGTTGGGCTCGCAGCGAGGTATAGAGGACGTAAAATCGGTGCAGTTCTTCCGCGGAGTGGATTGGTCGCACGTGCGCGAGCGGCCCGCGGCCATCTCCGTCGAAGTACGCTCCATCGATGACACGTCCAATTTCGACGACTTCCCCGACGTCAAACTTGAAATACGTAAGTTAATTTCATAACCATAGATAGAGGCGAGCACATATAAGCGGTGATAGCGCCAGGCATGGTAATCGGAAGGTTGCGGGTTGAATCCTGGTGTGGGCTTGTACCACTAAATTCGTCTTTTCGGATTTATGTACCGATTTCTAATTAATTATCACTTGCTCAACGGTGAAGGAAAACATCGTGATGAAACCCGCCTGTCTAAGAAAATTCATTTTCGAAAAACGAGCGGTCCACTAACCCACATTGGGCCACCGTGGTGGACTATGGCCTAAATCCCCTTTGTGTTTCGAAGGGAGGCCCGTGCCCCTCGGTGGGTACGTAAATAGGCTGGTGTGCAAGAGGCCAGCACATCAGATGTACGGACGGCCGCAACTCAGGTTACCACACGCGTGCACTCTGTGCTGTTGTGATAAGAGCGGTTTTGCAATGAAAATGGAGTAACCTGATGCGCTGGCCTCTGTACTCTATGCTGTAACGATAAGTATGGTTTTGCAACGGGTAACCTGATGCGCTGGTCTACAGCATACAATTTGTCGCGATATGAAACTGACATGATAGAAGAAGCACATCTTAAGAGAATTGTCTAGTCACCATTTTTCGTTCCAACGACGTTGAAATAATATGTAACCTTAGCGAGTTTTTGTGTTTTGATACTCTATTAATCGGTTTACAACTTCCGAAGATAGCGGTATCTGAGTGAAGTGAACTAAACGCAACCATTCAACATGCGACATTTTTAAAATTTCCAAATAACTATTGAACCTATTTTATTTAGTAAGACTTATTCGGAACCACTTTAGAGACAATTTTATTCAAATTTCCAAACAATAATAGGCGTTTTTCAAGCACCTTCCACTGTTCTAGAGCCGTTCATTGATTTAAAACCACACGTTAAATAAAGACGTCCCCTAGTAAAAAATAAGGATCAATCACTTCTAAAAATAACGATCTAACTTTCATTATGGTAGAAACAATAAGTACATTACTCTTATTTACAAAATCTAGCTTCAAATATTGTAAAACTCCTAAAAGTAGAATCAGAAGCAATTGTTGTTTTTGTTGGTATTTTTATTAATTAAACCTGCCAATTTTTAAAAATGTGAAATAGAGGAATATTTATGACTTTGATGTTTCGCATTATATGCTTATTTTACGCAGATTGATTGGCTTGATTGAGATTGATTGATTGGCTTTAATGTAGGTTTAATTTTGTGTTTCCTTTTTGAGGAAATACGTGGATACCTTTGTTCGGGCATCCTGATAGGGTCACATGACTTACGCACACTCATTGATTAAACGGTTTTGAAATAACTTAAGACTTCTCATAGGACCGCTATTCTCGTCTCGAAGAAAAAAAACCTGATTTATGAACTCACTAGCTGCCATTTCCCGAAAATTTAGGAAATCCAAAAATAAGAAACGCCTAATCATTACCTACTGATCTGATCTACTGAAGAAAACGAAATATTTAAAACATTGACCTCTTAATACACGATTTGTCTGTGACCTTAATACATGAATCATTTTTTATTTACAGCGGCGGCCCCGATAACACAGGACGGTGAAGTCGCGTACAAGGACTGGGTATTTATAAATTATACTTTCAAGAGGTTTGAGGGGCTCACTCAACGTGGCACTCCTACCAAAAAGTGAAATTATAAATACTTGGCTTTTCACTTAGCCTATACCTATCTTCTAAAATAAATTAACATTATAAAAGATTGTAATATTTTCTTATGGAATTCAATTGACCAGGATGATGACTATGAAAGCAATCTTTAAAATGTAAGTGTTCATGAAATCCAATACTATTTATTTGACGATGAAATATTGTTTAATGAAATCGTTTTTGTATTTGGCTTATAATGTTAGTGGATGAACTATAACTTTTATTATGTTAATTTACTGTTTTCCTATTCTTCTAAGTTTCACAAGGCTATTTGCCTTTTATAATGACACTGTCGAATAATTAATATAGAAATAAGGGCGCAAAATATAGGCACATATAAATATGCTCTATGAACAAACTCGCTCATGTAGAAGGCTCATAAAAAGCACGCTCTGGAACTCAATTTACTCAGGAAAATGTTTACAAAACTGGTATTGTTTTCAGATAATTCTTCAGTCCTTAAACATGTCTAATGTTTAGACGATTAACCGAATACTGATGTCCTTCAGACGGGCTCAAATTTAAGTGCCGTAAATTGAAAGCCCTAGGCGTATGTTATGATCTTACGATGAGCATTGATCAATTTACTGCCATCGATCCACACTCCCACTCCTGTAATCCATGTCGGAGTAGACAGAGTTTTAAACCACTTCATATGGAACTAGGTGGTTTTAGAATCACTTGACCCCACATTTGCGATACATTTGTAATACATACATATATAACTTAAGGAGTTAGTTATGAATTTATGATACAAATTACGACGTTATAAAAAATAAAGAAAAGCTATTCGATTGTTCCATTTCATTAGTGGTATCGCCTACCTGGCATTTTATTTTAACGGCCCTATCCCTTAATGTCGTTATTCAGTGCCTTGCACCCAACTTGGACGTTAATAAGTCCTAAACAATTTATGAGTTTCTGGAGCTTTTAATAAGGCAATGCCTGTGATTTTACGTGCTTGTGCTGCCCTCAAGTGATCAAAAGCAGAAGCACAGTGTTATAATATGTTTAATAGATAATGTAGTGCTTGCATTTTGCAATGAGTTAGCTATTTTATTATTTTATGATATATTTTTAAGTTATGTAATTTGACTTTTTCTTTTCGTTTGTGAGATTAACAACAGAAGTATGAATTCGATGAATAAATAATTTCCTTCATGAGTATTACATTTGTAAAATTATATACCTATCATCAACGAATCACTGCATTTGTAAATTCTGATTAAGAATTGTTATTTTATTGAGCGTCATCAATTTCATTATATGTACACAGTCCCACGGATACGCCACGCTAAGGGAAAGTACTTTAAATATTGCTGATAGGAAATCTTACTGGGAGAAGACTTCACGTTGATTTTAAAAACAATTTGAACTGAATTCATGGATTTTTTAAAATACGCTTCCAGTAAAAGTTCATATCTATAATATTTAAGTACTTTCCTCCTGTGTGGCATAGCCATGGGACACCCTGTATAGTAGAGCAATCTAGGGCATTTCTTTTAAATTAAAATTTTTATAGCTGGTATAACTAAATTACCGTTATTTTAAATTAATAAATTACCAAAAATAAGTATTTCATACACTATCGTATTAAAGGGCTTAGAAGAATTTTGTATGAAGGCCTATCTACCGTTTATGTTTTATTTTTTTTACGTCAATCGATAGCTGAAACTTTAAGAACCATAACTTATTATGACGACTTATTCCTAAAGTGTAACATTTCCGGGATATGAGTGATCAAAGTTGTACAGTACACGACGACACCACACATGTTGTTTATGGTAATTTGATAATTTTTGGTGGCTGCAATTAAAAAAAAAAAACAGCGGACCAGGTAGACCAACATTTTCATAGTTCTTTGTTACCTTATTTTCTTACTTGTTAAAGCACTTTAATACCATCATCTCTAATACCAAGCTGATGACCCTTTCCTTTGTTGCCGCACAGAGATTTTGGCAGAACTTAAAGGAATTCTTTTTCTCCTAATTTATTACCCCTTTGTAGTTTTTACATTTACAATTCAAAACTTAAATAATATTGAAATAAAATGCAAATATTTGTCAAAATACCCCTTGTCTTAAGCAGTACTCAGCCTTTTTTATAATGACTACAAAACTTAACATATAGTCCGTAAGCCCGCTTCAAACTTGACTACGTCATATGACATTGCAATAAAATGCATTACACACTTATGATACTCGTGGCAGCATCCCCAGTTCCTACATGTCCGGTAGTACTTGTCACACTGTCTCAAAGTTCTTTATACTTCAAACTTTGAGACAGTGACCTGACAGACTGATGTTTTCTTTCTGATCTTTGGCTTCTTGTGATTCCTTTCTGATAGGCTAAGACCTTTTCATACTTCCGGCCAATTCGAAGTGCAAAATTGATTCTAGCTTTTTACAGATTTTCCGACCGTATGTCATGCATTTTATCGTGATGTCATATAACCGGGGCAACGTTGGAACGGGCTTGCGGATCATGGTAAGCTGTGGTAATAAGTTTATGTGAGTTTAAGGAGAGTGTTATGACTTCTTTTCGCTAACTGCTGATATTATAAATATTTAAAGAGTCAGTGATAGCAAGTTACCTTGAAGCAAATCTGTGCCCTACTTATTTAAGGGGTATTACAAACCATTAACAACAAAATAAGGTCGTTTTCATTTTAATTAACTTCAAGAAGTTATACTATACCTGTTGAATATGTATAATACTCCCACAGGCGAGCCAAGCCTAACAATATAAATATTGCTCAACAAACGTTATATACAAAGCTTATTCTTAGAATTAGTACAATAACTTAAAAAAATATTTTTTTAAATAATAATTATTTAATGAGATTGCGGTATCGCAGTCAACCGTGCATTTAGGTTCAAGATTCTTAGACTAGTATCATCTTTTGACTAGTACGAATGACGACAAGCGTTCCAAAGACAAACATGTCTATTGATAAATCGAGTTGATGAAATTCTATATTAAACAAGTTTATTCTATAACGCCCATAAAGATCTTGATACTGTACCTGTGAAATCATCGCCCTTCTGGATCGATCGCATAAAAACAATTAATTCCTTGTGGCTTCTCAGACACGATCCTTTATAAGCAAATAAAAAAAGGAGTCTTGCCTTTTAAATTGCCTGCTGTATATGATATTAAATCTAAATGTAATAATATCATAGTAACAACAAGTACTAATGATACTGACGGTAATATATTGAATATTTTTAAATAGCATTCGCGCGTGGGTGGCAAACATGAATCATTATGTAGTTGTAGGTAGTCCTAATGCAGTTGCCCGACGACGTCGACCGGTAACACGTTGGCGCGACTGTAGGCGGTTAAACCCCCGAAATTTATTTTCTCCAGTATTTTAATTTCCATTCGTTTTTTCCCCATTTTTTATTTATACCATACGGAAACTTTCATAATACATTTTGTCCACATGTTCACAAATTCTTAGTCGGTTTTCGCATCAAACGTTAATTTAACCAGTCCATAATATTATCGCAAAACAGAAATTATCTATTGATTTGAACACTTTAGAATACCGATTGTTCATTGGCAGTTAAACTTCTTTAGATTACGATGTCATTGAATAAGTACAATTATTTTTCAATGACAATGACAGTTACAAAAAATATACTTGTTGAGCATTTCATAAAGTATTGTTTTTAAATAATTATAAGATAATAAATGTCTTTCCTTAGTTATAACGTTGTTTTTAACCGACTTCCAAAAAGGAGGAGGTTCTATGTTCGACTGTATGTATTTTTTTATGGATGTTCACCTATTCTTCCGCCATTTTCATTTAAAAAATATTTTTTTGGTTCGAAAGAGGTGGTCACATTGTAACCTAAATGTAATCTTCTTATTATTCGTGCTCCGACTCACCCTGCTCCCGCAGCCAGCCGGCGCACTGGCGCCCAACGCAAGCTTGTTGTTTTGTGCTTGTAATAATGTATTATCACATCAATGGACATAGCGTTATATCAATGGGAAATCAGTGTCTGAAGACTTCTCCTAATACATTGTCTTACGAGGCACCACAATATATCCATTATGTATTTTTTGTTGAGCATAAAATTTGTGTAGTGCACAAGCTAGTCAATAAGTTCATTTTTTACCAAGGCTTCGTAATACATAGGTTTTTAGCTGCTTGATCATATTGCCACTCTGGATATTCTTTCGGATTATGCCGCTTTTGCCAGTACACTTATTACGGCACTGTTGATGTTCTAGTTATAGAAGTATTGTCGAAGTTACTTGAGTATCTAGCTCGCTGCGTCTATTTTTATTCTCATCAGCCGGGCTATGATGATCGCAACGACATAATATTATCTCACGCGTTATCTCGTGGTCACGTGACTGTTTCGACCAATGAGATTACGAGAAAGCGTCACGTGATAACGAGATAACGCGTGAGATAATATTTCGTTGCGATCATCATAGCCCGGCTGAAAAAGACTTGCTTTAAACGATCTCAGCCACACAGCTGAGGGTTGTGAACCTGGAATTTATGCAAATTGACTATCTTTTCGTAACCCGAATCCATGTCTGTTATATCTGCATTTGGCAAGGTTGTATCATCATCCGCTTTCTCCAATTCCTCTATTATTTTTCTGAGCTTTAACGCTTTCTTTGGTCGTAACCTTTTTAAAAACGCGCGAAACAAATGTCCATTTATTTGCTTTACGGTATATCTTGACGAAGTTTTGAGTCAAAATGTCAAAAAAAATGTTTTCTTCATACAAACTTGGAACCCCCATTTCACCCCCTTGGGGGTTGAATTTTGAAAATTCCTTCCTTAGGGTTGAACTCGGTTTTTAGCATATTTTTTCTTTGTACAGAAATTCGACCTCTACAGATTATTATATCTTATACTTATAGTAACCCAAGAACGGCTGGACCGATTATCATGGTTTTTGATTTATTGTATTTATCTCCGTCCCGAATAGCAGAATAACTATTACAAACATAGGCTACATAATTTTCCCGAAATTCCCATGGGAACGAAGTCCCGAACGAAAAGCTAGTTTCAATTAAACTTACGACGAGAAAAGTCATTGGCAAATTAATGGACTGGTTAAAATTATCGTTCGATGCGAAAATCGACTAAGAATTTGTGAGCATGTGGACAAAATGTATTAGGAAAGTTTCCGTATGGTAAAAATTAAAAATGGGGGAAAGAACTAATGGAAATTAAAATAATTACCGGAGAAAATAAATTTCGGGGGTTTAACCGTTACAGTCGTTGGCGCGGTGGTGCGCTTCATGCATAGGGGTACATGTACAGACAACAGCACATCAGGTTACCACAAACTGTCAAATTTCCCCAATGGATAGAAAAGTCTACTGCTTGGAGATAAAATTAAAAATCGATTGAAGAAATTTGACAGTATTGAATAGCATGATGTGCTGTTCACCCTGTACATGAGGTGACTTTAAATTCGTTAGTGAAATTTAAGGGGGTGGTTCTTCACTTAAAACTGAACAACTTTCACTGAGGAACCTATATGAGATTTTTAAAACATATTGTCTGTCGACTTCCCATACAAAAGTAAATCAACTGATCGAACAAATTGTACGGAGAGGCGAATTTTTTTTTTCATATTTCGCCTGTCCCTTAGAGAAAGCTGGTTAGTTTCGAGGGTTGATTCACATTGATTAATTTAAAGTCACTCAATAAAGACCGCCTCTGTGTGCAGGTTCAAAGGAATTTTTTTTGTTGTCTGATGCTGATATGTAATATTTGGGTACGCGATTTTGATTGTGACTATGTTTATATTGACCAGAAATGCTTGTCCAACAATATGATATTTTCAAAACATAACAATATTTTACAAATATAATCGTCAAATTACAAACTGCCTCATAGAAATTGCTAACGTATAAATTATATTATTCCGTCCAATATTATGTTACTTTATTGAGTGAAATTGTGATTAGAAATACAGTTGTATTGTTTAAGTGAGAAAAACCAAGCATTTCTGGTAGAGTAGTATAAATTTAAGGCCCGCATTGAAAATAATAACTGAGCATGTCTAAAACCAATTCCGATTGTATTAACTAGTGCCAAGCAGCCCATGGTCAGTTGTCATTACTATTTTTATCGAGTTAAAGAACGTGTTTCAAAATTAATAAAAATCCAGTTTATGCGCAGGTCTATTTAAAAAATGTCAAGTATGTCATGTTACTTCAGTGAAACTTTCATTATAAAAGATATCAAACCGTACAACTGATTACAAGAGTATCTAACATTTCACTTTTAAATTTAATTTTGGATTTTTTGGATACTCATTTATCAGAGCTAACGAGCGTGAGCAAATTGGCGCCATAGCTACTACCGGGAAAAAACTAATTGGTTTATAAAAGAAAATAATAAAACTGGAGAACTCATTAACAAAGTTATTAAAACTAGATGATGCCCCCCAACTTCGTTTGCGCGTTGTATTTTTGTTACATAAACACACAAAATTTTGTTAATACCTACACATTCCTAATGGCCACTGACATAATCTGAATTCGACTTCACGTATTATGTTGTACAGCACGCCGCTTTTATGAATCAGTAAACAAACACAGACATATATATAATAATAACAATTGCTTTCAATTAAAAGCACCACTCTTCAGCTCTTCAGTATAATTACTTTAAAATTATTATTAATCAAATCCTATACACCTATCAATGAAACTCAAATCGAAAAGCTCAATATTCCAAATAGATCTTATTCCATGTCAGTGATAAGTTAGTGATTTTAGTCAATACATGTCAGTTTCCTACCAAAATTTGAAAGAAAATCTAAAACTTTTATTGTTTTCAAAAAATGACAGTTTAAAAACAGATGATTTTCATCTCGTTTCTCAGACAGGGCTGGACTAAGAGTCCAAGACAGGGCCATTTAGTTATTTGAATATTGATTTAGTACCCTAATTTATTGAAAAACCATTCTTATCGCAACAGCACAGAGTGCACGTATGGATAACTTGATGTGCGGCCCTTTGTAAGTAGCCTAACACGTTCGGTTATTAATTCTAAGTAGCCCTGGATATTATTTTTCGAAAATCTTCAATGTACAGATTTTTTGTCCTTGCGATGTTATTATTTTTAGTATAGTTTTGTCGGAAAAAAAACTTTATCTTTGTGTTCTACTTAAACGTAGTACATTTATTTTGGCCTTACTACACTGCTCAAAAAGAAACAAAACAACCTTAAAAAAAAAGATTTTAAAATGTAAAAAATGATGAAAGCGGGACTTTGCTTGAAAGAAAATATTAACTGTAGGTGTGTGATTTTTTATCGAGCCAAACTACACAGTATACACAGATATTCTAATCGATTATAACTTTTGAAAGTATTTCTAAAAATTTTGGTTTGATTTTTTTTTCTACTTCGGCTTTAGAATAGTTACAACGATTTGCGTCTGAAATACATCTGCGTGGTTAATATAAAATAGCGTGGTTATTTTAATTCAGTTGGTAATTGATTTTAAGTTCTCAGCGGTAGATCTTGCCGATAGATTAAGTACAAAGTTTTGTAGTGTTTAGTATTTGATGGTGGTGGTTTGTTAAAATCTTGACTATTTTGTCAGTTGTAATACTGGATCGTGTATAAAATTATTGTCAGAGTTTCATTCGAGGAATTATCGAAATCTGTATCACATTTACTGTCAGTCTCATTCCACTGCTTGTCAAGTTCTGTTGAGAATAATAATTTGGCGAATGATCCATCGTAGTTTGCCTAGAAATCTGTATACGTAATGGTAATGGCACTTAATTTTCTCGTCGATCGAAATGTTCAAGCTCATACACTAATTTTGTCACAGTAATTACAAATGTTGTAATGCGTATTGCACTGACGTCGTCCTCCAAACACTCATTTATCAGTGTAGCGTAGTGGCTACACATCGTAATGTAATTGTTTTATGTACTTGTACAAATGATATTACTTATTTCACATCAGTACATTCTAATAGTTGTTTACTCAGTAACTAATATTGGAAAGACTCTTTCAGAATAGTTTACATAGTTATTCAGAAAGATTCTCCAACATTTTTGTGTTGTATTTTAAATCACTTTATTAGTGTTTGAATGTATTATTTTGGTTCATTTTGTTTTATATACTAATCTGAGTTAATTACGTAGGTGAATTATTTGGGACTATTCAGATACGTGCAATGTCCTTTTATATGAAATAGAATTGTAAGTGGAAATTATTCTTTTATTGTTTCATTAGAAAATGTTTCATTGTGTTTTTATATTTTATCTGTTTAAAGTTCCTTTCGCAACCCTGTAGACTTGGTTACTAAATAAGTCTTCCTCTCATTAGCCACTAATCTGAATAGACCTTATAACAATGTGTAGCATTTAATTATCATCGATTTTAGTTTTAATCATTACTATTTTAAATTCTACAATATTCAATTTATTGCAAACATATCATATCTTGGATAAAATTGTAAAGTCACAGAAAAAAAACGTAAAAATTTACTAACAGATCTAAAAGTGAACAGGCGTGCCACGAAATGTAATGTTGTTTCCAAATTAAATGTACACTTTAGAGTATTTATTATAAATACGGTTCATGGCAATATTTTGTGAGGAACGTGTGTTTGTTTTTAGATCATGTACAATACCTTTAACTTCTTTAGTATTAACTTTCCCAGTACTTTTATTACACGGCATGTTTTTAGTGATAGATGTGTGTATGTATATGTCAAGAACCGGAAAAACATTTTTTGTTAGCACATTGACCCATTTCTGATTAATATTTACGTATATGTGTGTTTATACCTGTCGCCTGGCATTATGAAATCTGTTTCCTAGTTAACTCTAACAACGTTATCCACGGCTATATTCAAAGTCATGTACGGTTGTTACCAAGTACGGTATACTTGGTTCAGTAACTGTTGTAACCTTTAGATCATTTCTATTACATTCAGCGTAATTCAGCGACCTTCACTATTTCCGATATTAAATACTAACACGGCATTGTTTTCGTGTCCTGTCTTATTGTAAACTAACGAAATGACAAGATATGTGACTGTGAAAATGATAAGGTACAACTTTGGGGATAGTCGTTAAGGTTCAGAATTTGCATATCGCTATAAACACAGTCAAATATGTGTGCCCTCGATACTTCTCCATCTACTCGGTAATTTTAAGTATGACACGCAATCGAAACAGGGAAGACAACAGAGCTACTTAAGATTCGTTGGTATGAAGTAAGAATACAGTTGAACGTCCAGCTCTAATTCAGTTCGTACAGTTACAGATGCCTTAAGCTGACTTTTAGTAGTTTCAATTCCACGTCCCCCACCTTCAAGAAAGTAATATAAATTGTAAAGGCTGAAACAAAACCTACTTCTGTGGACAAATGAGGACAAACACACCCTCCGTCCACTTGGATCTATTGGATTAGCTCCATTGATGGATCTTAGTACACTTTTTCCTCCATTTGAGTTCATTACGCCAATACATTCCACATTTGTCAAGTTGTAATTAAATGAAAGAAGACTATTAGTTTATTTTTGTCAATTGTGTAGAAACACCTTGTGTGACACACGGGTGGGAAGGTTATTGCGAACTCGTGCCGTATACACGTCAACTCGTTTGCAATAACCTCCTTCTAACCTTTGTATCACATTGAGCTATTGAGTACTTCCAATCGATGAGAACACAGCCTCTCACTCTAACAGAATGTACAGTGTCAGGTAAACTTCGAGTAGTATATCCTATGGGGAGTTGGGAAAGTCAGCTTAAAATGAACACTTTTAATGTGCTGCTAACTGTAACCTAAGGGTCAGTTCACACCGCGACGTGACGCGACGCGACGCTGCGCGCACATTTTAATATAGCCACTCAAAATTGAATTTTATTTATTACATGTGAGAATTTAGAATACGTCGCACCACGCAGCGCTGCGCCTCGAGATGCCTCGCGGCGTGCCGCGGCGTTCTCACAATGAAATGTTTATCTTTTCATGTAATAAATAAAATTCAATTTTGAGTGGCTTTATTAAAAGTGCGCGCAGCGTCGCGTCGCGATGTTAACTGACCCTAATCAATAAACATAAAAGGGGAGCTAGACAGGTGTCCTGCTTCTTGTTTTGATGTACAACATTAGGATCGCATTAACCACCTGGATGTATTATGTTAGTAATCCCAACGGTTGGCACAGCCGTAATCAATGAGCTGATTTGCTGATGAAAACTTGATGATGTATAAAGCTTAAGTGGGTTTTATGCCCATAAAAGATGACCGAACTATACACCATCTGTATGATTATGATGTTTTTCCGATTCTTGATGTGTGCGTTCGATTCTAAGTGCATCACTAAATAGCTTACTGTCCAATTCAAATTGGCAAATTGCTTTGTTATTGTTATTTGTAGTAAAGTATGGATTATTTAATTTCGTAAATGTCAAGTTTTAAAGTATTTTGTTTATTGTTTCTTCCATGTGATCTTAGAAAGTGGCAATAAAAATAAGCATTAAAGCTATCTGCAATTTAAAACTGGTTTTTGATTAACATCGCAATTTTATTATAAATTCATAATATTAACCTGCCTGCATAGCATACTGTTTTACTGCAAAAATGGCTCTAGTGGAGAGCCGTTAGGTTTCAACCTCGGAACCCAGTTCCACTGAATGGATTTTTGTGAAACTTTTTTTTATTACATTGTTGGAGGTATAAATAAAAAAGTTTACCCCTTAAAATTTGCCGATCTCAATTATACAGTATTTAAGAATTCCCATACAAAACATCATCGGATTTTTTCACCCACTTACAAAGATTTCCACGTAAAATCAAAATCAATTTTTTTATTTAACTTAATGCACTAAAGTACATGGGCGGACTTAATGCCTAATGGCATTATCTACCAGTCTACCTTAGGGTGATTGGGAGACGTACTATTGCAGCTGTAAGTTTGTAATTTTGCATAAATGATCTTCAGATACTATGGAAGCTTATCTAAAAGAGATTAAACATAGTTCCCATGGGTAAGAATTTGAGGGCGTCCGCTAGTTGATAGAATAGAATAGAATAGCCTTTATTTGCATTAATACAAGTACAAAAAGGTGTTACAATCCTTACTTAATATTATAAATGCGAAAGTAACTCTGTCTGTCTGTCTGTCCGTCTTTCACGTCTAAACTACTGAACCGATTTCGATGAAATTTGGTACAGAGATAGATTAGAGCCTGGGAAAGGACACAGGCTACATTTTATCCCATTGTTGGGCACGATATAACATGTAGTCCACGCGGGCGGAAAGCTAGTAATATATGAGTCAATGTATCCAGCCTGCTTGCAGGCGTGCAAATATTAGGTCTTACGTAAAATACAACTAAAAGCATTTAATGTCAAAAATGGACACTGGTTTAAGTTTTTAAGTCTAAATTATATTTTACGATAGCTACTATCATAATACGTATTTTCTGAAAATTTTGAAATGCTTTCTATAATCAAAGATAATTTAAATCACTACGTTTTATCTACATATAATAGTTTGAAAGATAGAGGGCTGCGACTGAAACACCAAACGTACAATGTCAACTAGCGGGACGCCCTACAATTCGTTCCCATAGGAACTCCGTGTAATCTCTTTTAGGCAAGCTTCCACAATATCTGAAGGTCGTCTTTACAAAATTTCAAACTTACAGCTTCAATAGTTTTGATTTTGCTTGGATATCTTTGTCAGTAGGTAAAAAAATTCGAATCTTCTTTTGTATGGGAATTCCTAAATACCAGATATAATTGAGATCGGCAAATTTAGAGAGGTAAACTTTATTGTTTATACCTCCAACAACTGGGTTCCAAGGTTTTGACGATTTTTGTTCTAACGGCCCTCCACTACTCCCAGGACGACCAAATTGCTGAGGAGCCCTTTTGCAGACTGTATAAAATAGTCTGGATTTTTTACCGTTTAAAAATTCTTCAAGTCCATCAGCTCAGTTGGGCCACAATCGAAATTTTATTGTTTGACTATGCCTAGAATTTCTCAATATTTGTCGTATACTATTAGCTAAGAAAACAGAATTTATCGGGCTCGCGTTTAAAAGTTATGGGAGGTTGTTTTTGAAGCCCATCTACGCTGACCTCAGTACAGCTGGGCTACACCTGTATTATCGAAGATGGAACCACTAGATACTAGGAACCAAAGATATAAGACATTCGTTGTGGCCCAGCTGTACTGACGCGCCAGTATAGTTGAGTCACCTAGATCTAAAAACGGAAAGACGTAGGGGAGGTCTGGTTGCGTAGATATAATTTCTCGTGGATTTCTCGATGATCATCATTAAAGAAATCAGAATTTTTCGGTGTCCTGTTTCTAGATAAAAAGACTATATTTAACTTTCATAGAAAGGTACAGTCGTGATTAAAAGTGAAACGAATAAAATCTAATTCCAGTCATATGAAAATAAATAAACTCGATTTTTCTTCTTCAATCTTTAAACGGCACCGAATACCTAGCTTAGTCTTTGTACTATTTTGTACCCACGAATCATCAACTGGATAAATTAAAAATAGTCAAAAGGTTTTTATTTTTGAGTCTTTTGGTTAGAAAACTTTTTTAAACCACCCACAAACGCAATTGGTATAACCCTGAAATAAGTCTTTTTGGTAAGGTTTTTTTTATAACCGTCCCTTCCCCCTAGATGTCATTTTTAAACACTGAGAAATAAATCATTTGGGATTATAAAATTTGATGAGGAGTGATTTGTACTTTTTATGCCGCATCTTTTGGTGAGTCACCCATTCGTATACCCGTACATTTGGCATATTTATTATTGTTAAATAGAACATTTAATATTGGTCTTTTACAATTTGTGACTTTGTATGTTGTTTTTGTTAAATTTGGTGAATTTTTGATCTTCTAATATGTAACCCGCCAAAATGTCCCGATAAGTCAGTCAAGGGACGTAACTCTATTTTCTCTGAAAATAAAGTAATCGACTTTGTAAAGGTTTTAATAATATTCATAGATAAGCCTGTTATAATATAATTTTCGTGGGCCATCAGAAAACAGGATGCGAAACAGAGATGGTAAGTATTAATAAAATCTGCACATCAATTGTCACAAAAGTATTTAAAGTTGGGAAGTAGAAATAAAAACTAACGATTTCTCATTTAATATGCGTGTATTTCGTATATATTTGTAGATATTATCTTATTACATAGTAGTGGAACTATAGCCATTTTGTTAAAGACGACATAAATCTATTACGAAATAAAATGTATCTATACCAACAGCCCACATAGAATAGTCAACTAACAGTAAGTTCGCAACGTAATATTAAAAATGCGCATTAAATTGTAACAACAATCTTATTTTTGGGTCGTGTACTCACTTAACATAATGTCTATGTTAAAAGTAAAAAAAAAAGTTTCCACAGAATTGTACGCATCGAAAACAATAAGAGTCACTTTTTTTATTGATATTATAATAAAATCTCACTTCATCAAACTAGAGTGAGTACACGATATAAAAGCAATTGTAATATTAAACTTAAGTCTAAAAACCTCGAAGGTGCGAAAATGCTGAGTAAATGCAATCGCGATAATCACTTTTTTATTTTTTACTTCGTAATATTTGTGTACTTACTAAAAATCGATAAACTCAAAAAGAAAATATTGATTATATGAGAACAGAAGAGCTTTGAATGTTTATGGGTTAGTTTCGTCTTTTCAGTATTGTTTTTAGCGCAACCATCCATGTTTTAAAACAACGTAATCCCTTCTATCCATAACTGCTGAGCAAAATAGTGTACAGTCAGCAGCAGCCACATCGGAGCACGCCATATGTTCAAATAAATCTAAACACTTATGAAAACCAATAACATTTGGACAGCAACAGTATTTAAATTATTATTAGCAACCTAAGCGTCTATATAATCTAAACCCTCATCTTAACAAAATCTAATCCTTTAACAATGACGAACGAGTTACCCTGCTGTCAGTCCGCTATAGGGTGGAAGAAACAGTTTAGCAAATATGTATGTACTTTGAACGGTGGAATTTACCCATAGTCCATAACTAAGATCAGTTGGTTATAAGGACTTCCTACTTCGGCGTTAACCCTTTTAGCGCCAAGAGTTTTCGTCAAAAACGCCCACCACGCGCCACGGCATAATTTTTTTTTTAATGTCGTTGCGTATGACGAACGCTTGGTGAACGATTTTGAAGTTAAAAAAATAAAATAAAAATTGTCTGATATATCAGACTTTGGCGGTGAAAAGGTTAAGCAATATTCTACGCTGCGCCCCGCCCCGCCGCGTCCATTTACAGAAAAATGACGTCTTACATCATTGTCTTCCCCCAGCATGTGAGCAGTGCTAGATGAACCTGAATACTAATAGGTAAGTATTTAGTTCTATTTTGTTTTATCAAACTATGCTTAATGCATAATTTGCTTATTGTGTTTTACGGTGTTGTTAATGTTTAATTTTTAACCCTCGACAACGAAGGGGTGTCATAAGTTTTAAGTAAATGTCCGTGTATCTGTGTTTCTATCTGTGGCATCGTAGCTCCTAAACTAAACGAATAGGCCGACTTTTGTTTGTTTGTTTGAAAGCTTACGTAATCAAGATGGTTCTTAGCTTTACAGGGTGACTTTTTAATCAGTACGCAAATCAGTTTTTTTACGGTGTCAGTAACTTGATAGAACGTAAATAAGGAGGAATTTTTTTTTTCCAAAATGTTCAGTTTTTGATAACCCTTTTAACGTCTTAGATGGTGAATTTTGTAAAAAGCAGAAACATGGGTGTCAAAAATTGTGTTGAAGAGTACTATTACCAAGTTTCAAGTCAATTGGACGATGTTTTTTTTTCCATACAAAAAATTTCATTTATTTTCAAGCTTCAGACGATCTAACTTGAAGTTTTTATATGAAACGATATGCAACGAAAAAGTAAAGTTAATTTTCATAATGTTTACGTACAAAAAATTTGCGTACTGATTAAAAAATAACGTGGTACTTATAATCAAAATTGGTTCTTCCGATTAAAAGTTGTAAGCGGGACATTCATGTTGGAGGGTATAATTTTTTTTTTAAATTATAGTGTTATGGAAATTTAAATGTATTCGAATAAATCGTTGAACTTTACGAAAGAGAAAAAAAACACGTAAAAATTTTGTAAATTTGTTTTCAGGGTTTCAATATTTGCAAAGCTGTCCCTTAAGAGGATCTTGTCATACAAACCGCGTCAACGGTTTCCACCCACTTAACCTGAACGGATCTCAGAGAAGTTTTGGTACATTTTAGGATCACCAAAAACAATAATATAATTGAATCCAAAAAAGAAAACTTACCTAGTTAATATGCTTATGAATCGATAGAGTCAAAAAGCACAATTTTGGAAATAAAACTCAGCATTTCGCCGGAAAGCTGCAACTCTCCCTTTCGCATAAATCTAAGGCGGGTGATCGGGCAGCGAGTCAGTAAGAAAATTCTTAAAAACCCAAATTGCGCGCGCTCCAAACCGAGATGATAGTCTACACTAGTCTTTGGTTCTAACGAATTTTAGTTTGCTGTCAAATATTTGATGTGTTTAGTTAGATTATTATTTTGATGTGTATAGTTAAGACACTGAGCGCCCAAAACTATCTGAAAGCTTTGTTGTATTAGATGATTATGATCACTTTGAATGTGTAGCATTAAACCTCTAGCACACGGCGTATTTCTACGGCGCTGAAAACGCGCGTTGCAGAGACAGCGATATAAACGAGTTTCGAACGCGCTTCACACGCGCGTTTAAATTTATGAAAACGCAAAAATTGGCATCTACGGCGCTGGAAACGCGCGTTGGAACGCCGTCTGCTAGGGGCCTTAAGTGGATACCTGCTGCTTGCTGCCTGGGCACTACCCGCGAGTCGCGTCACTCATGACGGCGGTGAACTTCACATTGACAGCGATTAACGTTTACGTCACTTTTAAAATACACCGTCGTGCTTGGAATGTAGAGTTGCTGAGCTACTTTTGATGCTGACTGTACAATTCATATATTAAAGTTAACGTATGTAAAACGTACTTAGCTATGTCGTGAATACTTTTCAACCATTAACGTCACCGTAATAAAAAAATATATAAAATTAAAAGTCTTTATACGACATCCTCCGATCCAATGCCGATACGCTTATAATATACTATCAAATGCACAAACATCTTATGCGATCACAGTCACAGTAATTTTAGGTTCAACTTTTACAAAACAAGAACATAACAACAATAGATGATACAATTTATAAAACACACCAAATTGTATAAAATATAGGGATACTTACTCATAACATAACAAAATATATATTTTTTTCTTTCTTAAACAGTTGCATATAGAATTTGTCGTAATCGAAGAACACGAGACAGGCAACGCACATGTTTTGTATGTGTTGTTGCTATTGCGATAACGTATTGTAAAACAGTGATTCAAAGTGATGAGACATCTCAAAACATCAACGGAAAATAGACTGACCAGGGAACCGCCACCAGAAAAATCAGGTTTTTTATTATTTCTACAAAGGAAATATAATAATAACTGAACTTAAAAGCTAAGTTACATATTACCTGCATTCATCAGTTGTGTAGGTATCAAGTGACTCCTGGTGATGAGTTTGGGATGTATTCTAACAGCTGTGTAACTTGCCTGCAGTGATACAATCAAGCACCTAAGTAGGTAATAGAGCTACGCTCCATTGTTATGTTTAACTTTTTTATTTTGATGTGGTATTATGCGTCTCGTTAATTATCAACTACTTACTACAACGTATAATTTAGCATAAATATAAATTTCAGGAATAACTAATCAGAAAAATATTTAATTTAGACTTTTCATAATGAAAATAATAAACATGTCGTCCACTTAGCAGTAGGTAGGTCTAATACATCCATAAACATGAATTACGCAAGTTTAGTGTTTTCTAACTATTGTTTACTGTTATATTTCTAGACAGTATTGGTTATGCTTTGAATAGATGGATAGATTTACCCCTGTATTTGGGATGTTTGGGCCGTAGCGCGTTCAGCGTCAACCATATCGTCTTCCTCTGACTTAGGGATGTCAAAAATCTCTGAGAATAACGCGGGCAGCACGAGGCGCGGCCAGTGGTCCCGGCACCAAGTCAGCAGCTCGTTATGGCGCAGTCCTAGAGCCCGCACCTCGTGAGTAACCACTGCAAATGCCTCCAGGCGACCGGGGACGTCAGTAACACCACTCCCGGCAACCTGAGAACCATTATACTTACAATAAAAGACTGGTCATTTTGTTTTTCATCGAGCTGGTCTTTTGTCAAAGTCCATATGATTCTATCTCATTCTAACACCAACGTTAAATGCGATTAGTAATCGACAGACATGCTTTTATCTAGGCATAATCAAACTTACAACATGCTGAAAAGCGTCGTAGACAGCCCGATACAAGGTGTTGATGTGGTCTGGATCGCTGAGTCCGCTGCGCTGTGGACACAGGAGCAGGCTACCGGTGAACAGAGCCATCTCTTCCTCGGAGAGCTGCAGTTTGTTCACCGCACGGACGTACGAGAGTATTGCTGATGCAAACGGAGGCTGGGAAATGATGCCTTGTGTTAGAAACTTTTCTAAAATCTAGCTTGATAGTGTAATTGCTGAGGACTTTAATCCCATTTAGTTTTAATCATTTGAAACATTGATTTCGAATTGAAACATTTTTTAAAAAATAATAGAGAGTTACTCTTGATAATAGTACCATGGATCTTAAGACTTACATCATAAACGATGTTCAGCTGGCTATGCGCTATGGCAGTGCCATCGTCGAATACGATTCCTTCGGGTGTAGACAGGCGGGTCACTCTAGTCAGCCACACCTCAAAAAATCCTAGCTGCGAACAAAAGACGTTACTCTTACAACTACGTATGGACACCAGAGTTTTAGCTTAAAACATTTGAATTCGCTTCTGCGACGAAATTCGCAATCGGCATAGGTAAATTTAAAACAAAGAAAATAAAAATGCCTAATACGCATGTACACTCAAGAGCACGTCAAGCTTGACACTTTGGACTTTGGGCCGGCCCTGTATTGTATGGCGCGCAGTATAAATCAGAGCTCAGCTTAAACTAGTAGTGTAAAGCGTGACCTGCTCTTGACAGTACCTACATTACAAAAATGGTAATGAATCAGGTAAGTATAGTATTTTCAGCGTATTGCAACCTCATAATAAACAATGATAACGATTCTTAAAGATTTCGACATTAAAAGCTTCATTACGTACATAATTGTTGGACACTTGGACAAATGTTATGTTGTGTTTGTGTGTGTGTTGTGTTTGATTGGAAATAAAAGTCATTATATTAGTCCGCAAGCTTTACCTTAATAAGGATGAGCTGGTCGTCTTGCGGCAAGGTGTGGAAGCCTGGCAGACGCTTGGCGAACTCAACGACCTGCTGTACGGCCGGCGTCATGCGAAGCGCTACATTGTACCACAGCACCGAACGCGCGTCGGTCACGCGGTCAGTCGTTGAGCTTGCCGCTTCTTCACCACCACTACCTTCAAAAGTGTAAAAAACTTGATGTCAGCATCATAATTTACTTAGGAAGTGATTGATGTTACATGTTACATGTGAATCACGCAAACAGTGCACCTAGGTATTTTCTTATTGTCTCTCGGCAGTGATTGCGAATAACAAAACAACAATAAAGAACATAATTCTAAATTTAAATTGTTATAGACGATGAGCATCGAACATGCTCATGAAGCCTGGTATACCTTAACTTCAAGGTGATGGAGCCCGAAGGAGCCTCACTATGGAAAAATGAAATGTTGGCGGCCACCGATGAAACTTGCGGCAATCGATAGAGAAAAATATTACAAAACAAAAGTATTGATTGAAAAAATTTCGAAAGTTATGTACCTATTTATTTTCGGAGATATAAAGCTTTGAAAATGAAAAAAAAATTTACATTCTGGCAAAAAAGAGTAGAAATTAAAAAGTGGCAACACTGTAGTGACGTCCCGATTTTCTCAGATTGATTTGAAAGGGACGACGCTACAGTGTTGCCACTTTTAAATTTCTACTGTATTATTATTATATGGCGCGCATTATACAAGGTGGCGCAAAAGTAAAGACCCTATTTGGTTCAGCTATAACATTTTTTCTAAATTAGAAAACTAGATTTAGGTTTTTTTAAATGTATATTTGTGCCATTAAATTTCGTACCATTAGGATTTAAAGATGATGTCTTTTAAATGGTGACCTCCAGAGTTGATACACATTTGAGCCCTATTTATGACATTTTGCATAACTTGCCGTAACACTTCCTGCGATATGTTCGTTATTTCTTGACGAATGTTTTCTTTTAGAGCTGCGAGAGTCTGTGGCTTGTTCACATACACCCGAGATTTCAAAAAAACCCCAAAGAAAGAAGTCTGGACTGGTCAGATCGGGTAATCTTGCAGGCCAAGGCAAATCGCCAAAACGAGAGATAACTCGGCCTGGAAAAGCGTCCCTCACTAAGAATAACACAATTATTCCACGTTCTTGGGGAGTAAAACGGTCCATGTTTATTTTCAGTGTATTTTACATTTGTTCACTACACAATTTTCAACAACAAAATGACAGAAATTGTCATATAAAAAAAATAAAAGTATTTTCTTTAGTGCCAGTACTTTTGCGCCACCCATTATATCAGAGCTCAGCATCAACTGGTAGTGTAAATCTTGACTTGCTCTTGACAGTACGGTCGGCTAAAGAGCGTCGAGCGGTGGCCACAACTTCGTACGTAAAGGATAGCTATATACAAAGCTATAAATCTAATCTTGTCGCACAATAGACATTTCATTACCTGCGCTTTCTAGGAACCATGTCCTTTGTGTGCCTTTGTGTGAGGTACAGTCTAGAGCACGCTTAGCGTGACACATTGAATCTTATCCTATATAAGATATTTGAGAATGAAAAAGTATTTTAAAATTAATATTGTGTTTATTAGATAAGTAGGTATGTACTTACCTACTAAATACATATATCTTGAGTGTAGCCACGCCCGGTCTTTTCAGTCTTAGTAGGTTTTATTAGGAATATCGCATACCTATGTAGGAAAAATATAGGTATGTATTGCAATCAGACTACGTTTAGATTTATATAAAATGTTTATTTAAACTAGATAAATAAATAGGCAATCAAATACAGGATCATTTTACAATACTACAAAATCAACAAAATAACTATCTTTTTCGCCGCCGCGCCGCTCGACGCTCTTTAGCCGACCGTACTGTCAAAAGCGAGTCAAGCTTTAACTACCAGTTGAAGCTGAGCTCCGATATATAATGCGCGCCATAGAATACAGGACCGTTTCAAAGTGTCAAGCTTGGCGTGCTCTTTACTGTACCTACCTAAACATGATAATGAAAGTAAAAAAAAATGCGTTTCCATGCTAAAACAAGTACTATAGAGTTATCATCTAATGCTTTAAGGAAGGTAAAATAGTACTTTTGTTAATTTTTTTTTTCATTATCAAAGCTCTATATCTCAGAAAGTATATAACTTTCGACATTTTTTTAATCAACACTTTCGTTTATTTTTCTCTATCGATTGCCGCAAGTTTCATCAATGGCCGCCAACATTTCATTTCTCCATAGTGGGGCTCCATCGGGTGATCACCTTGAAGTTTAGGTATACCAGGCTTCATACAAATATGTTCGATGCTTTTGGAAGGCATTCGGCGGGTAAGACGCTTGGTAATGCTTCGGGCTTCGCCCTTCGCGGAGCTCGGCCTTCGGCCTCGCCTCACCTTTAGAATCTAAACTTATATGGTGGCCATCTTGAATTTGGGGGGACGCTCCGGTCTTCACCCTTCCCGGAGTTTGGTCTTCGGCCTCACCCTAAACGCAGCTCGTCTCGGCCTACGGCCTCGCCTTACCTACAGAATCTTAATTTGTATGGCGGCCATCTTGGATTGTGGGGATTGACGCTCCGGGCTTTACCCTACACGGAGTTCGGCTTTCTGCTATAAAAACGAGTAAAAAATCACGTTTTTTGTATGGGAGCCCCCTTAAACATTTATTTTATTCTGGTTTTTAGTATTTGTTGTTAGGTATATATATGTTATATACATAGAAATACATCATCTGCGAAAATTTCAAACGTCTAACTATTACGGTTCATGAGATACAGCCTGGTGACAGACGGACGGACAGCGGAGCCTTAGTAATAGGGTCCCGTTTTTCCCTTTGGTACGGAACCCTAAAAATAGTAAATAAATATGTTTGTATTAAACTGCCCAAAAGGTGATAGATATTATGTTTAATTTGAATAATTATTATGTCAATGTCAATTTGTTTATTTGAATAATTATTATCAAATTGCCCTGTCATATTGAGCATTTTTCATAATGCCCGGTTTATGAAAAATGCCCAATTTATCACTTGGTCCATAGAATATATACCCGTTAGGTTGGATGCTCATAATAATTCATTAACATACTTAGTTTGTATTATGTGCGTTCGAAAAATCTATGATGATTGCCGAGACACAATAATAAATTATATGTTGGCTATTTCTTTCTTATTAGCTTGTAGTTTGATACCTAGTTTACCTACATAATCCTTGGTCTCAGTAGAGCTAAGAAAATGTAATTCTTAAGTACTTATTTTTATTTAAATAAAAAGTTTCCATTTACCGGTTCCCCAGAAGTAGGTCACAAGAAAAGGGTTACGAAGAAAAAATTTCGAAACGAAATAATTTTACTGGCTTCTCCTTTTAATATGATGGAACAACTTGAACGTTTGCAAGAATTTCTATGGTTTCATGCAATAGAAATTTGAAAGAAAAGAGTTTCCCTGTAAATACTGTAAACTTACAAACTTCTTTTATTTTTGGCTCACTTTTTAGACCTTGTTTATCTAGAAAATTTCCATTTCCAACGGTTTCATTTAGCTTGCCCTGTTCGTTTATTCGTTTGGGTGAAATCTAGTAATTGAAATTTGACCCCCTTCCTGTTGACAGATTGATCTGAAATTTGGTACGCATCTTTAGTGCTATCGCACATGTAAGTACCTTATACATGTCTTGCAATGTTAAAGGCTTGCAAAAATTTTAGTTGTATTAACATTTTCGTAGAATATAAAAAAAATTCGTGTGCGTTCGCTTCATCGGCAATCATATAATTGATAATTAATAATTCTAACGAATTATTAACAGACAGAACCAACCAAATTACTTTTAAGTACATAATTAAAAAATTTAAGTACATTAAGTACATTTTCTTAAGTTATCCTCATTATTCAGACTTATCGTATGCGTCGAGTATGCTGGGTGCTACCCTTGTACCTCGCCCTTGCTCACGCGACACCGGCACTACGCCCCGTGTCCCGCGCCAGGTCCGCCAATCAAGTCATTTGTTCTGATTATTACTTGTTTTGAATTTTTCATAATCCTGGTTATTCCCTTGAGCCCAGGTATAACTTTTAAAATTACCTACCACTATTTGCGATTAATTTTCAGAGTTTTTCAGAATGTACACTTTTCAATCAGTCAATATAAGTATGTATAGTACCTATTATTTACTTTAGGTTGCTACAAGTTATAATTAATTTAATTTGTTTGAAATAAAACATGATGCACAGTATTTAGGAGCCTGTAAAATGAGCATAGAAATCTAAGAGTTGCTACCTTCATTATCAGAGTCATCGATCTTCAGCATGAGGGTGTGGTGTTGCAGGGTGCGGCGCAGCTCCTCGGTGTACGTGTTGTTGTTGCGATGCGCCGCCGTCACCATCTTGGCCAACTCCTTAGCTACGCCGTGCCGCAGCGTGTCCGTATCCATGTCTTCCATGCCAGCCATAGGGATGATCCCGGCCGTGCTCAAGTTCCTAGCCAAATCCGGCATGCTATCATTGCTCACTACTTCGCGGGGCTTCTTCGGGACTCGTCCGTACCGTACCGCTGGAGAAATATTCATTAGTGAAACGACTGTAAAGACAGTGTGCGAGCGAATTGGGTCGGTGCATCTGACTGCATAATGCAGCTCCGAGTATTGGGACTCGACCGTTCAATTGGAAAATAGACGTGACGATGTATCACGTTCGTTCGTTGATCTATTTCTGCCCTCACTTTTTAGCCGGTAGTGTTTAAACTTAGTATGATAGGTGGGTACTTACAATCACGGCTCATACCGACGGCAAGGCACTTTTTGAATCTGCAGAACTGGCACCGGTTCCTGTTGAGCCTTATTACGATGCACTTCCCGTCTCGAAGACAGCGATATTCTATTTGTTTCTGGATACTTCGCCGGAAAAATCCCTAAAGGCAAATATTATATTTTAAATTCAACACCATAAGTACCTAATGCGCTCTTGTCACGTATACTTGCATATTCTTTTATTCGGTAAATCTACATCATAATTCATAACAAGCAAAAGAATCATGAAAAGTGCACTGACACATAACACATCACGTGTCGTTTACTAATAGGCAGTTACCACATTTGTTTGAATATTTTATGTCATGAAATATGTAGTACAAGTTTCTTTTATGTTTCCTTCATAGACTAAGCTCCCGTTGCACGAAACCCTATCTCACAAGGTGGCAGATCAGAAAAGTAATGTAATGATAGAGATACTACTCAGGAATGCTGGATTTTAGTAGGTTGCTATCGCATATCTTTTTTTTTTTCGTCGTCGTATCGTTAATTTAATCGTAAATTACATCATAAGGTGGCAGATCGAAACCAATACTCATCGAAAGAAATACATTTGGAGATAACAACCAACATAGATTGCCAGCCCAAACCCTGGCAGGTTTCGAGTTCAGCCATGTTATATGAGCCCCAAAAATGGGATCAATTACCTCATCAGGTGGCAAGATGAAATTGATGCAGATCGATTGCCCTAGACATGCTGTTCATGAATATACAGGGTTGCCTGCATTCAGCCTGGCAGTTTTTCCATTCAGCCACCTCGATCAATATACGAGTATGTTAAAATCTTGGAATAACGAGAAATTCTTGTATAGATCAGGTGGCCAGATCATATAACATGGCTGAACTTGAAACCTTCCAGGGTTTGGGCTGGCAACCTATGTGGGTTGTTATCTCCAAATGTGTCTCTTTCGATGAGTAAACGTTTCGATCTGGCACCTTATGATATAATTTTCGATCAAATTAACAATACGACGACGAAAAAAAATTTATGTTCTTCCAGGATATGCCATGGAAACCTAATAAAATCCAGTGTTCCTGAGTAGTGTAGTGAGTGTCTATCACTACATTACGTTTCTGATCTGCCACCTTGTGATTGTGAGGTAGGGTTTCGTGCAACGGGAGCTTAGTCTATCAGGTTAGAAAGTATGTGCCCACTAAGAATTTCAAAATTCCCACGGGAGTGAGATCGTTAGTTCAACAACATAGGATAGTTTCTTAAAAGGTAAAGAAATAAAGCTTTTCAAGTATGGTGTATAGTTTTACTAATTAATTATTTTTTACACTATAAAAAGGAATGTATTGTTTTCAGGGTTCTTGTATCTACGAGCAGGAGATTTTTTTTGTGAATTTGTTACGCTATAATTTCGGCAATTGTCGGGTGACTTTCAAAATTATTTTTTGTTCGATAGAGTGTACTCCTGAGTCTTGTATACCCGAACCCTTCATTAATAATAAAAAAATATATAAAAATCAATAAAAACACATACTCATTACGTAGATGTCGTTTTGGTTTGTGGTTATACGCTGATAGGCATTGTTAAGATCGCAGCCGTGTTTATACGTTCAGATGGACAATTACTATAGTTTAAATCAATTAAAATTTTACTTCAAATGATCAAGAAAATATTTTTATGTGTCTAGGTATCCTACAATTATCGATTTAGGTTACTACAAAGAGGAAATGTAAAGGTAACACTGGGAAAATAGAGTCGTTGGTTGGCTGGTTTCCAAATGCTAGTCGTGTGAAGTTCAGCATCAGTTTTTCTAGGCTAGGTCTCTTACTTACAAAAGTTTTCGTTTATTATTGACTAGACTAAACACGTCAAAACCTTTAGTCATTTTTAGTCAATTCGTGTCGATTTTCAAAAAATAATTTTGAAAAACTATAATAATATTTAAACCTCCTCCTTTTTTGAAGTGAGTTAAAAAGGCGAAACTATCCTTCCATAGGTACATATTACAAGAATAGATTCCTTTTTTTCGTGTAAAAAATTAATAATTAGTAAAATTATATACCATACTTGACAAACTTTGTTTCGTAAGAGAGAGTCTATACTATGTTGTTAAACTAACGATCTCACTTCTGTGGGAATTTCAAAATTCTTAATGGGCACATACTTAGGTACCAATATCGGTTCTGCATTCCCTAGAAGGCACTATTTTTTATAGTAAAATATCCTCAGGAATCGTCTATCAGGTACTGGTGTTTTTATGCTTGTGTTTTAGTGAAGTGGAAACTTAATGTCAAAACTTTAGCAGGTATACCATCCAGATATCCATGTTATATTAGGTACAATTTTAATTACAATTTTAAGTGTCTGTAAAATGAAACTAATTTCATAGATTAAATTAGTTTCATTTTACAGACACTTGAAATTGTTATTTTTATATTACACTTAAAATTGTAATTAAAATTGTAATATAAGATGGATGTCTTGATGGTATACAAATCATCAATTGCGAGAAATTCTAATTATTCGGCACATATATTTTTTAATAACTCTATGCCTATTCGCAAAGGTGCAGCAGTCTTCCTCAAAGAAGAACAGGCAAAAAACTCTGAGGTTGCTCTTTTAAATCGCATTACAAATTTTCTTATTTAGTACTAATTTTAACTAAATCTGAAATAACTCTAGAGCAGAGCAGTTGTAATAGCCCTTTTTGCAAAGTTTTTGTATAATTACTGTCTTAAATTTGTCCAAAGATAAATTTTGAATACACTTGGGAATCTTATTAAAGAACCGTATACATCGACCCATAAAAGAGTTATTATAAATGTAAAAGTTTGTTTACCTTTCCGTCTTGCCAAAACATTAATAATAATAATTTGAAATAAGCTTTTCGTGAATAACGATAAGTTAGAGAGATATGAAATGTTGAAATTTCACTGAAAATTTTTAGGAAAGACACACGAACTAAGAACGGATTTCTTAAGAAGTACTTCAATGTGAAAGGCCGTCCAAAAATGACATCTGAAGAATTGCGACATTAGTGTTAACAACTGGGAGGGAACAACTAACAGACAAAAGGGATAATACTTGGAGGAAACTGAACTTCACGCTGGTTTCAGTGGCGTAACTATACCATCTGAGATCCGTGGCAACTTCAATGGATGGAGGCTCCCCCAGTAAAATAAAAATAAACAACCAATGAGTTAATTATTTATTTGAATTTGTATATGGTCTTTAGTTGTGTCTAACTTAAGTAAATACTTATATAAAAATGTATATTTTTTCCTAAACTTTGTTAAAAATGTTAGGTTACTTCTGAGCTCTCGGCCTCTCGGGCCGGGGCCTCGGTGGCATTTTGTCGGCCCTGCCACCCTGCAGCTACACAACTGCTGGTAGAACAGCAGGCTTGATCAACGGCGAGAAGAATTAAAGGCTAGACCACCTACAGCCTACTCTTACAATTACTTATGTTAACAACTTGACGTGCAGTATTTGCAGCCGACCCATTATAAACAATTTAGGCTGTTTAAATAAAAATTATTTCATTTTACCTATATACATAAAAAAATATATGACTTGTTATCTACCTTGCTGGTGAGTTGACAGCTGTTTTCATACAACATAATATCTGTTTTTTGGAATGCGAAACAGTTTCATTACCTATTATTCAATAAAACAAAAAATAGTCACGGTTCAGGATGGTGTGGAAATATTCCCAGTTTCATGGTAAAAGAGGTTTATCATGATAAATTATGAAAAAAGCACGATCACGACCACAGCATGTCAAGTGATATTAGCGAGTACTAAACCACGTACGATAAATAATGCACCGTACATATTACTGTGAAAGACAGCTTGTAGATTAGCACAACCTATTTTTTAAAAGACCTCTTGATAAATGTAATATGCTTCCTGAAGCATTTTAAATTTATATTGACCACTTAACTAAACAACTCCTCGGGGCCTTGCTGGCCCAGGTGCACTCTTCTCATAACCTTCTCTGTTACCTACTTAAATTTATTATACAGAAAAGAAATGTAGAGAAATAACTTTTTAATAACGTTATGTATGACGTGAAATCGATAAACCAACACAAAAACATTCACAAACATGCGCTCCGTTATGATATGTATGAGTGAACCCGACAAACGAACACAAAAACACTCACAAACATTCTTTTCAATTCAATTTCCTGTAAGAATTTTGAAAAATTGTTATCATTTAACACATCATCTGAAAAGTGTTAGTGATAGATGGAGGAGTAGAGTTAAATGGAAGGTAATACAACATTATAGGATCGGGTATGCTGATGACCTTGTACTGGGGCACTGAGAGAGAGAGAGAAGTGAAGGGTTTGGTGGAGGTGTACCGATGTGTTTGTGAAAAGTATTGGTGTCCAAGTTGATTAGGAAATCAACTAAAATTCGCGTCTACAAAACAATGACCAGACCAATTTCTATGTACGGGTGTGAAATTTTGACACAGACACTGAAGAAGGAAAACCAACTCTTAGTGGCGGAACTTAAGACTCTTCGAAAGATTCAGGGGCCAACGAGAGAAGAAGACGGGGCATGGAGGCAAAGATGCGGACCGGGAGATTGAACAACTAGTGTCTGATCCGAGCATCATAGGGGAAATAAAAGTTGCCAGACTTCGCTGGCTCGGCCACGTAGAAAGGATGGGAGAGGATCGCGTTCCTAAACGATCATATCTTGGTCAACCTTCCGGCTGACGCCTAGTATGTCATCTAAATATCGATGGAAGGATGAAGACGCCAACGATTTAAAAGAGTAAAAGGTCAAAGGGCACAAAAAAAAATACGAATTTGATGTCGGAGGCCAAGATCCACTTCGGGTCGCTAAGTCATCGAAGTAAGTTAAACTTACCAGGAATACCAGGGTATACCAGGGAAGAGTTAAGCACATTAAAGTTTTTCTTTCACAGCCGGTCCATCTTAGAAGCGACATCATTCAAACTTATTGACATACAGTGCCTTTCCTTCCAAAATTTTCCGTTTTCCGTGGAAATTTCGGCGAATTTAAAATGTTTGGTACTTAGGGCAACTGTTAAATCAAATGAGACCAAAATTAAGGACATTTTTATCAATATTCTGTTTCCCTGGATATTTAGCAATTTTTTTCTACAATTTACAAAAAACGGTTTTATTTACGTAATGAATGAATTGAAGATCCCGTACCAGGGGCGACGAGCGTCGTCGACGGCGGCTAGCGTTTTTCTGCGAGCCGTATAGGTATTTCAGACTTGTTGTGTAACCCTCATTTCAGGAATCATTAAAGGTCCTTTTTCAGCAGACTCCTGCATTATTATGGTAGGGTTTATTGAACTTTCTGGAGATCTAAGTACTTACACAAATTGACCTATATAAAACGACCTTAAAAATAAATGGAACACAATATCTAAAGCGTTACTTTTCGGAGTTATTGGCACGTAAAGATCGACAAATCATCAAAAATTATGAAAAAAGAAATGGTATGAGAATTATACAGTTTTAGTCAAGTACTGACAGGGTTTTCCCACAATTCTATTAGATTATGTTTTACGTCACAGTTCATCTAGATATTGGCATTTTTTAAAATGTAGTTCTAAAAAATATATAAACGTTTTTGTATTTTTTTTAACGTGCCAATAATTCCGTAACGTGACGCTTAAATAAATGAAGTAAAAAAAAAACTTTATTTGTTATCACACCCCAAATAACAATTAGGTTCAACATAGTGTCCTTAAGGGACATGGTACAGCTCAGCAAATACTTAAATGGTGAAATCTTCCCTTATCTATGATCAGCTACAAGTACCTAATTATTTATTTCCGGAAATGCCAAGTTATTTTTGTTTTTTATTGCAAAATGGAGTTAATTCGAAAAAAAAACTTTAAAGCTGAAAATATTAAAAAACATGAATTTAAAATAAAAAAAATTCCGCATAACGACTCAACTGAAAAATCATTCAGAGTGACGGTCTGACTTCAGGGTTTCAGTTTTTGCTTAGCAATCCTTGACACCCCGGTTTTTTGTATTAAGAAAACAGTAGTGTATGGTTCTGTAGTTGAAATAAATACATTTTATTACTTATTAACTTGAAAAGCCAACCTAACTGTGATAGCTTTCCCTGTTATTTCTTTGTAAATGTATAGTAAAAATAACGATTTAGCTGGTACAAGGAAGGAAACAGACAACTAAATCGAAAAATTCTTCACGAAACCCCTATTTTTTTTTAAAAGAACCATACACTGATACCCCACACGACTGAGTTGGCGAGTAAAAACAAAATCATCAACCTTTTAAAATGTATCGGACGGAATTGAAAACGTTAGTTTTAAATATTTAATTTTACAACTTTGTCGGTGTGATTAATATGTACACCTATGACTTTTTCACGTAACTAGTTGTATCACGCATCTCAAAAATCTCATCTCTCTTTTGAAATTAGTAATTCAACGAGCCGCTTATCTCTCTTCTAGGTACACCTATAGGTCGAAAAGACGACAATAGTGGAATAGAGCATGAGACGTATTTTTGTAACAATAGAATTCCAATTCGGATACGATTTGACAAGATTTGTATGCGATTCTTATGCGAATCTTGTCAATTCGTATGCGAATTGGAATTCTATCGTTTCAAAAATACGTCTCCCTATCTTATATGTGTAACAAAACAGAATGAGTATTCATTGTTTTAGAACTTCATGGGGTGGTATTTTTGAGGTGCTTGAGACATGCCTTTTTGTAAATGATGTAACAGATCAGAGACTTCATAATCTTCCGGGTGTTCATAAAAATCCTGATTTCGTTCTTTCCTTACAAGTGACTTTAAATTAGCTAGCGAAACTTTAGGCTGTGATTCTCCCCTTAAGCAATTGTATTCTTTTTACCTTATGTTCGTCTTTTGTAAATATTTTTTGTAAACTTCACTTTTAGTAATAAATGTTATTATTACTTTTTTTTAAAAACTAAACCACATTTCCCAAGGAAATTTAAAAATAAATTATATTCGACTTCTCAAACTAAGGCAATCAAAAGATCGCTTAAGTTGTGAAAATACTTGAGCGATCATTTTATTTGCCTTAGTATGTGTGTATTTATTATATTGTACATAAGTTATAAGATTGAAAAAAAGAACAAAGGCGGACTTATCCCTCAAGGGGTTTTGATTGCCTTAGTGTGAGGTTCCTTGTGGAAAGTGGTTCAGTTTATTGGGCTCATTCACATCCTAAATTTTCGCTACTAATTTAAAGTCACCCAATCACCCAATGCTCGTACACCCTCTATTCATAAAGGATCGCTAGTTATCTTATACATAATTATACATGTTTGTTACATTTGACGAGCGGGCATGACTGGCTTTGCGCACACTCGTGAAATGTAATATGTTATTATTTTAAGCATACCTTGCAGCCTTCACAAGAAGTGACACCGTAGTGGTACCCGGAGGCTTTGTCGCCGCAGACCTTACAAGGCGTTGCAGGTTTGCCGGTGCCTCCGCTTGCACTGTCCGCCGCAAACTGCTGGTCTGCACCAATACCACAATTACAATCATTTATTATTCAGATGTACTAGACTGCATGCTAAACCAATTTTTAATGCAAGACATTTAATACCAAGAAATGGAATTATGATAGACAATTTATCTAGGCCGATAAATTCTTATTATGAAATAGGGTAGATAACTGACATTAAATATAAAATATTTTTAAGAAATATATCAATACAAATAATGATTGGTCAAAAATATAAAGTTTCACACATTTTTGTCTATCTATTTCTTACAAAACATAATTATTAGGTCCGTGTACGAAACGTATAGACTTTACATGACAATATTGAACTGTGACTTCACCGTTTTGTATTTCCCTCTTTGCCAAAATTCAGAGTTTTAAACGTTTATATTTTATCTCTCCTATTTTTAACTATTACACCAGTTTATTTATAAGGTAAAGATTTAAGCTTCAATTTAATTAAAATAAAAAAATATCATCTACCCTATTATTTACCACTTCAGTTACTTCGCCACTTTGTGGCGATGGCTGTTAGATTTTTTTATTTTTTCTATATAATTTAACACAAGATGTTTAAACTATACCTACTTGAATAAATATCAGCCCTACAAATGTCCAAAGATAATTTTCGGTATTTTGATGGTCTCTACGTTTTCTAATGCATTTCCACATAAGATCCGTAGGATTGTTCTTCTTTTTAATATTTTTGGGATAAACACATTGAAAAACTTGTCTTAATTTTTTTTTATATAAAGACAAAAAATGTAAAAGATGCGAGCAAATCCGCTTTTTATTCGATTTTGAATGCTGGCCAAGAAACAAAATTGCATTTTAAAATTTTGTTGAGGAGTTACGAGTGTGAACAGAATAAGTGAGAACCAAACCTAAACAGAACGGAAGTAGATAATATACCAACCAATACTTCTGAATTTTATAGTAGTGGGTAATATAGCACCTCTTCCGGGGGCAAGGAATAAAACATGTGGCTCTTCTGCGAGGTGTATACATTCCAAATAACAACCGGCACTTCTTTTACACTTGTTCTTTATTACAAACTTAGACACAGTTGTTTATTACTTTACAAGTAATATAAGTGCTATTTGCACGCCTATGATCGCATACAAGAACCTATTCCGCGAGTTCTCTACAATAAATGGCGGAAGACCAGATCTTCAATAATTTCGAATGCTGACATCGAATACCATTTCAAACCTTTTAAAATGATATTCGAATAATCTTCTTCAAAATGACCGAATGAGAAAGGAGTTGCGTTATGCCAGATCCTCCATGAAGGTCTGCATACCACAGTACCTATGAAATAGTAAAGTTTTGATTAACTAAGTAAAATAAAATAACGATTAATTTAAACATATATATGTACGCTCACGCCTATAATCCCTAACGGGGTAGGCAGAGCATCTGTGGTTCTAGAACCACTAGATGCCACGTTTGACACAAATTGTGAAGGTTACCAGATGGAACAAGTTACGAGTATATAACGGTTAGAGGTGGTCAGCCTTTCGCCCATTATAAAGCAAAACCAAGGCAAGTGATAGCCCAGTTGGTAATGAGCCAGACTTGTAATCCGAAGGTCGCGGGTTCAAATCCTGGTGCGGGCCTGTACCACTAAATTCGTCTTTTCGGATTTATGTACGGATTTCTAATTATCACTTGCTCAACGGTGAAGGAAAACATCGTGATGAAACCCGCCCGTTCAAAAGACGAGCGATCCACCAACCCGCATTGGGCCAGCGTGGTGGACTATGGCCTAAATCCCCTTCGTGTTTCGAAGGGAGGCCCGTGCCCCGCGGTGGGGACGTATATGGGCTGCTAAGAAAGCAAAACCCTCGCATCCCTTTTACAGACTTTTACTGTATACCTGGGAAGAGTAGGTAGCTGGCACATTCTATGTTTTTCTTTCACTCCCAGACCAGCATGGAAGGAATTAAACATCACAAGTAAAAATAAAACCAGCAAGTGCGAGTCGGACTCGCGCACGAAGGGTTCCGTAACATTACCTATAAAACCGGCCAAGTGCGAGTCGGACTCTATAAAAACCATTATCTTTATAAAACGGCAAAAAATCACGTTTGTTGTACGGGAGCCTCTTAAATATTAAATTTATTCTAATTTTGTCATAAAACTTACAATTGCAAAATACTATGACAATTCGATATACATTGCTGAGTTACCACCCTCATAGCTAATACTATATTATTCTAACTCATAATGACTGCGCAATGTATATCGAATTGTCATAGTATTTTACAATTGTAAGTTTTATGAAACAGGGCCCAGGTGTCAGACGGACGGACGGATGGACAGCGGAGCCTTAGTAATAGGGTCCCGTTTTTTCCTTTTGGGTACGGAACCCTACAAACACTATCCAACGTCAGCTGGATGTATTAGCTATTTGTTCAGCCAGACTGACTCTTTAGGCAAAATAATTTCCCGCCCTCTGGCAAATAATAAATTATTGTTCTGGGTTTTGTACGTGTTAAGTTCAAATTAGGTGTGATTCTGAAATGTAAAAATATTTTGCTTTCAACCAGATTATCAATTTGTCACACAACTCTTCTTGCAATACAAACATGGACCACCACAGGGTGAATTCTCTTCAACAAAAGAAAACGACGTTTTTTTCAAAATTCTGTAAAGAATAGTCATACCATTAATTTATTATACAAAAACATAGTTCCCCTTTTAGTAAATTATTGATTAAGGATGTCTATATAGCTAAATTCAGCGCCAATATATGTATTTCGTTACCTCTTCGATAATTATACAATTGAGTAGTAATTACATAGGTGGGTCAGTTTCCAAAAGGTTTTTTGAATCAATTACTTTCTAACGTGAACGTGTACTAGCTGCACATACACGGTATACAACACAAAAAAAAAACAATCGTTTACCCACCAAGTTAGACGCGTTACCGAAATTACAAAAAATTGTCCCCATAGCACGGAAACGACATACTTTCGTTTTTGGCGGGTGTTCCAGCAGCGTCGTACTGCACATGTTATGGACCAAGTGATAAATTGGGCATTATTCATAATGACCGGGCATTATGAAAAATGCCCAACATAAGAGGGCAATTTGATAATAATTATTCAAATAATCAAATTGACCGGGCATTATACATAATGCCCATCACCTTTTGGGCAGAGTAATACAAACATATTTAATAGCTATTTTATTATTATTATAGTCATTTAACTTCAAATAAACTAAATGTTAAACAATTTAAATAATCAGACTCATTATTTGAATTAAGTAGCAAGGTAAAAGGCAAAGCCGAAGGCCGAGCACCGCATAGGGCGAAGCCCGGAGCGTCTCCCTCCCCTAATCCAAGATGGCTACCATACGAGTTAAGATTTTAACGGTGAGGCGAGGTCGCAGACTGAGCCCAACTCCGCGTAGGGCGAAGTCCGGAGCGTCAACCCCTTCAATTCAAGATGGCTGCCATACAAGTTTAGATTCTGTAGGTGAGGCGAGGCCGTAGGCCGAGGAAAGCTGCGTATAGGGCGAGGCCGAAGGCCGAGCTCTGCGTAGGGCGAAGCCCGAAGCGTCACCAAGCGTCTTACCCGCCGACTGCCTTCCGAAAATTTCATATCCCCGGAGCGTCGCGATTCCCCGCACAAAAAATCCAAGAAGGCGGATATTAAATTTTCGGGCATGCCGACATGGGTGTCGTTTGATAGATTGTCGGAGATGCTGATTCCGAAAATGTCGTTCATTTTGATATCCAAGATGACGGACGTTTACATTTTTGAAAAAACTGATGTGTGTCGTTTAATAGGTTTTCGGGGGTGCTAATTCCGTAAATGACATGCATTTTTGTAAAAATCCGTCATGGATGTTATTTTAGATTTTGAAATCTAGAATGGCGGTCGTGAAAAAATAACGAAAACTTTTATAAATTGCAACGAGGGCACTTCCCTCCCCGCACCGCTTCCCTCCCCGCACTTCCCTCCCCGCACCGCATCAAACTTAGCTTTATTATCAAATTGCCCAATTGTCACGTAGCAATATAATAATGACCGGGCAATATGACAAATAATGAAGTTCAGATCGTAATTAATCACTTTGCCCGATAGAGCTAGACAATATGAATAATGCCCGGGCATTATTCATAATGCCCGCATTAATCACTTGGTGACGACGCCCTGGGGCGTCGCGACAGTATCCCAGGGGCGTCGCGTGTCGATACGTCGATGCGGCTAAGTTGAGTGAGCGCCGCGCGCAGTCTGTCAATCGATAAAAATCCTTGACCCTACTTTAAAATCAATCTTTACACAGCACTTGCTTTCATTAAACGAACACTTTCAAAAATATTTTCCCGATAATCTGCAGCAATACGACTGGGTCAGAAACCCTTTCCAGTCACCCACACCATCGACACTTTCAACAGAGGAAGAAGAACAATTGATAGAATTGTCCTGTGACTCCAACCTAAAGCTTGAATACGCCAAAGATAAACTGTTTGAATTCTGGAGCTCAGTATGTCAAGAATATCATGCCATCAGAACTGCAGCTTTAAAGGTTTTATTAACATTTGCGACTTCATACTTGTGTGAAACAGGTTTTTCTGCAGTTGCAGTAATAAAGAACAAGTACAGATCTAAAATAGACGTAGAGAAAGAAATGAGACTGGCCATTTCCAAACTGGAGCCCCGTTTTCAAAAACTATGCTCAGAAAAACAAGCACATCCATCTCATTAGGAGCCAGCCAGTTTATAAATATCTCTTTTTATTATTATTCATGTTTTTTCTATGTTCCCATTAAATAAAAAAATAATTTGCAAATTCGTGTTTTCCTGATTGCCTGTTACTAGAGTAGTACCTACCTACAAAAATTCGTTAGTATTTTTGTCGACTACGTTGAGGGGCGTCGTAAAACAATAGCCAAGACCCAAGGGAGTCACAGCACTAATAAGTTTGGGAACCCCTGACTTGGTCCATAACACACGTACCGTATGCTAAGGTGGGAGGGAGCTCGTTCGATGCAGAAATAATCCTGTGCAAATTTTGCCCACCGGCATGAGGAAGCTTCGCCGGACAGTTACATTTTAACTTATCATTAGACTCACAGACTACTTAAAAATTTACTATTAGCATTTATTAAAACTCTAAGGAATTGTCATAACAAACTCTAAATAAATCTTAATCACATTTAGGGCCACTTTCACCAAAAGTGCTAAACGTATTTAGCAGGACTAATTTTGTTTCATTTGACAGATTTTGTTGCTTTGACAACTGAGTTAAATGTGTTTAGGCTGTTAAATACGTTTAGCACTTTTGGTGAAAGTGGCCCTTAGTTTTTCTAATAAGTTCATTTTTTTTCTAATTTTAACATCAAACTGTTTTTTGGTGAAAATAAAGATTTATTTATTTATTTTATTTTTATTTATTTTAACTAGATTGGGGACAGCCCACCGCGATGGAAAATCGGATATAAAATATTTTTTAAATGTACCTAAATTTATTTTTTTATTATAAGATGCTTCGATCAACTATAGAAAACTGATCGAAGATAAGATGGGTTAACTCTTGACCCCAAACTTGCCCAAGGTCAATAGATGAGGTCGACGATGGAGCGAGTTATCCCGGAAAATGCCAATTAAGGCACAGGTACTTCCACGCACCGACTGAACACAGCAAGCTGTTTGGCGTCGGACTTCGGTAGGAGGGTGGTCGCGAACCAGACGTCCCTTTACAGAGCCTACCACACCGCATGAGACCATAAGACGCCACCTCAGATTGAAAACAAACTCAGGTGTCGTTATAAGATGGATTACTAGGAGGCAGGTCTTATTTGCCCGAAAATGCGTTGTATTGCAATAATTTGGAAGAAAAAGTGTTTTTTTTTACCCGAAATACTCCTTGCATATGAGTTTCATCAAAATCATTAGATCCGTTCCAAATTAATTTTTATGTTATTTATTACTTTGAATCTTATACTTTTGTAGATATTTATATTAAAACTGATTACATTGTAATAAAATACTGTGATTGATTAAATAATTCAAAAACTGATTTTCAAATAACTTAGTTTTACTATTTTCTGGTCTGATTTTTTTCACAAATGTCAATCAACCAAATTTTATTTTCTATACTTTTCATGCCAACTGTACTAGAATGAAAAATTTAAAAATTGAATTTTGAGAGGTCCAAATCAACTTATTTAAAAACGCAAAACGGCGTTTCGGACCGCGGCTGTCCGAAACCATGACATATAAATATTTCATACTCAGCAGTTTGTAAGTAGTACATTGTTTTTATAGTGCCAGCGGTCCCATGAAAAAAAAAAGTACATACTTAAATAACGATTCACCAAAATGATTTTAAATGTAGTGCTTTTTAATTTTACCTTTACAGGTTCCCTACTAGTAAACATTTTAAAATATATTCATGATTATGACCAAAAAAGGTACTGCATTATATAAATTATAATAAACAAGTAAAATAAATAGAAATTTATTACAATTTATGACTACTTTAAGGCATCATCATAAGCATCATTAGATTTGGGCGATTTTTCTGGTTTAGTACAGCATGGCACGATTGACGATAAACCAAGAGTTATGTAAGGTATCGCGCAGTGCTTTCTTCCGCGAATGTTTTGTCTCACTCTTGTCCCTACGCGAGAACAAGAACAAGCATGTTCCCGGAGATAGTGTTTAGGGCTGCTAGTTTCCGCTAAATATCCGCAAATTAGATCCCCTCTAAATAGCATTTAACTTCAACCTTCGAATCGACGAGTCGGAAGATTGTTTTCTTTTCCTACTTTATTTGTTTGACTGCGACTATTATACATAGCCTAGTAATTGAAACATAAGGATAGTGGTGACATGTTATCAGCCTCATCCGACAACAAAACTTTTGAGCTCGTTTACATTACCTACAAATAACACAGTATATTTGTAATGTAACATTTTAAGTAAAATCCTGTCATAGTTTATATTTATTTACTAACGTAACATATGTAAGTATGTTCCATTAAATCATGGACTAATTATGAAGCCTTTTTGAAGTTTGATATCTAACAGTATGCTCCGAAAGAGTTGGGAAACAGATTTACACTTTTTCTGCTAACTATCCAGTGTCCAGCAATGACGAGTTGCGGCCAGGCTCCCATATAAGCGGTTGCGCTTTAAAAACCAGCGTACATCACTGTCAATTTAATGAGTGTTATCTAACGCGCCATGAGGTAATTTGATAATCTAGTCCTTGAAAATATAGATGAATAGTACAGTACAAAAATACGATTGATGATATATTAGCCCTTGCCAGCCCTGATAATTTTCCAAAGCAATGATTGCAGTTCAACAAACTGCGCACGAGTAGAACGTTGAACCTGCACTAACCGTTATTGCGTCTCGCTCGCACACACTTCTTAAAAGCTTTTTATCTCTTTCAAACTCATAATATGCCTTCTACAACTATTTCCATTGAAGGTATGGTACCATGGGAAACTAGTGTCTAGCATTATAACTAGTCAATGTAACGTCACCAAATGCTCACTTGGCAGTAACAGTAACTAATATTATGTATACAAAATCACTCGAGCATTTCCTACAAGTCTTTACTTTCTTTAAGAATTCAAAACAAGTGTTTGTACATAATATGTTAGGAAGGGAGGTCTGCTCACAACAGAATCTAAAATTGTATTGCAATTAGAAATAGTCGCGAGGTCTAGATTTTGAAATAGCGGCTGTTTAGGTCACTAATCAATACTACATTTTGAGTATATGAGGTAATGAAGTGACCTAAATGTGGGCATCGTTGCGCAATAGCTGAACTTACATTAATATATATTATCATAGCCTTTTGCTCCCGAAACTAATAATTTGAAGTACTTATGTAAAATAATTGGATTGTCTGTAATATTTTAACACATTTTTGAAAATGTGTTTGAAATAAAATTAAAATTTGCTTAGAATATCCTTACAGTTTAGACGCAGCATCTAGAAATAACCATTTTTATAAAATTTGCTAATGTTATTAACTAAAGTAACGCGTGGGAATACAAGAAGAATACAAGGCTCCATTTCTCTTAAAGAATGTATCTTATCTAATGTGGATATTAATAAAATGACATTTTTGTAAAAGCCTGTCAGATATAAGCATTGTTTGTGCAAACCTACACGTCTTTCGAAGCAACCTTGCATTGGGCACTAACAAAAAGGAAAAATCTCTCGACGCGACAAAGTACCCTTCATCTGTGAAAAGTTCAAAGGAAGAATTGTGTTACGCATACGAATTCAGATAGTTTCTCGGTAACGCAGCGCAGGAACGCAAAAAAATAATATCTAATTAAGTTTTTACTTCTGAAATATTTTGAAGTTATAATTCGAAGAGTTCCTTAAAATTACAATTACTTATGATAATGTATCATAAAATATTGTTCGTTTGAAAAAAAACACTTGAAAATTGTAGCAAGCTTTGAACATAAAGACTTATGTACTGAAAAGTTTCATAAAAATCCGTCCAGTAGGTAGTTTAGCGCGAATGAATATTATGCATTAAAACATATTACTTATATTTAAATAATATTATAAATGTAATATTAGAAGATATGTTAACTTTTGATATTTTTAAATGTTGACTTTGTAAATGTTTGATTGGACTCTGCAGGCCGAGTACAATAGTGACAGCGCCGCGACAACACCGCGGTCCTATGTCAAAATGTCAACATTGACAACGCCATAGGGCGAGCAAGCCTTTGCGCGGGACCCTCGCGCAATCAAAGTGAAGTTTCAGCGTGAGCCGAGCGCGAGTTTGTCGTTATCATGCTAGAGCTGCTGATACCTATTTGAAAGGACTAACATCTGTCACTGCCGCCTTCCATTCCAACTATCGTATCGAACTGAATAATACGAAAACGGCGCGGCAAAATTGTATTACCATTGCCTCCTATGCACTGGTGATACTAGAAGCTCGGAACATAGAAGGCAATGGTAATACAAAATCTGTCATAACGTGCCGTGCCGTTCGAACTATAAAAAGGCCCATTAAAGTTAAATATGGAGCCATGAGAGCTATTGTTTAAAAGAAACGATTAAAAATGCAATTGTGAACCTTGTGTGTCATTTAAATCCGGTGAATGATTGTCATCTTCTATAAGATAGCAATAACTTAGACTAGGTATAGGGAGGCAGATTCCAGCATCTTTGGCCTCCATAAAATGAGCACGGCTGGTAAGTATTGTCATTAAAACGTATCACACAACGTTGGGTACCGACCAAATTTTTATTTTAAAAATACGTTGTTTGATAGGAACGAACTTAAATTATTGTTGTTCGATTTCATACCCAGTATTAAAAAAATTGTACCTTTAGACTGCAGAAGAAATAGTTAGTTCAAATAAGTCGGTACGCAACGTACTCGCCTCGTACGGGCCAGTGGTTTTTAATACTTTGAGTATCAGGTGCAATATAAATAAATGTACTCATTAATGTACTCATTATGTACTTTATGATTCATTATGTATTTATATTCTTGTTCAAAGTTGGGCGGTGTGAAACGAACACGTTCTGTACCGTCCATAAAGCTTATTTAAACATTTTCAGTGTCCAACAAATGTACCGGAAATGTACCTCTCAATTACTGACTGAGTACGAGGCGAGTACGTTGAGTACCGACCAGTTTGAACTAACTATTTTTTCTGCAGTCTAAAGGTAATTTTTTTTTTATACTGAGTACGAAATAGAACAATTTAAGTACGTTCCTATCCAACAACGTATTTTTAAAATAAAAAATGCGTCTACAAATATTGCAATAGTTATTGCTTTGAGTTTGTACAATATCAAGACTTGAAAACTTTTCAGCACTATATGCTTTCTCTGCAATTGTTAGGGATCCCGCGCATCCCATAAAAAACAAATGCATTTTGATCTCTCTTTAGCATACTCTGCAAAATTCTCTTTCCTTCTAAAGATTTAAATTCGTAAACCCATCAAGAAAATATCACATCAAAATAAATAAGAAACTAATGTTGAAATGCTTTTGAAAGGATTTGTCTACGACCCGTCAACACTCGAAATAACCACCTTCCAGTCCACCCCTATTTTACAAGTACGAAAAGGTGGTGATTGTGCGCACAACAACGACCAGGCTACACAACAGTATCCCTCATGCTGTGGTTGCCATATCGCGCCATACCGCCAGCTGCAAATATTATGCGGATGATGGTAACGATGCGATAGGAAGATTCATCAAAGAAGCAGAGGTGGCAGACAGGGAAAAAGTGGTCACAACCTTGAAATGGCGATCAAAAGCCGAGACAGAGCCGTCATGGATGCCTTGAGGTCTGGATGCAACAGCGGGGAACCGTCATTGGTTTAGATAAATACATTATGTAATATATATTTTTTTTTATTATAGCTGTTTATCAACTGTAAACTACTATGAAAAGTATAGTAAAATAGTTCTAAAAGAAAAAGCAAGTATTAACCAGAAAACAATTAATCTAGACAAGGGCACGGACATCAAGTCTGTGGATGCTAATATTTTTAATAATAAAAATAAAAACAAACTAAAAATGTCATAAATGGGTTCAATATGAAAAATTACTAATTCAATGTTTTATATAAAGGGACATAGTTAAAGTATAACTAATATAGCGAAAATTAAGGATGTGGTCCACTAAACTAAATAACTGTCCTCAAGGAACACAGGTCGAAATATGATAAAAATAATTTGCCTTTCCATATAACTTGAGAGATCAGCCAGCTGATTGCCTAAATATGACAAGTTGAATTTTGTTTTGAAAATTTCGTATGGTTCCTTTCCTTGAGGAAAGTTCAGTTGCATGGGGAGCATCACCCACTAAAGTTTTGCTAACTAATTTAAAATCACGTTACATGTGGCATTTTAATCACTGGTCATATTTTTTACGTTACTATTATTAGTACTTATTGATGGAACCAAATAAAGAAAACAAAACTTTTTGGAAATTTTGAAAATGTTGTCACCCCTTTTTTACGTCTTAGAGGATTAATGTCCTTTTATACAAATGCAGAAAGTATTGAAAAGCACTATTACCTACTAGGTTTCAAGTAAATTGTACGTTTTTTCTTTTTTTATTATTATTATTATTATTATTTTGTCTGATGTATCTTATACATACATATTCTCTCCGTGGAGGTAGATTTGCACGGGCCGAAGTCAAGTGCTATTACGTTGTCAGTGATAAAAATGCGCGCTACAAGCTTTCGAAGTTATTTTATGTATAAAGAATATGTTATAGTTTTATACAAGATTGCTGAATGAAAATTTATTCATATATACATATGAATAAACATTGATGTATACGTATATCCTCAAATAACATTTACCAGCATGACCCTTACATACAATATTTTTTTTCGTTTTAGTACAACTGCATTTTAGAATAAAAGCTTGTTTTTTAAAAGTTTTTTCTAATATAATTTCTCATACAAATAAACGTTTTTCATACTTCGAATGATTTAGCTTGATATTTTTGTGTGAAGCGTTAAAAAACTAAAAAAACGGGTCTGTTAAACTATGAACTTGACGTGCGTTACATTTGATGAGTGATTATGATAAAAAAATAAAAAGTCACCATGAATAGGTACCTCTATCTATAATCTACCTACGCTATCGTGTGTACGTCTTAGCGCGTACTCGTTAAGGAAAAAAGTTGAAGTTATTTTGTTAGGTATTGTATCTGGATTTGTTAAGAGAAAGGGGAATGAAAGAAAATACATTTCGTAAGAGTAAACCAAGGTCATGAAGCTCTACATTTTTCAATATGACTTTTTTCAACAGAGGAAATCTTCATTGACAAACTTCCCGTTTGCGGCTTCGGACCCTAAGCAGACCTCAATTCATACAACGGGTACTGAATATGAACAATGAACATGTTACTTTTTGTATGAAAAGCAAAGTTTTTGTTTTGATGATATTAAACTTACAAAATAAAGAGTTCAAAAAATAAATAAATTAATAGTTTACATACATACATTCATACATACTTTGTTTAAACACAAAAAATAGAGAAGTTGAAAGCAAGTAAACAATTTTCAATTATATGCTTTAATGAGGATTTTTTATTTTTTTTAATAGTAGCCTACTTTCAATGTGAAAAAAGACAGAATAATACATAATTAATGTTAAAAATATAGGTCAATCATTCGCAAGGCAAGAAGATGCAATCGCATTGCAAATATTTAATGGTGAGTCCATGCTTGGGATTTGTTAATTTTTTCGGGAAGGATGTCCTATGGTCGCAAAATGAGTAATACGCACAATCCCGTATTTATTTCATAATAGAAGACAGTAATTTAAAGTTAAAAAAAAAATTATATACCTACCAGACAACTTAATACCTGTCTACTGACGATGCATTAAATTGATTGAATATTAAAATCACATCCTAGAGTGAATACTCTTCTCTTATTTTGAAAACTTCGGACACTAACACCTATTGAATTTGTGCTTTGTGGTTTATTGATACCTAATCTCTACCGTTTTATTGTACTTACCTATTCAAAAAGAATTTTTAATCATGGTTGATAAGAAAAATATTATCTCACATTAAGGCGCTAGAGCTAGTGGTTGAAGTTATGTTCAGTTCTATTATTAAGTTCTCCTACACTGAATTGTGCCAGCGTTATCGAGAATCCAATATTGTCCATGCCTATTGGAGTTCTCAGTACAAAAGTTGGTATTCCAAGGAATTGCGCGTCTCTGAGATATTTTTAATGATGGATAAGTGTACATAACTACTTCGTGATGGTATTAGGTACCTATATGGGAGTTAAAATGACTAGACAACGTAAAAGGGAGACCAAAACTAGGATATAATAGCAAGGTAAGTAAATAGTAAAGGTGCAACATCACGAACGTCTTTATCAGAAGCTTGCACCATTGCATAACGTCTGCGGTCATCGACCCTCCCCGTCGCACCGGTCCGTGATCTCCCACCATGCCTTACCAGCGATCTCGATCGACCATTACACGGGTTTGCAATAACTTCCGAGTGGGAAAAAGTTATGGAACTAATTCTAAAGTGGGAACTCGATTCACGCGAAGCTACTTACCGCGACTGGTCTTCCAACAAAAAAAAACACAAACTATTCCGGTGTAAATACAGCTACTACTCCGGCGCGTGTACTCATGTCGATAGTTCTGATTTCGTCTAAGTAATAAAATTTCTAAAAAGAATACAAGATGTGTCGGTTTACTTCCTTAAAGTAATTTAAGACTTGAGGTAAAGGAAGAGCGCCTATGTTGATGGATGCCATAGCTGCATTTAGGTTGCACAACATGGGTATAACTCCTACTAATGATTTTTCAACTAAAACTCAAGTGATCACGTTGATATGAATTGAAGGTTGGTCACCGGCGTCATATAGATATTTCTGTCTAATCAGCTATTTGACCAGGTACCTACCTACGTAGTATGTAATTTAAGTGCAGTTGTAGTTAGTACTTATTGACTTTTCTTTTGCTAAATTTGTGATTATTATCACCGTTACAATTATGTGTCGTGTGAGTTTGTTTACTACACTTACTTACCACTTACTTACTTGGAAAGTACGTTCAAACTTATGCAAAAACGGAAAAGAAAGTATACAATGTCTAAATTCCCTTAGGTGTTAAATTTGTATGAAAATACTCTCAAAGTTGTATGAAAATCCAAGGAGAATCCACTGCATAATAAGCGGGTTTATTGTTCAATTGAGCATTAAGCCAAAATAAAATAAAAATAAATTCAAAGAACAAACACTGGCCGTTTGTTTTTTCTGCACAAAGCTTCTATTCTAAAAAAATTGAAACTCCGCGGTGATGAACTATCGATTGCTGACTGGGGTGCATTTCAACAGCACCCTCACCGCAATCGATCATATTCAACCTATATTCATATTCAAGATGTATGAAAAGGCAAATTATTTTTCTCATATTTCGACCTGTATTCCTCGGGAAAAGTTATTTAGTTTAGTGGGCTTAATCATATCCTGAATTTTCACATTTAAAGTCACTCAATATAAAACTTAATAACAATGAAACCTGTCAAAAGGTCGTAAGCAAATGAACGGAGTGATTTTATTTGAAAGAATTAATTAAGAATTTAAAAGGAATTCGAGACAATAATAAGTAAGTATAACCTAGTTCATCTAAAGTTTAGGACATTGGTCGAAACAGTGTCGTTTACCACTGAAACCGAAACCAAACATCGTATAAAGGCATTTTAATCCTTTAGTAAATTTTTAGTAATTTGTTGATGAGTAGAAGTAAGAAATTAAGGCAAGTTAACTGCAAAACTAAGCATAATCGATCCTTACTAATATTATAAATGCGAAAGTAACTCTGTCTGTCTGTCTGTCCAACTTTCACGCCTAAACTACTAAAGCGATTTATATGAAATTACAGAGATAGATTAGAGCCTGGGAAAGGACATAGGCTACATTTTATCCTACACAGTTGGGCACGATATAACCTGTAGTCCACGCGGGCGGAGCCGCGGGCGGAAAGCTAGTTAATTAATAATTTAAAAGGAATTGGAGAATTTAAAAGGAGTTGTTCAGTTTAATTTAATCACCACCCAAAGTTTCGCTACCTAATTTAAAATCACCCCGTAAGGGCCTGACTTGAAAATGTTTGGACAGTGTTATTAATGCCAATAACTTGATAGGAAAGACAATATTACACTTACATATTTACGGTGACCTTAAATTAGTTACATAGCGAAACTTTACATAGGCTCTCCCCATAAAACTGAAGCACTTTATCTGAGAAAACTATGTGAAATCATTAGCAAAAAAATTCAACTACGCATAGTACTCATACAAATGCAAATCAGCTGATAGCAATAGTAAGTAACGGAGAAGACATTTTTTTTTCATATTCCTACCTGTTTCTTGGGAAAAGTAGTACAGTTTCATGGGATATTTCACACCCTTTATTTTCGCCAACTTATTTAAAGCTACCCAATGTGTTCGTACAAAACAAAGAAATGTCGACAAAGAAATGTTGACAAAGAACCTTTCTTAAATAAAACAATCAGAAACAAAATACTTCGAATGCAATAGAATTAAAAGAAGGAAGGTATCCCCAAGTAGTAAATACGAGTACATACTACATAGGTAATGGTTAACGTTAACGGTACATCGTGCGGTCTTTACTTAATTAATGGCTGTAACTTTAATTTAAAGTTAAGGCACATTTCAAAAATCGTAAGAAATAAAGCAAGCTAAACGTTTAAGCATGGGTTTAGACTAGTCTTTTTTTTGTAACTGTAAAGATACCACTGATGACGTTTTAGTGATAAATTCAAATTTTCGCTCAATTAATTCGAAAAAATGCTAACCCGTTTGATGTTTGTTTGTTATTGTTACACGAAAACAAAAAGTGCCCAAATAGTTTTACGAGAAAATATATTAACGAGGATTTTGGTAAACTGTTTTCACAGCAATCATGTGGATTTTAAGTGAAAAACAATATGCTGCCGTTGAGATGCAACACATCTCTTACTAACTTGAACAATTTTCTCCATAGCAGGATTCATTGCAAGAAAAATATTTGAGGCGAAATGTCTATCAACTTAGACTCCGTTTTTATAAGCAAAGGCCTAACAGTTTCAATTTTAAAACTAACAATCCGTTTAAATGCTCATTTAAAACTGTTACCAAAAGTTATATCATACATTTTTCGTTAATTCGTTTTCAAAGTTTGAATGTTCCCGTACGATCCTTCATTTTGTAAGTTCGTGTCATTCAGTGAAATCGAAAATTGAGAACAAGTACCACTTCTTACACAGAAAACCTAAATGGCTATTTGAACACTGTAATAAAGTAAAAACCTAGAGTTTTCCGAAAATAATGTGTTCTAATATGTATAATAAAGAGGTAATATTGATAAGTTTGAATGTAAGTGGTTTTATCCCTGAATTAAGGCTTCTGTGTTTGGACCTGTACCTTGTATTCATTGTTTTCATCTATAAACAACTATTCATCATAAAGTTTTTTGTATTTTTTTTTTACAATCGGAACAAATGCACTGATTGGGTTAAAACAGAAGCGGCAATTTAGTAACTAGTTTTGCAAAACTTTGTACTAAAGAACACTAAAAATGAAGTATACATTAGTTAACCTATTCGAATTTATAGAGAGACCTATCAAAATGTAAGATTTTCCAATATTACACATAAACTTTCTAAGACTGTCTTAGAATTTAAAAAGAAAAATGATTTCCTTAAAATTTAGGGGATTCATAAATGTTTGTAATAAGCGAATTATTGTTATTTTCCACACTATTAAATGACTCCAAAAAAGATTTTAAAACTTACACATACTTCATACCTTCAAAAACATCCACTGCAAAAAATGAAAAAAGCGGTAAAAGAAAAAGTGATTTGGATCTAGTAAGTAAAAAATAAAATTAAAGTTTCAAACTTGTCTTCCCCTAATTTCAACTTATAAACTGCTGCGTTATGTTTGGGCTACTTTTTTGAGAGAGCTTTGACGAAATTTAGGCACTCGAGAGGTATAGTTAGTTTAAATGTGTTTAAACTTTTGTTATTTATTAAAATGTATGTGAATCTTAAAAAAATTGAGATGAGAACTTAATTTAACACGATTGCTTTACAAATATCGCTGCTGTAACACATAAATTTTAATGTGCATCTAGATTCTACAGAAGAGCATGTTTATGAAGTAGTTACAATCAATTAATCTTATCAATCAACTACACTCATCGAGGCTCCATTTGGCGATAGATTATGAAACACAACCCACCTTGTTTGGGCTGCGGCGGCTGTGTTGGGGTCTCTTCTTTGTTTTCGAAAAACTTTAGACCAAACTCGTCAGTGGAGTCGAGGTTCAGTGGCGGTGTAGCGTGTACGCATGTGGCGGGCGGGCGGCCGCTCCACACGTCCATATTCCGCGCATGACCGTTGCCGAGTCGCTGCTGCCCGCTTGCTCTCGCAACAGTCGCCGACTGTACACCGGCGAGATCAACTCCGCACTGACATTGAGCTTTTGAGCCTGTGCTTGATTTCAAGCCTTGAAATAGCTGCAAAACGTTTGCACTGCAAGTGGAGCAGTGAGAGTTTTTTAAATTTGGAGCTCAGAACTTTTTTTATGGATGATCAGATCAGGTGTGCAGCGCCCTACTTCTTGCGACTCTTAGCAATACCTTTACGTTTCTGAACCAAAGCAACGATGGGATCATTGATAACTTGTACATCTACCTAATTAGTGTAGATAAAAGAATAAAATACCTTATCGATTTATAAATGACAATGAGTGACAAAAGTTCACAAAATTATTATATTAGTGCAACATAAATTCATATCACGATAGTCTTTGAAATCGCGTTTTCCAAACAAGGAAAACGCATTTTTTCGGAAAGGTGAAATCCGAAAAAAATTTGAAAAATTCTAACACAACATTAAGTCAAATAATTATAGCCAGAAGTTATTTAAAAAAGCGGCAATTGAAACAATTTCACAACAAAAATAAGCTTGTAACGGACAATAATAATCAGTAATAATTTAATGATGAACAATAATAATATTTAACAAATTTTAAGCAATCTCATTTACCGATGGAATACAATCTACTATTCCTAGCAATATCTTTGTATCGCACGCGGCGTAAAAAAAGTGCGTGACGGGTTAATAGTTTATATTGATTGAAAACACAGTGAAAATATAGTAATTTAAATTTTTTGCGGCATTTTGGAGTTTTAAACCAATTTTTGACCATAATTGTTTAGTTTCCCTTAAATACTTTAACAATGACGAAATCATAATGCGCCATTCATTAGCTCTACGGTGTCAATAATCTCTACTTAAATTACTATCTTAGAATCCTTATAACTTAAAATTATTGCGAGCCTCATGGGCCTTTTTATAATTCGAACGGCATTGCATGGCACTTCAAAATTTGAATCACCATTTCCTACTATGTTCTCAGTTTCTAGTACCTATGTATTAATATTAAATAGAAAGCAATGGTAATAAAATTTTGCCGTGCCGTTTTCAAATTATAAAAGGGCCCGTAGTTAAATCTCTCATTTCGAAAGTATTTGATAGTCATATTAGTTTTATTACCATTGCATTGAATCCTGATGAAATTGTTGTTTAGATAAAAAAAACTTAACTGCCCTCTTATAAAGTAACTTAACAATACCGGTCTTACAAACTAAAAATGCCCGAATGCGGCCTTATCCCCAAACAGTGATAAGGCTATATAAAAAAGTAGATTTTCTGCCAAAAAGGCCTAACAATCATGATTAACAACATAACAACTTTGATGTTATAGGTCAGCAGACGCCGAGAAGTATTTAACGAATAAACCAACTGAATGTTGATATAGTAAAACAAGATAACGGTGTGTCATATACATATAAACGTCGGTCGCAGCCGGCAGCCGGCGGCCGGCCGGGGTGGAAACCTTCAAAACAAAATTGAATTTCAAGATTCAATTTGTAATTCTTATACGAGAACACTGTTGTTCGTGACGCCAGTGCCCACCGATGACACACGAAAATATATCGACAGAATTAAAGTTCAAGAATTTTATAGTTTTTTATCACGACCGAAATCCTTAGAGCGCGCATTCATTTTGAATTGCTAAATTTTAAGGGAATTTGTTTAGGTATTTAAAAAATTGATAACTCTCCCGGGAAAACTACAATTCCTTAGTGTATTTAATAATATAGAAATAGAAAAAAATACGTTTCATTAAATTGTTTTTTTCAAATCAGTTGTGATTGAATATGAAGTAAATAGAACAATCTAATATGATACATAAAGCGTGAACGGAAATCGACATAAAAACTTAATTTGAATAATTTAACAAAAAATTGTAAAATTGAAATTCAAACGAAGTGGGTAACAAAATAGTTCCCAAAAAGAGAACGTCAGGAAATCGGTCATCTCATCATATCACTGCCACTTCCACTACCACCGCAGTCGCTGGACCCCATATTGCATCGTCATGAATACATACAGGCCTACAATGAAATAAATAAAATTTTAATTCAAACAACATCTCGGTTCCCAGTTGAGGCAAATATTTGTGCAAAAAGCAATCCTAGGTCTGGATGTCTACGTTCGACGTTGTATGTGTCCCACGGGACCCGGAGATCTTAGTTTGTAATAATTAAACAATCCAGGCCAAATCTTAGACCCAGCGATAGAGTCAATAGAGAATATTGCTTCTCAATTTATTCTTTAGATATTTAAAAATTAGATTTTTTACCACTACACTCACGCCTTATTTAATAAGCATGTCACACATGACGTCATGTGAACCACACGATGCTCTACATACCCCTTCAGGGTATATTAGATAGGTGAATAGAGATTTTGAAACATTGTTTATTATTCATATGTCAAAGTTTTAGGATCTAAGAGATATAGCAGCTTTTATCGATTATAAGCATGAATTTTAGACTTAATAGTTAAACATTTTAGGTTTAGGAAAAAAAAAATAAGAATCGCATTTAACCGAGCGACAAAAAATTTGGTTCCTTAAAATAATGAGATGAGCTAGCAAAACTAACAGATTGGATACTAATATAAAGAGTCAAAAAAATTAAAAGGCGACAGCTATAAAAAATAATCGTATTTTAATCGAGAGACAAATAAGGTGAAATTTGGAGTGGTGTTACACGCCACTCTAACATACAAAAAAATCAAAACTACATCCAGTTGTGTGATTTTAGCTATTTTTAACCCCTGACAAAAAAGAGGGGTTCTGTAAGTTTGACGTGTGTATCTGTGTCTGTGTTTCTGTATATGTGTCTGTCTGTGGCATCGTAGCTTCTAAAAGAATGCACCGATATATAAAAAAAACGCTTCACACACAAAAGCCCACATTAAGTTTTTCCCTTGTGCCGTAGATCCCTTGAACACACATAAAGACAGACACGAACACCCAAGACCCGAGAATAAACATTTGCTTTTTACACAAATATTTGCCCCGACTGGGAATCGAACCCAGGACCCGCCGATCGAGAGGCAGCGCCACTACCACTCGACCAAACCGGTCGTTTTGCGGTTATTTTTGTTTGGAAGTTGACGTAGCTAATCGAGATGGTCTAAATTTGACCAAAATTGGTTCTGCCGTTTAAGAGTTATAAACAAATAGGTACCACAAAAAAAAAATATTTTTTGTAGTGAAGCCGAAACATCAGGGGATTTCCTTTTTTTAAATTTTAAAATTATTATTAGTGTCAATATCCACAATTTCAAAGGAAACAAAATTAGTGAAAAAAGGCAAATGTAAGGAAGATTGCAAAAAATTTTTTTGCATTGGTTTTTCGTAGCCACAGCAACTGGATAGCGCTTGTATACACAATTTTTTTATAGGTGCATTGTTAAGCGCCTCGGTCGAGTGAATTTATTAAGTTTGTTGAGTTGTAGGTGTGTGATAGGTACGCGGTGTCGTGCAAAAAGCAGTGCTGGGTCTATGGAGCCTGCAAAGGAAGTAAACCTTAGGTCAGAGAACCCGGTATTGCTGTTGGCAAGTACAAGTTGAGGCAATATACACTTTAAGTTATCTGGGCTCAGTATAAATTCCAATGGAGTTAACAAACGCGATGTTAGCATCTCTAATCAAACGTGTTTAGGGTTGGCGGAACCGTTGGGCAAAGAAGTGCAATCTTTACTCTTAAAAAAATCATGCGGTTTTTAACCTACTGTCGAATTGGTTCATAGGCGAATACATTTTATGTATGACGTAAAGTAGGAAATTACTTAGGTAAAAATAATTCTTAATTATTTAACTTCTGAATGTTTTAACCTACAAAAATTGGAGATCAATAGTGATGATGTCTTCAAAGTAAGTAAATTTTTCGTGGAGCAATATTGTCTTCTGTGTGTGGTGTTCTGTTGTCGTTGCGGAGTGTACCGTTTTTGTATCTTGTCTCTGTCACTTTTGAAATTTTAATCTCAGCGCAGAGTGAGGGAATATTGAATAATTAAACGAAGTAAAGCCAGACGTGAAAAAAACATTTAAGTCTACCGAAAATAAAAATCGAAAATAACCGTGAAAAAATATTAGATCTCCATACTTTGTTAATCAATGGCAGTGGTGACCATTTTATCCGTTGAGGTGGCGAAACCGAGAATTACTGAAACCACATACACTCGATGAGAACCACCCGATCAGCAGCTAACCGATCGTCAAGTTGCAAACTGCCTAGCAATTTAACAGTCAGTTGGCGGTGGCGTTGCTAGTCAAGGCAGCTGACATCAAATGTATTAAATTTTGATTGTTCTCAATTTCGCCACCTTCTTTTCATAATGAGGATTATTAGAAGCACAAAAGCATATAACTCCTAATTAGTATAACACCCGTTGTACCTCGAAAGTACATAAATAACATAACTTGAGCTTGTGGGATTTTTTCTCTTAAGTTAAAGCAGTGGTTCTTAACCTTTTAGTATTGAAAAACCATTTTACAAAATAACTGTCTCGCATTGTTAACAGTCCACATTTTTTGAATGTTTTTACGATTACACTACAAGATAAATGTTGTTTTAATGTGACATTGTTATTTACTTACTAACTTCAGAATCCTGGCATCCAGCCGATTTCAGTTCTTCTGTCGATTCGTCACGTTTTATATTTTTGGGATGGCTTCGTGGAACACTTTAGATGCTTCTAGGGACCACCAGTAGTCCGCGGACCGCCAGTTTTAGAACCACTGAGTTACAATAATGTTATTGAAACAAATGAAATTGGATCAAATTAATTACAAAATCGTATGGTTTCTAACGTACCTTCCTACTCAGCAGTCACGTAGGCAATGATGTACCAATATAGGAACATAGTGCACCTACTACCTACCTAACAAAATAAATATAAGTCTTCATATTTTAAGGTGGGTTCCGACTTATATAAATTGAATGAGATTGAGCGCAGAGTTTAACTTAATATTTTAGAGTTTACAATTGCTTGTAACTTGTATTTCATTGAAACAGTTACTTATATTACTTAGGACAGGGGCTCCCAAACTGTGCGCCGCGGCGCCCTGGGGCGCCGTGGAAAGTACAGAGGGGCGCCGCGAGGCGATTGTCTTTAACATACTCCGAAACCTAAGTGTTCGCGGGTACGAAATGAACAATGCTACGCTTTGAAAAATGTCTGGAGATCACCAAGCTCTCCCAGCACATTGACTAAGTAGCTACTGTTTTTATTTTAGTTTTTCTCTCACTCTCTACTATTAATTAGATAGTATCTTCGACGATTTGATGGGATATTTTAGCGGACGGACGCAATCATTTTGGCAATTTGTATTTAATTCTAAAAATAAACGTTTCTACAAAATTGACGCCTATCCTTTGTCAGGACTAACAAAGATGGTCATGGTCCGGTTTGAAGGCGATCGCCAGTCTGGAAAAAACTACCATGCTTCTCAATTACAAGATTGAGACGGGTAATTTGTACCGCGAAGACAAGCCTACTTTCTCTGACAGACCTCATACTGACAGACCTTACCCTAACATTCCATCCCTTGATACACCTCTCCATGATACATCTCCTCCTGACAGCTCTTTGACAGCACATAAGAGGTTTCATTCCCCCCCCACGGAAAAAGAAGCAGATGCAAGAACATGCTGATTTATACCGCCTCTAGACAAGAAAAAAAGAGGGCATCCGTTCCTACACATGGAGATAGTACGAGGTGAAAGAAATAGATTGAATCCTCTTCGATAAGTGAAGCCATGAAGCCTTACAGAGCCATGGGTAACTTCATTAATGCGAAGCCAACATGAATGAGACAAAATCAACGAGACCAGACGTGACGGAGTTGTTAGAGTGGTCTGGACTTGGACATCAGTGAAGACCAGCGATGATGCTGTGCAAGTTGGATGTCTTGCATAGCATCAAGTCCAGACCACTCTGCTATGCAAGTTGGATGACTTGCATAGCACCAAGTCCAGACCACTCTGCTATGCAAGTTGGATGTCTTGCATAGCACCAAGTCCAGAGCACTCTAACAGACGTGACGGACTTGTTAGAGTGGTCTGGACTTGGACATCAGTGAAGACCAGCGATGATGCTGTGCAAGTTGGATGTCTTGCATAGCATCAAGTCCAGACCACTCTGCTATGCAAGTTGGATGTCTTGCATAGCACCAAGTCCAGAGCACTCTAACAGACGTGACGGAGTTGTTAGAGTGGTCTGGACTTGGACATCAGTGAAGACCAGCGATGATGCTGTGCAAGTTGGATGTCTTGCATAGCATCAAGTCCAGACCACTCTGCTATGCAAGTTGGATGACTTGCATAGCACCAAGTCCAGACCACTCTGCTATGCAAGTTGGATGTCTTGCATAGCACCAAGTCCAGAGCACTCTAACAGACGTGACGGACTTGTTAGAGTGGTCTGGACTTGGACATTACCGACGATCAGTGACGACCAGCGATGATGCTATGCAAGTTGGATGTCCGGTCCGAACTTTGAGTTTGGTTTCCAATACTGAAGGATGTTGCGGACTCCTTCGTGCATAGCTATAGTTTTTGACTAAGACTTGACAGATGACGTAAGAAAGGACGATTCGAGGGGACATTTTAGAGGACGAACGCAATAATTTTAATTGTAAAAATATACGTTTCATAAACAAAATTCACGCCTATCCTTTGTTAGGACGTAACAGGTATTAAAAAAAATAAAGAAACTCAGCTTCAAATTGTTAATATTTAAATTTTTGTTCCTTTTTACCTAACTAGTACCATTGTACCTTGTTCTTTCAACTGTACCTATCTATTTCGACTAGCTATAGTTGGGTTAGGGCGCCAGGACAAAATTTTGAACTTGTAAGTGCGCCGTGGTCTGAAAAAGTTTGGGAACCCCTGACTTAGGATATTCAGAAGCTGTGGACATCCGGTGGTGAATAGTAATAATTTATTGAAAAGCTTCAGGAACCTTGCTTGAAATAGCGGAAATACTACAGAAATCTTAATAAACACGACTTCTTCCATTTTTTGCACAAGGCGACTCGTCAACATGTGACGCGGGCTCTAATATAGGTCTACTTAGATGGAGCCCGAAAATGGTAACGTCATTTGAACACATGGCAAAAAATTTATCAATGTTTAATTTTTAGTCGGGTGTAAGACAGTAATTGATAAATTTATACCGAGTGTGATTTTTGTATACATTCGCCTGTATTTGATTAGTTTTTACACTAATTAAATGTAAACCCATGATTTTTACCTAACCACTTTGGATAGATAACTTTTAAAAACTACTATAATAAAATATCAACGGCTTTTTTTCACAGTGTCTTATTACTATCTTATTTATCATTTAATGTAATTTATGTGGATAATTTCCTGAATGAAAATAGGTTTGTAAGCTAGAGGTGAAAAATGACACGTTTTCGATTGCCTTATTGATTGTGAACCCAGCCTAATATCTATTAGATGCGCTGCGCTTTGATGAAAAGATTTCCTATTTCCTGCGTATGTACTTCTAGGAACTCTTTTCAGCGTAACATTGTTGTATGAAAATAAAACATTATGTTTAAAATTTCATGAAAGTCGTTACAGATTTAAAAAGAGTTCATCTAGATTTACTCTTTCTACCTACTCCTATTATTCTTCTGTTACTATTTTACTCCTTCTATTATTTTGTGGTAAGTGTAAGTGCAACGGTCCTTCGCTGCATTTTCTAATATAAACTTCACCGGTAACAGTGCTATTGTTATTCTCGCCTAGGATATCAAAGTTTTAGATGAAGATATGGAAGATGTACGAGTAGTCCTAACTTTCACGCTGCAGTATATGTAATGCATTTGGTCCATATTTCCATTTTTATTAAAAATCTTGTGTTGTTCTTTTTCTTGTTACTTGTAGGTCTCCCGTAACCAACACTTTGTTGTGTTTTTCTGCTAGAATGTCGAAGTAACGAAGGATATAAAGACAAGTTTATAGCAAATTTTATACAGCTCACGCCTTTATCCCACTGAGGTAGGCAGAGACACCACAGATTGCAACCTGATACGACTAAACACACCTCTTTCGCTTAATTTATATCGCTTTATATTTACACACTCGAATACTCCTAAAACGCACGTCACCAATTTGGTCTAAATTACTTTCACCTAGCTTTTTTGAGCTTTACTTAATTGGCACCTAGATAACTACGTTAAGTTTAATCACTTTAACGAACAGGTAGTTATTTGCCATGGTATATTACGTATGACAGTCAATCTTCTTAGTGCTTATTATGTAGACCTCACTATAAATAAATGATTGGAAAACGTCATTTTTTTAAATCTGTTACTGTAAAAGCTCGAACTACGGTGATTCTTAAGATTTACTAGTAAAACCAAAGATTTACCAGCCTTATAAACCTCAATACACACGAGCAAGCAGTGGAGCCACAGACTGAACCCGTCGCGCGCATGTTTACGCGCCGTGCGTTATACAAATCCCGCACACACGGGTGTGCATGAATCGCGCGAGGGTTTAAATACTAATTACTAGTGTGACGAAACTTTGTTAATTCATTGATACCTAATACAACTTTGTAACTTTACTGATTTTTTTATGTACTTATAAAAAAATGCACACGACAACATCGCTCCATCTTTAAAACATTTACTTGAAATTGAAACATAATGTCATATGCACTTACCCGACAAATTTCCCGATACCGGCGAACACGGCTCTTCTTTGAACCTGCAAATAAAGTCACGTGTTAGTGGAATGAACAGTGGCGGAATAAAGCTGGCTAATGTGTATCAGATAGGGTAAGAAACGGGACCCTATTACTAAGACTCCGCTGTCCGTCCGTCCGATCCATCTGTCTGTCTGTCTGTCCGCCTGTCACCAGGCTGTATCTCATGAACCGTGATAGTTAGACGGTTGAAATTTTCACAAATGATGTATTTCTGTTGCCGATATAACAACAAATACTAAAGAACAAAATATAATAGATATTTAAGGGGGCTCCCATACAAAAAACGTGTTTTTTTTGGTTGTTTTTATAGATAATGGTCACCACAGGCTGTATCTCATGAACCGTGATAGTTAGACAGTTGAAATTTTCACAGATGATGTATTTCGGTTGCCGCTAATAACTGTTGCTATTAACAACAAATAGTAAAAAAAATAGAATAAAATAAATGTTTATAGGGGGGGGCTCCCATACAAAAAACGAGACTTTTATGCCATTTTTATAGATAATGGTACGGAACTTGGCCGGTTTTTTTCTACCATCTCATATACGACCCCACCGAGGAGCACGGGCATACCTTCGAGTCACGAAGGGTATTTAGGCCGTAGTCTACCACGCTGCTGGCCTAATGCGGATTTTTTTGACTTTTTTTTAGTTTCATCACGATGTTTTCCTACATCGTTGAGCAATTAGTGAAAATATATACATCCGAAAATACGAATTTAGTAGTACAGCCCTGCACCAGGGTTTGAACCCGCAAACCTTCCGGTTACAAATCTATTTCTTTACCAACTGGGCTATCACCGCTTTAGATATTGTTAACCAGAGAAATATATTTTGTTTAAAAAAACACATTAGTCTTAATTTTGTAAGTTGTATTGCTTTTTATCAATTATTTAGTATGCTTTTCTTAAATTTACCTTACCTCACCCAATTGCGGACAGTTCTGCCGGGTTTATTAATTTCAAAAACGTAGAAGCCTCTTTTATGACAGGACTACAGTACAAAGAGGTTGAATACAGTACTTATAGCTATTTATATCGGTTGCAAAAAAGCTCTGCATAGGAATTTTGTTTTGTTCGTTTAATTTTATTACAAACTAGCATCCCGCTCGGGACTTCGTTCCCGTGGGAATTCGGGAAAATTATGTAGCCTATGTCCATCGGAGATAATGTAGCTTTATAATGGTGAAAGAAATTTTCAAATCGGTCCAGTAGTTTCGGAGCCTATTCAATGCAAACAAACAATCAAATCTTTCCTCTTTATAATATGTATAGAAATGCAAACAATTATCACACATAAGTAGTCCATTGGACTTGTGCATCAATTTATTGTTGTTTTTATTGCGTTTTTTTTGTTTTTTTTTTCTCATTCCACGTCATTTAAACATTATTTTTTTGCTGTAATCTACTATCGATACATAGTTGATTATAGATCATTCCCTAAAGATTAATAATAAAAATAATAAGCCCCCAGGGCAGCTTTGTGGCGAGCTGAATGGGAAGTGACGTCCCTTGGGTCCCATACCCCCGAGAGTCGGTCAGGCCTCTCTCTCCGCTTGCCTTTACTGGCCGGTTGGAGTGGACCCCAGCAGGGACCGCAGGACTCTCGCCTCTGGCTTACCTTCACTGGCCGGCCAGAGTGGGGTGTCAGAGCTATATGCTCGCAGGGTGGAAGTGAAAGATGCATAAGTCGCGTGTTGGTGTGGTGAGCCGGTCGGCCACTGAGCAGAAAGCGGTGCTCACCTCTCGACACCCTGAGCCTCTCGCGCGATGTTGCCCCCTTGTCGCACTGTGCGTGCGGCCGTTTTGGAGGGCCCATCTTTAGTGAGTTGGCGAGTCACCACCTGCCCATTTGGTCGTGTTTTTCAACATTGATAGGGCAGGTGCCATAGTTCCACCCATAGTCCAGTTTCCCAGTCCACTTAGCCTCTCAACCCAATAGCCCAGTTTCCTTTCTTTCCATTTCCTTCAATAGTCCCGCACTAACCGGGGGTTGTCTTTGGGTGCATTTCTATATATAACTGCCGGTTAGTTTATTGTCTATTGAACGGGCCTCTACGTGTTGGCTTCGGCCCTTAATTGCCCGAGATTATGGGTCATCAGACAAACAATAATAATCTTTGTCACATTAGTTATGCTTCGATTACATTTCGACAGTTGAAACCAACTTTTTTTGGTGGCACCCTGTATACAAACAGACTATGTGCTAGGTATATGATTTGCCATAAACTAAAAAGAAAAATGTTTATTTTGATGATTCGATGTCGATCATTATGCGATGTAGGATTGGACATAACTTTTCTGGGAACCCGGCCACTGGGTTATTGGGAGTCTAGTAATTCAAGGACACCCAAGTATTATATTCTTCGTTTTTTATTACATTTTAATGGTGAGGAACGTTGGGGACCGACACGCTCGATTTGAATTGTAAAGTAAATTGACGAAAATCATTTATGTATTTTATGCCTGTCGATATCTCGAGTCAGGCACCAAATTATATTTACAAATTTTATAGACGCAACGGAGATTCTGAAAAAAAAGGTATATTACAATAACAGAAAAAAACCCAAAATAGATAATATACAGCTTCTATACTTTTAAGTTTTTTTATTTATTTAGTAACGTGAGAAATAAATTCTAGAATAACAACTTATCGATAAAACCCCTACTGGTGTTATAATTCAAGGGCGACATCGATCTAATCATTTCTCGTACGAGCGTACTTGACCATGACCTTGAGTCGCTATCAACTTCCACATATTGGTAAAATAACCTGTGTGATGGATGTGATAGTCAAATGCCGTCGACTTTTATTTTTACTAAATTATCTTATATAAAATAACGATATACATTCGTACAGCCTGATGTGTTTTGTGTAACTACCTTAAATAAAATGATACCTACTGTGAACATTCGGAACAAGACTTCGACCGCTACGAAGGCCGTGAAAAAGCTCAGCTGACAAACTTATCGATTTTCTACGACGTACCTACTTCAAAATATTTAACGTTTACTATAATGAAGTTGTTTATTATAAATTATAATCAATGACCTGCAAAGTAACAAAAAAACCCAAGTAGAATTTCCGTTTTGTAATAAGTACATTCCCAAATATTCTTCACATGTTTATTCTTCACTTACAAGTAAATAAATACTTACGTATATAAATCGTCTTCGATGTTCGAAGAACTTGTAGCTTCCACCAGCACAGAGCAGCTCATCACTGTTTTCTAAATTATAAGTATTACGTTGCAAGTCCTTCGGATACAGTTGATTTAATGCAGGTTTTTTTTAAAGTAGAGTCATTTTAACGCGTATAACTGCCACATTTTTTAACCATAATGAAACTTAAGATTTCACAAATCATAGCGGAAAAGAATAGGTACCGAGGTACGTGTGGTAGGTAACTGAGTTTCGGGATGGAAATCTGTGTAGGCAGTCAGGGGGAGGGCCGCTCTGGACGAAGTAACCTTGCAGCTGCAGCTTTATACCGGTCTATTTTATCGCATTCGCGGTAACTTCGGTCACAATTCTGCATTTTCTCATTTTTTTCACTTATTTTTGGTATCTGAAGATCACACAATGAAATATAATCAGTCCATTTTATCAGATTTTTTGTTGTCCTGTATAAGTAGGACCGGAGGCAAATTTTGTTTTCCGAAGCCAGCGGAGAATACGCCGGAGTGAGGTCACCCCGTCAGTTTGGGGGTGATGTGGAGCGCATGCGCCAGTTTGACCTTGAGCATACTTCCCGGTTCATGGGCAGAGCCCTGTCACCTTCTAGGTCATTGTGTTTATAGAGTAAATACAACCATTATTATCTTCTCCTGTATATTAATCTATTCTATCACTGCTGACTGTTTCGGAATTGTTAAATACCTACATAGGTATATCGGCGCGGCGTAATACACCAGTTCTTACTATGTAGTTAATTAAGTTGCAAATACCCATATTAACCAACAAAAAATAAAACATTCAATAAAGTTGAAAAAGACATTTTTAAACTCTAATTCAACATCATTTAGTGAAAGACCACATTAAGGGTTCTTTTCATAAATTTTACCCTTGCAACTTAATATTGGTATAAGGAAGATATCACATCCGAATTTCTTAAAATGTTAAGTTTAAGTACTTAGAATCTCTTTAAAGTTCGAGTGAATAGGCTTCTTCTGGGTGAGCTTGTTACATCCTCAACCGCATTTTTGCCCTTGAGCTAGATTGGGGTCAATAGCAAACCCATTATAAAAAAAAATCAGCAATTTCATATTTTTCCTTATAAGTATGCCAGAAATAATTTGACTATATTATGTTTAAATAACTACAGCAATCAATGTAGGTAGGTACCTACGTCACACGACATATAAAGAGCGCTGCGACCTGCTAGCCTGCCAGCTGTTGCAGTATTATAATCTAGCGCCAGGTTTCTGAAAAAAAAACTTTTAAGTAGATATTTGCTTATGTACAGACGGAGGGGCCGCACATCAGATTCTTGTCACACACGTGCACTCTGTGCTATTCCGATGTGAAACGGTTTTGCAATGAAGAGGGGTAACCTCTTGCGCTGGCCTCTGACTGTAAATTTAAATATGAATTCTAAAGTATCTAGTAGAATATTTGTATGTAAGTACCTACTTACATACTTCTCATGTGAAGAGTAGGTAAATAAGTTGGTTAGTTTCGTTAGTTATTGTAAGCAGCAGCTGAATGCCTGAAGTGTTCAAATCATTCACTAACCTATAACCATCATGGTGGGCAGAATACTGCTGAATTTCTATGTGTGTCATGCTTAACATCAAAGTAAGTCGCTTTATGTAGATGCCTTGGCTTACATTTGGAGCTGATTTTGTTAGGGAAATGGCAGAGCAAACACAGTAGAAATATACTAATAAATATTTTGTAAATAGCTATCGAAGGTCATAGGTACGCAAGTCACACGGAAGTAAATATAGAATAGAATTTTGTATTATGGCAATCTGCGATAAACAAAACTACATAACACTGACATGGTATATCAAAGAACAATAACAGACAGCCAGTCAGCTTTGCTTAGAGGCAATATCCAAAAAACCTCCTCAACTCATGACTTAACTAACACTCCACAACCCTAAAGCAGCCGTGAGCAACTATGTCTTGCACGAGGTAAAGGCTTGGTGAGTATATCTGCCAACATTTCATTCGATGCCAAATGTTTCAACGTTAGTGCCTTATTATCACGTAACACATCCCGTATAAAGAAATGCCTAATATCGATGTGCTTACTCTTTTTATTTTATTTTAATTTAGGTAATCAACGGCTTACATTATATAAACAGTTTAACAAACTTAAGTAATAACATTCAAACTAATTTTAATAACATATGTACCTAATGATCAGTAACTAGTTATGTCGCTAAGCCAATGACAGATTACCACAAATTAGTTACATTTGATGATCTTTGCATGATATACCCCATAGTCTTCTGCTAAGTAAATAGCACTTAAGTTATCAGCATGCATTCTTACCTCAGAATATCTGCGAAATCTAATTCTTTTAACAAGCTATTCAAGTATACTGCCTCCTTCGTAGCTTCCGCCAAACTCACGAACTCAGCCTCACATGTTGAAGTCGCAACAATGCGCTGCTTTCGTGAACTCCATGAATTCCCTGCACCAAATAGTAAAAAAACATAACCAGAAAATGATCGTCTGTCAGTGGTACAGTTACTCCAATCTGGATCTGAATACCCTTGAATACATAAACCTGTCGGTTTAAATAATAAACCATGCGTTAACGTACCTTTTAAGTATCGCAAAATACGCTTCGCGGCCTTCCAGTGAGTATTTTCCGGGTTCTCAGAAAATTGAGCTAGTTTTGCCGTAGCATTGGCTATATCTGGCCTTGTTGCTACGCTTAAATACATCAGAGCTCCAATCAACTCTCTATAGGGCAAAGATCTCCCTTCAACATTCTTATCTTCGCCTATTACAGGCTTTTCTATCTCCATTGGAGTCTGAACAGGGTTACAATTCTCCATTGAGAATCTTTTCAAAATATCTCTTACATATTTTTCTTATGACAAGTGATATCCTTTACTATCTTTCTTTATATCGATCCCGAGGCAAAAGGTCGCTGGACACAAATCCTTCAAATCGAATTTTCGCCAAATCATGCTTGAACTTCTCTATTATTGTACTTCCGTTTTCTGTGATGCAACCAAAATATCATCGACATAGACCACGACAAAGAGATCCACTCCATCTCTTTTGCGTTTATGATCGTACAAGGTTTAACTATGTTTCGAACCCATTTCTTTCAACTTTGTATCTAATTTTATATTCCACTGTCGACCAGCTTGCTTTAGACCATAAAGATAGTTTTTTTAAAGACAAGCATTTCCACCTGTTTTTAAATTATTAAGCATTTGAGCTGCTTTTTTGCCTGTAACGTTTATAGCGCTATTAACTTTTATTAGTTTTTCCAAACTTTCCTTCAAAAGCTCTGGAATCTTCATATAAATATTTTCATTCAAATCTCCGTTTAAATACGCTGTATTAATGTCAATTTGATCGATGTCCATGTTCATTTAGCTAATAATCGCGATTCTCGCAACAGGAGAAAAAAGTTTTATTGTAATCTAAATTCTGTTGCTGAGCCTTTAGCAACTAATCTAGCTTTCCTTTTCTCTTTCTTATCTACATTTAGCTTCGTAGTCAACACATTTCATTCTGGAGGCTTCTTTACTATCTCTCACGTTTTATTTTTTAACTAGCTATCCGCCGGGACTTCGTTCCCGTGGGCAAATCATGTACCCTATGTCCATCACGGATAATGTAGGATTCTAATGGTGAAAAAAATTTTCAGATCGGTCCAGTATTTTCGGAGCCTATTCAATGCAAACAAACGAACAAACAATCAAATCGTTCCTCTTTATAATATTAGTATAGACTAGTATAGACTAGTTTTCCTTTTCTAGACTTTCTAAGGCCTCTTTCACAGTAACTTCAATAGCTCCGGCGAAATCATCAGGATTCATCCGACGATGATTCACTTAAATTATTTTCTATTACTTCAACCATATTATAAATTTTTCGAGGGCGTCTAACGTGACCTCTTTCAACTATTGATCTTCCAGGGCCTCTTCTCAAAGTAACGTTCCTGTTAATGGGCTCATGCTTTCACTGCCACTACTAGTAGGACTAGTATTTTCAACACGAGATATCCTCGCTTCTGTGGGCTCTACACTCGATTCATCATTGAATGACACAGGGATTTGACTCTCCAGTGATGTTTCCACATTCGAAGGTTGTACCGTTGATGAACCTGACTGTTCACTTGGTATAAAATCTATACCTACGGTTTTTCGTACATTATTTTCATCACACTGTGATTTTTTCGAAAGTTTATTTTCACTTTATTTTATTTTATTTTAACAAATTGGGAAACATACAGCATTAAGTAAATCTACTGGACATAAAACAACTTAATTAACACAGAAGCCAACAAAGATTCCACTAAAATCTATTACATTACCGTCTAAGTTACGCATTGTTAAGTTCTACATGATTATTATAATTTCGAAACCAGACTCAGTCATAGTTTTAAGTTTTTAATAGTATACATATTTTTGATAAAAAGTAACATACATATCATAAAACTCGTTACACATATCGATGGGTTTTAAATTTATGGTTTGGGTTTGTTTTTTAATTGCTTACAGGTACTTTACCTTCTTGGAAACGAATGTCTCTCGACATTATTATCTTTCTACGCTCTTTATCCAACAGCCTGGGTAGGATATCCGACAAATATTTCAGATACACTTCGTGGTTCAAATTTATCTTTGTTTGGTTCTTTATTTAATACATACACTTTCGTACCAAATGTTTTCAAGTTTTCGATACTAACAGCTTTTCCGAACCATTTCTCATAGGGAATCTGTTGGAAGAATTTCCATGGTGTCACATCACTACTCTATGTTGTTTATGTTTATAAAATCTATTATCATCTGTGGTCTCTTGAATAAAAAAATGTCCGCTATGTTTCACGTATTTAATCGTTTATTGCTTACAATCATTTTTTTCTAAATTTCGCTCTAATATTATTTGTAATTTCTAATTGACGTGACACTGGCGTAATGCCCCAATGGGTCGATCGCCACAATAAAAAAAAAATCCACAACAATTGGTAGCAGAGCGTGGTTAATCAAGTTTTAAAACGATTAATCAAATAAGATGGCAACTTCGTATCGAATAGAAACTCTGAAGAAAGGGTCTCTCTCAAAAAAGTGGCACCGTAACCTGCCGTACAGTTTTTGATTAGAAAAGTATGAATTTTTGAGTTTTGTAAACTACATTTTATATTAAAATATTGTATCGAGTCTTATTACATAGAGGCCAGCTATTTTAATGGCAATAAAATTAATATTTCTTGAGCAGTACAAGTTTATAACACCAGTTTCCCATCAACCTGCCGTGTCCTAACGCGACTTACATCAATTTAAAATCAATTTGACTGAATTAATAAAGTGATTTCTTTTGTTCTGTCCACTTTAATTGAAAGATAGTGAACTAAACATTGTCGTTTTGTAAATTATTGCTCATATTTATAAGTATGATAAAAGGTTCATAGTTCATTCCCTGCACGAGTTTCATTGTTACTGTCATATATCAAAATTCCATTATAGTTATTAGCTTGTAGGTGACATATATTAATATAAGCCTGTTATAACCTTTAAAATAACATATGTCACTACTTTATACACCACTGACTAATATCGGTTCAAAAGTCAGTTTACGGTAAAATGGTTCATAATTAAGTTATAAACCGGGCCAGAATTCGTGTATATATTATGTTTATTATGTCGGGATCAAACGTAAAACATTATATACACGTGAATTCTGACTTGGTTTATAATTGAATTATGTGTTCAAATGGCGAAAGTTTAAAGTGTTAAATGGTTCATACTTCATTCCCTGTACGATACTCGTTTTAAGCGTCATTTAATAAAATAAAGTCATTGCTGTGACCTTCCAAAAGGAAATATATTACAACCTTACACGCCACTGGCAACGGATCAAAATAATGGAATCAAAATGCGGTCAGTTACGATAAAATGGTTTATAGTTACTTCCCTGCCAGAGTCTGGTTGTTGGTGTCAAATTATGAAATGAAGCTATTGTTATGCTTTAAAATTACATGTAACACAACCTTTACAACACTGGAGACGCACCCGCCCAGTCTCCTTTACATACAAAAAATAAAGATAATAAAATGGTTCCTATTGTTAACAATGCTCTTTATTACATAATACTTGACCTCTATATTATTGTCATACTTATAATCATAAAACATTATAAAACAATTGATGCAAACCCGTAAAATATTTTCAGAAAAAGTTTCCTTATGAAGCTGTTTAGTATATTAATATCTTATTGCCTATTCTTAGTATATAATCACATTAACCTGTGCCCGTTTCTCAATTAACCTGTACGATACCTCATTCACCTGTCCACCTATTTTTTCTGCGTACTCTCAAAGGCACAATTCTTTAAAAAAACCTGTTCCCTCTTAGATATTTATATTAAAGAGGGGAAATACATTTTTTTTATATGTGCAAAAAAATTCAGGCCGTGCCACTTTTTTGAGAGAGACCCTAAAGAGAACTATGATACATGGAGTCTATAGGCACAAGCCGTGCTATTAAAGAATGATCTTTGGGAATATGTATCCGGACAAAAATTTATTACGGCGACATCGTCGGCGGCAGAGATCGAAATCTTCAAGAAAAGTGACCTCCTTGCCCGAGCAGAATTATTGCTGCTCATTTCGCCATCTGGATTGAAACAAAGAAAAGGATGCGTGACGTCAAAAGAACTTTGGGATAAACTGAAGAGCATTTATCAGAGTCAAGGTCCTGCTCGAAAGGCGACTTTGCTCAAGCAACTCGTACTAAAACGGCACATCGCTAACGAAGACATCCGTGAACATTTAAATAAATTCATGGATAATTGGATATAGTAGACAAATTGGCCGATATGGATGTAAAAATTCATCCAGACTTGCTTAGTATTATGATGCTGTAAGCCTACCTCAATCTTTTGAAGGTTTCCGTATTGCAATCGAGTCAAGAGACAAGTTACCACTTCCCGAAGTTACCGTTTTCGGATTCCTGTTTTACTTGAATACCCGATCTCTTCAAGAGCTTCAAGAGATCCCTAGCATTTAGATGTCCCATACGCTCATGTTATCTATAGAGATCGACATCCTTACTTCCTGATATCATAGACGCCGAGGCATCTGCTTCCCTCAAGTAGTACAAATTCCCTCGCCTATCTGCAGTCAGCTTTACCTCACTAATTTTCACTGCAAAAGCTTACGTCTCGCTTAAAAATTACTTCGCAGCCTCGTTCAGTGAGTTTGGCGATAGAAATTACCAAAACAGTATCACTAAAATTTATTATTCGCGTACCTTCATCATTGCATGCTAATAACTTAACAGAAAGAACCCTTACTTTGCACGGGCGTTACAGAATCTGTCGCTAATTTTAATTTTCGATTTGAAGGCAGAATCTCACCAAACTTTGAAGCGTCATTATACATATGGGAACTACATCCACTATCAAATAGCCATTCCCGACGGCGGCGCTTGGTGTCGACAGCCAGGCAGCCTGAGATATTGTCCACATGCAAAGACTCTTCAAACTCATCAGGTTCTATGATATTTTCAACGCATCTGGTTTCTGAGCTTTGTCCTTCCTTCTTCTTCCAATCTGTGACATTTGAAACATATATACTTGAAATTTGTTCCAGCTCCACTTTCTTTAGTTTTAGTCTGACGTTTATTTATGAACATAGCACTCTCTACTTTTTCATAACTAAAGAATCCTTCATTTCGTTAATTCAATAATACACTGTTTTATCCCCTTTGATCCAGGAACTTTAGAAAAACAATTGGCAAATCCAATGAAAAATTACAACCAAGCTGAAAATTTGTATACACATACCTTTAAGCTTCCAAAAAAACCTCTTGAAATTCCCAAGAGCTCAGGGGTGGGCATAACTTTTGACAGCCAAAAAACGGTGAAAAAGGTTTCCTTTTTTCAGTTTTTTGTCTATATCTTCGTTCCTGTCGATCTTACCGTTATGAAGTATATTTATAAAATAAAGAATGGAAAATTTCTACAAAAAAGGTGATACAAAGTTTATTGATAACAATAATAGTTTTTACATAATCGAGCATTAAAACTCTGGTAAACATTTACATGGATGTTTTGGTGCATTTTCATGATCACCCCAAAAAACAACAAAACAGCAGAAACAGTAAAAAGGTTATTTCAAAACATTAAATATATCTACTGTCTTAAAAACTTTTTATAGAATTAATAAGTAGTAAATTAAAGTACTGTTAGATTAATCATAAAGTAGCTTTACGCCCGGGACTTCGTTTCCGTATGAATTTAGGAAAAATTATATAGCCTATGTGTTAATTCAGGGTGTCAGCTGCCTCCATACCAAATGTTATCAAAATTGGTCCAGCCGTTTGAGCGTGAAAGAGTAACAAACATCCATACATCCATCCATCCATACATCCTCACAAACTTTCGCATTTACAATATTTATTACAAATTGCCTAATAAATAAAGAACTATAAGGTTATTAAGGTCAAAAATAAGTAATCAGAGGCGTGATTCTGTAACGTGACGTATTCAAACTCAATCCGATGTTTCCCACCTTTTTCCGTGGAAATTACTGATCTCATCGATTAACTTTCATAAGCTTTTTTGTATATAATGTTTCATTCTTTTTTTTATTAGAAAACCTCGCAGTGGTAGGATAACCAGGAACGAAGATATTAGCAAAAAACCGAAAAAGTATCATTTTTTTCACCGTTTTTTAGCTGCCAAAAGTTATGCCCACGCCTGGACTCTTGGGAATTTTCAGAGGTTATTCAGGAAGTTAAACATGTACACAAATTTTCAGCTTGGTTGGAATTTTTCCGAAGTCAAATGCTAAAGTTCCTGAATAATTGTTGCTTAATCTACTATTATGAAATATGTGATTTCGGAGTTAAGTACTCTACAATACGGTCCCTCGTCCTTGTTTTACTCGAAATTAAGTCCAAACTTCAAAAACGAAAAAAATCTTTCGTTGCTTAATCTACTATTATTTTAAAGTATTTTTTATGCCAGTGGCAAAGCGTAAAAGTTCCTTTATTCTTCATCTTCTAATAGCAAATGGTCATCATCTCATCATCTTCTAAAGTTTGGCACCGCAAGTTTTTTAGACTAATTGGACCCCTCTGAACACGATTTTGCCTAGTTCCACTGGGTTTATCTACCCGAACACCAGCCTAGTTCGGAACCTTTGGGTGTTACCTACCACAATTAGGGTAAACTACCGACGGCACAGGGTAAATTCGTCTCCAGCAGAGTATAATTTATGGTCCAAAAAATTACAGCATTTGGTTCTAGGCAACAATTTTTTTAATTTATTCACTACATACAATGTTCCTACGTAAGTACCATGAATAAACTGTTCATGGTATATTAGTAGTAACTTGATGTTCCGGCACAAACTCCCGGGCAAAAAATAACTGGTCACTTACATATAAAACGATATTTCCTAAACAACTCATGATAGCTCTATGAAGTCAAAATTACAGAAGTACATATATTTAAACACGCATAAGAAAAATAGTGTGTAAATAAATCAAAATATCAAATTCTTTTTATTTCATGATGCTGTGTTTGCAAGTTAATGAAATACGTTCGTATAGGTATTGTAGCACCTATTCCGGGGGCAAGGAATAAAACATGTAGCTCTTCTACTAGCTGCTATATTTCCAAATAATTACTGGCACTTCTATTACACTTGTTGTTTATTGTAAACGTATACACAGTTATTTAATATTATACAACGCTTAGGAAAGTGCTATTTGTACGCCTATGATCGCATACAAGAACTTATTCCGCGAGCTCTCTACAAAGAATGGCGGAAGACCAGATCTTCAATCATTTCGAATGCTGACATCGAATACCATTTCAAACCGTTTAAAATGATATTCGAATGATCTTCTTCGAAATGACAGAATGAGAAAGAAGTTGCGTTATGCCAGATCCTCCATGAAGGTCTGCATACCACAGTATGTAAGAAGCTAGTTATTTTTGCTCGTCAGTGTATGTAAAAACACGACATTGTTTGTAAATGAACGAATTATCCTACGCTATAAATATTCATAAGTGAAAATGTTAGTGAGAATTTTCGAGGATTGATATTTGTTACTCTCGCATGCTAAAATTAACGCACTTTAAAAATTAGATAACAGAAGTTTTATACAAAGATATTCCCTTTATGATGTAGGCTAGGAACGGTGCACGGGAACGAAGTCCCGGGCTTTCTCTGTAAGTAATAAATTAAATACTTGCCCTTTGCCTAATAAATATTAACGCGTTGAAGTCTTTTGCAGCAATGTTAAAGTTGCATTATAAAGACATCAACGCGTTCCTACTCGTATAATTTTTAATTATAGTTTTATTTAAAAAAACAAAAAAAAATAAACGCTTCACACTCAAAGGCCCACATTAAGGTTTTCCCTTGTGTCGTGGGTCCCTTGGAACACATAAAGACAGACACAAACACCCATGACCCGAGAACAAACATCTGCTTTTTACTCAAATATTTGCCCCGAATGGGAATCGAACCCACTACCACTCGACCAAATCGGCCGTCAATGTAGGAACATGGTTATTTATTTATTAAAACTTTCTTATTTTTGCCAAAACAAATCATGAATCCGCGTATTTTTTAAAATAAAACTATGATAAAACTTCTTACCTATGAATTTAATGAAATTGTTAGAGCCGTTTTTGAGAAATCGGTTACCTACATGTATCTATTGTAAATACTATAATAAAATCGTAAGTCCAAAAATATCTATAATGATCCAGGAACTTTAGAAAAACAATTGGCAAAACTACGGAAAAATTCCAACCAAGATGAAAATTGGTGTACACGTACCTTTAAGCTTCCCAAAAGTCCCAAGAGCTTAGGGGTGGGCATAACATTTGACAGCCAAAAAACAGTGAAAAAGTTACCTTTTTTCGGTTTTTATGCCTATATGTTCGTTTCTGTCGATCTCACCGCTATGAGGTTTATTAATTAAATAAAGAATGGAAAATGGAAAACGGTGATACAAACAAAATGGAAAACGGTGATACAAAGTTTATTGATAACAGTAATAGTTTTACGTAATCGAACATTAAAACTCCGGTAAACATTTACATGGATGTTTTAGTGCATTTTCATGATCACCCCAAAAAAACAACAAAACAGCAGAAAACAGTGAAAAGGTTATTTCAAAACATTAAATATACAGTACTTTTTATAGAATTAATAAGTAGTAAATCCAAGTACTGTTAGATTAATCATAAAGTAGCTTTACGCCCGGGACTTCGTTTCTGTATGAATTTAGGAAAAATTATGTAGCCTATGTGTTATCCAGGCTGTCAGCTACCTCCATACCAAATTTTATCAAAATTGGTCCAGCCGTTTGAGCGTGAAAGAGTAACAAACATCTATACATCCATCCATCCATACATCCTCACAAACTTTCGCATTTATAATATTTATCACAAATTGCCTAATAGATAAACAATTAAAATAATAATAAGGCCTTAATAACAAAGGTCAAAAAGTAATCAGGGGCGTGATTCTGTAACGTGACGTGTTGAAACTCAATCCGATATTTCCCACCTTTTCCCGTGGAAATGACTGATTTTATCGATGAACTTTGATAAGCTTTTTTGTAGAGATTTTTTCATTCTTTCTTTTATTAGAACACCTCACTGTGGTAGGATAAACAGGAACGAAGATATTAGCAAAAAACCGAAAAAGTATAATTTTTTTCACCGATTTTTAGCTGTCAAAAGTTACGCCCACGCCTGGACTCGTGGGAATTTTCAGAGGTTATACAGGAAAGTTAAACATTTACACAAATTTTCAGCTTGGTTGGAATTTTTCCGAAGTCAAATGCTAAAGTTCCTGAATTATAAGTACATTGAAAACATTTGAAAAATATCTACGGCGATTTTAGAATCGGTGCCTATTTAACTGAGTGTGTTCGAGTGATTTTTTAAATTTTGGTGTGTTTGTTTGAAAGAGCATCAACTAGAAAATTACTGTTTTGATGAAACTTGGCATACTTGAAATTTAGCTATTAAATGGTAAACCAACTATAAAAACACCAAAATAAATTCAAAGCTAGGAGTTATTCAGCACATTTTACCGGTGTTTATATTCTCCCTTTTTAATAGAAAAATTGGATTAGTAACATCTAAACAATTTTCATTAAGACGCCAAATCTCAACTGTTAAGTATTCTTTCAACTGTTTTTTTTAAGTTGAAAAATCAGAGGAACTTTAAAATGTATGAAAACTTGATTTTGGCTTGTGTTCCAGAGCAGGCTTCACGCTACAAATAACATCTCGTAATTTACCCAATGGGCCTTTTTATAAACGAAAACGGCACGGCTGTATTACCATTGCCTCCTACGCACTAGTGATCTAGTAGCTGGGAACATGGAAGGCAATGGTAATACAAATTCTGTCAAGCCGTTATAAAAGGCCCAATAAATAGTAAACCAACCATAAAAGCCCTTGAAAAAATTCCAAGATAGGAGATAATCAGTAAGTACATTATCCAGTGGAACCAGGTAGAATCGTGTTCAGAGGGGTCGAATTAGTCTAAAAAAGTTGCGATACCAAACTGTTTCACCATTTTCTATTAGAAGATGAAGAATAAAGGAAATTTTAAGCTTTGCTAACATGTTTTTGTTTGGTTAATCTTACTTGAACAGTTTAAAAAATGATTATTTGACATTATCTTGAATACTCGAAAACAAAAGAAGGTCCACCACCTGAAAGAATGATCAAATCCGTCGTTGGGGGGCCACTCTTGTTCGCTTAGCCTGCTAGACCCTTTATCCAACTTTGATGAGCTAAAGCATTAGAACGGGTAGTCCAACAAATATGAGTCTAGACTTATTCTATGCAGGATTAAATGCCCCTTTACGAGATATAACCGAAAAACCGAAAAAATATCCATATTGGGGTACATTTTTACCCCCTCACCACTTAAGAAGACCTCCTTCGGGGGGAAAAACCTAGGATAGTCATATTTGTCCACAAATGAAGATATTAAAACAATAAAATCTCTTGTAGGATTCAAATCCGATTTTAATTCTAAACCTACACTGGCCTATAGGTACGAGTAAGTGCTTACTTAGCGGCGCCCCATCGCGCCCGTGCGAATAATAATGGGTGACTTTGAATTATTAACGAAAATTGAGGATGCGAATCAGCCCATGAAACTTAACAACTTTCCCCAAAAACATAAATAGAAATATGAAGAAAAAAAATCCATACAACATGAGCGATCAGCTGATTACCTCAGTATGAGAAGCCGAAATTTTCAGAATTTCTTTAAATTAGCGAGGAACATAGTTGCAGTCCCCTCCACTTGGCCTATTATTTTTGCAGAGATGAACGATGCAGACAAAAAGTGTTCTGTACCTACCTACATGCCTTCACAATAGGTGGTAAAAGTATAACGTCGGGGGTCTTTTTTGACGTCTCTTGAAATGGGAGCAAGTTTTATTAGAGGGCCAGCTTAGGATGATTGTTCGCGAGATACTGATCTCCACGGTTAGAAAAAAACACCTTGGGGTTTTACTCGATGCTAGTTTCGCTGTCACTTGTGTAGGCATTTCTTCAAGTAAATGATGGGAACTTTTTAAGAGGGGTCTGGGTTTAGGTGACATTTTATTTTAAACTAGCAGCGAGATTTATGACAAAATGACAAAATGATGGTAGCAAAAAAGTAAAATTTTGGCTTTTAAATATGGTGACAATTGGATATAAGTACTTAGGTAAGTAAGTAGTTTTCATAGGTTGTGCATACAAAAATAGTACTAAAATAAAATAAATTTAAAAAATTCATACTTAAGTTGTTATTACGGCTTCTGGCATAAGGTAAAGGATTATGCCACCACCCATTTTTAATACAGTAAGACGGCGGACATCATTTTTTTCGAGAAAAATAATTGCTAAGGCTAATTTTACATTTTCCCTTTTCTTGCTTTGTTCCGTTTAGAAATATATTTTTTACTATTCGGTTAATAATATTAGTCGCCGTGTGATTTATTAGTTGCAAATTTATTTTCATCGCTGAATCTCTGAAATATGTTTTTTTTGCAGCTTTCATGTCTTCCAAAATTATATGCCTTCAAAAATCATGACTTGTGATAAAACTCATAAACCAGTTCATTAAAATAAATTGAGCTCACTTTGGACTTATCACTAATTACCTACTTAAATCAAATTACTTTTAGATTCATAACAAAAACTACGGGTGCGTGCGCCCTTGAGCGTAGATTTATTTTTGAATAATATCTATTGCGGTAGAAAAAATCTTAAGAAGTCAGAAAAGGGTAAAGAGGACCTGAGTAGTGCATTTGGTTCCCAAAGTTGTCTGGGCTACGACACATCTAATACAAGTTTACAAACTTGGGATCCACCTCTAGGAAATTTTACCGTTACCAATTTGAATGAATCGGTTCTATTGGTTTGCTATCCCTGCTATAGCGACTATAGCTTTGAGTAATAGTGAAAGTTCAATTTTGTAATCCCACTGTGTAACAAGTTACTCGCAGCTCAACAGAGAACGTTTCATTAAGAAGAAAAATAAAAAAATAGCGACTGAAGATAAGACTGTACAGACAAAGATTCCTTTGCTTTCAATTGATGTGATAAAGTATATGTTTTTTTTTTGGAGTTAATGGCTTGGTTGCAAGACCTTTGAGCCAAGTCTTTATTTGATAAAGCACTTCACTTTATATTTCTTGGATAGTATTTTTAATAAAGTTGTAAATCGGATGAAAACACTTAGCACTTTTAAGTAGAACAAATAAGCGGCGGGAGGAATTAATTAATTGATCCACTTCCATGAGTAATTCACTTTCACTTATTAGTTCACTGCTGATAGGTACAAGATAAACGACATTACCAACAGAAACTTGGCTTTATTCAGCATTAAAAACAGGGATATTAATTACATTAACATTCACTTAACTTATTTTTTCTATGTCTATGCCGACATTGTATTGAATGACGTGAATGACAACCTACATATATTTATGGTTTACGGCAACTTCAATACTATTTAATTGTTTAATTTTCTTCCGCGTTCACTTGTAGTTTCCAACCTCGATATTGGCAAAATTGTCTTACTTTAAAAGGACAGAGCCATATATGCACAAGAATAGAATAAGAGACCATATCATTCACCCCCTCGGGTTTAAGACGTCTCGTAATTCTGAAGGTACATCGGGGGTCTGCGCTGTCGCTCGGATCGACGGACCTCATTACTGCTAGCAGCTGGTTCCGAAGAGGAACTCTCTTCTGCAGAATGAGTCTCTTCAGAATCCGGGGTCAAGTACTCCTCATCCGATTGCATGTCTTCGCACTCTGGGAAAGGAGCCAAGGATCTATTTGAGACAGTTGTTTCACGCCCATCCGATAATCTTGCTTAGAAAACTTGCGTGCCAAACCCTGCCAAATGCCTTCGAGATGTTGAGTGACACTGCGAGAGCTTTGCCGTGCTTTACAATGGCTTCACCCCAGCGTTGCGTGACATACACAAGAAGATCACTCGTTGATCGTCTTCGACAAAAGCCATATTGACGATCACTGAGCTAGTCGTTATCCTCAAGGTATGTCAGAAAACTTGCTGTTCAGTACTTTCTCCAAAACCTTACATACTCGTAGTACGGAGGTGATGGCGATAGGTCGGTTATTGCAGGGATCGGCACGACTACCCTTTTTAGGTACTGGTTGCATGTTGGCAAGCTTCCACGACTCGGGACCACAATACCTCAAGACTTTAGCAGATATACCATTCAGACCACTCGCTTTGTTCACGTCTAGACTCTGTAGTGCTCTCCGGCCCTCTTTATTGTGTATTGCGACTTCTGGCATTGAGAAGTCACAGCGAGGTATATGGTCGGCGGTTGCCGAGAGCCAGTCTCCAGACGAGAATTGCTCGCAAAAAGAGATGCAAAGAGATCTGCTTTCTCTTTTGCGGAGTCTGCTAGCGATCCCTCAGGTTTATGCATGGGAGGTAGCGCTGGACGACAGAAATTGGATTTGACAGACTTCGATAAAGACCAGAATTGCTTATTACCCGGAGGGTAGAATGCTAATCTGATCCCTATTGGACTGAAATGGTCAAATCGAGTCTTAAAGGTTACCCGTTTGCACAACCCGGAAACGGCTCCAACGATTTTTATGAAATTTAATATGCAGGGGGTTTCACGGGCGATTAATGAATCTAGCTAGGTTTCATTTTTAGATTCTCTTCCAAAAAAAAATTAATTAGTATACTGTCGCCCGCGTGAACCAAATATCGCGACATAAAGTTATAGTCTTTTTATTTTGGACTACTTATAGGATGTGTGCAAAATTTCATGGCAATCGTTGCAGCAGTTAAGGCATGAAAATGGAATAAACAACATAATAAATTTCGCATTTATATTATTCAGGACGCAAGGACTGTAAACTCATACTTAATACTACTTACAAAAAAACATATAGCTGTATATTTTTTCACTTTCAAAGTAGGTAATTATCGTCCGTATTCAATAAAAAAATTTGGCGTTTCCCAATACGTAAAAAACAGTCAAACCAATTTGTCTGCATTAAGAAATATTTAGTCCCTTAGGAGCTTTAATTTGGCCTTTACAGAAACGGCCATAACTACTTAATTATTAAGCTACTTGACCACCTGTCTCGTTAAATAATCTTAAATATAGTGTTTCTACACTTCTTATGTTTAAAATTTGCGAAAAGATGATAATTGATAAGTTACTAAGAATTACAAATCGACATAAAATTCACCATAACCAAAAAGTTAATTTTTGAACTTGACTGTTTTCTGCTTAACACGATTTATCCATATTAATTATGTAATTAAAAACACAAAATATGGCATTGTTTCATTTGACAGCTTTAGTACTCACGAATGAAATGAAACCATTTTTATTGCTGAAGTTACATCTATTATGCAATGACTAAATTAACAGGAAAAAGTAAGAACTAGATCAACCTAAGCAAAAGGAGCTAACCTCAGCATTGGGCTGTACAAAAAACTGTACAGCAAAACCAGGCACACTGTCAGAAAGTCGAAAAAAAAATCCAGAAAGAGAAATGAGTGAACTATGTGTCATCTCTTTTTCAAACCATATACGAAAAAGAAAGAAACAACGAATGTTTTGATGTTTCTATGTTGAAAAAATAGATACATATTGTATAACTTATATAGTATGAATTCGCCGCCTCCTTAGAGATTACCTATATACTCAAAGTAGGTATAATTATTTTGAGGCAGGCTCTCGGACTATACTACATGAATTATTAAAATGCGTGTAGCTTTTTAATTACGCATCGAAAAATTTTGGTATTTTTGCGACTAATTTCGACTAATCAAGGCAACACCTGGGTGAAATCAGATCTTCCCTAGGTGGTATAGTTCTTTTTTGGCAGTGTCTAAATAAATTATTTATTAAATTTGGCAGAAAATTATTTCGGCGCTGCCCATAGAAAATGCTTTTAACTTTTAAACGGTAGGTCGAGCGTTTGAATTCGACCAATTTTCGATTCTGTGTGAAATCAGATATTTGCTAGGTTGTGCAGTTTTTTTGGGCAGTGCCGAAATAAGCTTACGTCGGCACTGCCCCAAAAAAAACCCTTAAAGCTCATTAAAGGGTGGGTGACCAAATTGTCTCCTTTGCCGACTAATTTCGAATTTTCGACCAATTGACGACTGATTTTCTGTCTAGTTGAAATCAAGATCTGACACCTGGGCAGTGTCGAAATAAGGCACCCCAGACACACTCCATTTTAAAATTAAAACAATAACAACAGCGTAAAACACGAAAACCAACAATGTATATCGCAATCTGAAAACGGCGTGGCGCGGGGTCCCCCGCACACAGTGTGACTCAGTGTGTGGTTTCGTGGTAAGTAGGTACATTGCGTAATACCATAGTAGATGAATAACAAAAATTCGTTCACTTGACCTTTCCGGGAAAATAAAATAACTTGTAGCCGATCATAGTTATGCGTAAATTTCACAATTACTTAAATCCAAGCCCGGTTCGAAATTAGGAAGGAGAATCTATCATTCCGCTCACCGAATCGTTACCTCCCATGGAAGTCCTGTGCCTCGTGTATGGTGAGGATGCCCTGGTTATGAGGTATCCCTGGTTTTTTAGGGATTTCTTAACTACGTCTATGTATGCAGTTATGCACAAGGTACTACAGGGTTTCAGACTGAATTCGATCGATCTGCGTATCCATATACCTTTCAAGTTTTAAGGAGTGCGACGAAGTTTCGACGAGTAAATTTTAATGCCACTGTATACTTTTCTATGGGCAAATGCTACGTTGCTCCTGCGTAATGTTTCTCATGTCAGAGCGGCTGTATTTTAGAGGAAAAAGATTATGTCGGTCAATATATGTTAGTTGGTTTCTATCACCGATCAGCAACAACTCGCTTGCCTTGATAATTTGGGCAGCCATAATAAGATAATAACAGCTCCAAAGTGGTTCAAATCATTTGGTTCAGGGGATTTAGTTTACATATGCGATATCCGGCAACTGGCAACACTGGAAAGTCAAAGTCATGTCATAGCGTTTAGCGTGCTGATTTGATTTGAGTTTAGGGGGGTCTTTGGCGGGAACTCGGCGTGAGCGGTTGCTTTGTCAATTGAATTTTCATTTTCGGCGTGAAAAAGTTGTTTAATGTGTAATAGTGATAGTGTATTATGCAGTAAATTGACTAAAATTCGTGTAGTAATGAAAAATTCAAGTGATAACAGTGTTTCTGCTCCGTTTGGTACCGACAAAGATCCTCGCGGTTGTGCTTCTCGCCGCCAGTTTTCTTAAAACATATGCTATCCGGTTTTACGCAGAACATGAGGAGCTTAGGGCTTAGGTTAAGTTGAAGAAAGAAGATTTTTCACTGAAGACATGGCTGTATGGACATAGTTTCCTTTGCCTTTCCCGAAAGGGATAAATTTAACAAAAAAAAAATGATTTGAGTTTTTATATACGCCAGTATCTCTTATTATTAGTCTGTGGAGTTTATCACGTCACGTCACGTATAATTCTTGGAATTTTGTTTGGTTCGCCACACCATGTTCTGTGTGACGATTATCTGTGTGGTTTCTTTCAGTTCTTCATAAAAGTTTCCTCTATTTTGTTGTTTCTTTCAAATAATGTGCAGGTAGAAATCATCCAACGCAAATGCTACAATAAATGCATTTCTACAGATTGGTGGTTCCGACAGCGCAAACCCAGAATTTGGCTTAATGTCTTCTAAAATGATGGAGACCCGCTACTACGAGGGGTGTGGACGAGAAGGCCCTATCCGATGCATCTTTCTGGGCGAGTTTCACCCTGTGGCGGGGCCGAAAATAGCTTGTCAGGTTAGTGAACACTGCTATGCACTAATTACAAGTACCTAGCTACGAAGTCATAACATGCAATTGAAGGTCAAATTTAATTACCTCCTAGGTACTTCATTGAAGTATCTGAGTTATAATTTAACCTGAAACCAATCCTGAATGTCAAATACAATCCAATTAATTGGTCAGAGAGTCATGTCAAAATCATAAGTCAAATATTATTTATTACAGTTTCCTGAAGATTACATTTCCAAAGAAGTGTTTGACTCCATAAGTGCTTACATTATACCAAAGCCCCAGATCCAACAATGCACCATGACTATGTAAGTAACACTATCTACAATAATTTGTTCTAAAAGGTTTACATACGTTTTTGTTTCAACATTCCAGTTTTTACCTTTTTGTGTCAACATTTTGTGTTATATGTACTTATTTTTTAGCTTTGTAAAAAATGTGATTGCTCTAAACTCTAAACTCATATGAGCATTTTAAAAATGTGATTTGACTAGCCTGATGCCTCAATTAGTAATTACCTTTTCTACTGATCTGTAGGTTGTAGGTTCAAATTCCTGATTATAGTTAATGAGTGTAATGTTAGTCCCTATTTTATTGCTCATAGACCTGTGTACTGTTATTGCTGATTTATACAATTGATTTCAGAAATGCATTAGGACACAAAATAGTAGGCTACCCAATCAGAATAGATAACTCAAGATATGAACGTAATGTGTACCTCTTCAACCTTTGTTTTGTTTGTGACAGCTGGTCTAAAACTGTTCAATATGAACCTGTGGTTAAGAAACTCGGTGAACATTTGGTAAGTTATCAGCTGTTGTACACACAGCAGCATATCAGGCTATATAAGATCTTGACATCGTCTTTATCTTGCTCGCAAGCACCAGCTTTCGTAGGGCAAATGGGTAACCTGACATGCTGCCTGTACAAGCTTTCTTACTTGTATTACAAGTTTCCTGTAAAATATGTTTAAGCTGTAAAAGTATTCAAGCGCAGGAGGTTTGCTGAATATAAATTCAGAAAATGGTGTATTATTATTCAAATAATACACCATGTTTTTGTTGAAGATGTAAATTAATTTGACATTATCTCAAAAAATAAAAGGAACACGATACAAGTTTTAAGTATAATGACTGAATATGTTACACAAGGTACATTTTATCTATTTTTAATAGATTCCTTCCTTTGGTATTTAAATTATTTTTGATGTTTTCAGACAATCATGGAAGAAGAAACTAGATTTGTTTCAAGTGGATCCACCAAACTGCCTACACTTTTGGCACATTTACTACATGACCTCAATACTCACCGTAAAGCTACTCTTGTGGGTATGTCAGTTTTAGAATTATTCCATCTGTCCATGTCACTCTTATAATGCCTGTTGGGTTAGGCGGAACATGTGGTTGTTCCACATAATGACACATTTTACATAAATTATTGGATTGGATAAAATGTGTATAATTGTGATAGGTGGTCAGCCTCATCTCATACCATGCACTTACTTCTACAATGAAAGATGATTGCTCAGTTCCAATGCTTTATGAAATTGTCATTCAAATGAGAAAATTATGGTTTCAGAAGGAGACACAGTAATGCACTTAAAGGTGCTAGAAGTCCGTAAGGACCCACCACTTGTTAATGACCACGATGTTCCCGTGTTAGTGGCTTCGGTAGGGTTACCCAGGCCAGGCAAGCGGCCTCGGACAGTCCCTCCTGAAGGCACTGAGCCTGTTCAGAATGAAGAGCATTTGGATTTGGAAGATGAAGAGCCTTTCGAAGTGGACTTGGATGCTGATTGGGACTTAACTACAAGACAAGTCAGTAGGAGCATGTGTTTATCAACTTATACAACGTTAATTATATGTTAATAGTGAGAAGAGTAATTGATTTTCATTCAAAAAATATGTTCTATCTGTTTTCAGTTACTGCCTTACATTAATGGATACAATCATATATCAAAAATTTCTGCTGACACTAATGTCGAGAAAACTTTGGTGAAATCTTGCATTCAAAATTTAGTATATTATGGAGTGGTGAGTACAAAACTGTTTATCTATTTTTTAACTTTTTAAATTGTTATTATTTGAAAGTACCTAATGGCAGAAACTATATAAAGTATAATGTATTTAATTTTTACAGGTTACTCTGATTCCAGTTTTAAAATTCAGCAATATGTATAGGGCTACACCAAATCTCAACCGTTTATTTAGTGATCAGGAATTACAGAAGTCATGTATTGCGTTTATTACCAAGGGTTCTGATTCTAAGGAAAAGGTAAAGTAATTAGTCTTTCATTTCTCCCATCATGATCTTTAATTGCTATGTTCTTAAGTCATCTGGAAAATACTTTTCCAAAAGTTACTGACAAGGTGATATAACATTTATGATGTTATTATTTATTTGTTGTTGTTTTTTTTACAGCTTACCATGGCAGATATTCTAAAAATTTTATGCGCTCTTCAACAAGGGACGACACTTAGAGCTGTTTGCGAACGATTTACCAGCTCTTCTAGTACCAGCTTCGACATCCGTCGACTGGTCGTTTTCGCTCAGCTACATGGACTTATTAAGTGTTTAAAGAGGTATGTCACATAAACTATACCTGGGCATCGTTATTTCTTGTGATGAAGTGTTTCCGATTTTGTTTTTAATTAGAATAACGGAGATTACCCCTACAACATTTTTTAATCGTAAGCTATGGTTTGAGAAATTTAGGTATTGACCGACTTTCTGTAAGGTGGAATTTTGTAATGCCTCCTGAAGGAAAAGTACTCTTAATAGGTACTGTATATAGAAAATTGTACTCAAAGAAAACGTTCCTTTATTTTTGAAAAGAAAGAAAACTGCATACAAGGATTTTTAAAAATTCGCTTGCCACATCCGGGAATCAAACCAACTAAAATCTGTAAGAATAACATCCTGTACTTTTATTGCATCGATAGTAAGGGTCAATTATAAGGATAAAATCTCTCTATCAAACTTGGTAAATTTAATGAAAGGAAAACAATGAAATCCGGACTTATAAATTCAATGGGTGAAGTTAAAGCACTTTAACTCAAAGATTCATATGTTTATTTATGTTAGTAATTTTAAGATTTCATAGTTTTCCTTTCAATTAATTTACCAAGTTTGTTACAGAGATTTCATCCTTATAACGTTCGATGCAATAAAAGTACAGGGCAACAGCAGATTTTAGATATTTTAGTCGATTCGATTCCCGGTTGTGGCAAGCGAATTGCCGTAAATCCTTGAATGCAGTTTTCTTTCTTTTCAAAAATAAAGAAATGTTTTCTTTGAGTACAATTTTCTAGCTACAGTATTAAGAGTACTTTCCCTTCAGGTGGCATTACAAAATTCCACTCTGTATACTGCCAAACAACTGTTTGAGTAACAGCTAATTTTAGAAATTTACTCATTATTTTTAGGTACCCAGTGTTCATAAGGAATACGCCAAGACAAAATGGGTTTAATAACCACTCAGACTCTAGCATGCTCGGCATTAGACGTCTGTTCACGGGACGGCACTGCACTGACGAGATCTGTTGCCTGGCACGCATTGACTTACCCACGCTTGACCAGATGATAGAAGACGATCCCAACGTCATTATAATCTGTAGGTAGGCCGAGACAGGTTAAGATCGAGTTTAAGCAGTTTCCAGGATTCCTTTTTTTTCATCAATTTGGCAGGCGATCACCTAGTAACGACTAGAGATAGCTTACTCAGCGGAAGCTATGACCGGTTTCGTACTTCATCCGACTCGAATTAGTAAAAAAAGCCGTCCGAAGCAACAACAGCGCTGTTTCTATGAGTTTCATAATCCGACCAATTTGGATCTAGTACGCAAACTGTCGTAGAATTTGCTCAAGGCAGGATTTTTTAGGTCTGTGACTCATGGCCACTTCGTATTTCACAATGCAAATGTGAAATACGAAGCCTCTGGTTTAGAGTTGCCAAGCCAAGGAAAAACTTAACTACCTATATTATTATTTTATAGAATTTATTAAAATTGGGAGGCTTAATAAAATTTACTACGCTTATTTGTATAAAACACAATTTTTGTACAAATGTCATAAACTAGGTCTCGAAAGTAAATAATTAAATATTTTAAAATCGTTTGCTAAGTATATAAAATTGCTTATCGAATTTGTCAAGGGTCATATTAATGTTTTTGTAAAGAAGCATTAAACGGTTATAGTTACGGTTTAAAATGTGTGTCATATTGTGTAAAATGGAGAGATAGAAAAAGAAAATATTCCTTATATATTAGGTAATACTGAAAATCCGAGATAAATACAACATATCGTTTGTGCTTAAGCTTAGTTTGTCTCTCTTTTTCTGAGGGTACTTTATACCCGCCATATAAAGTGCTTTCAAACAGTAATTGTTACGACTACATAGCACGTTTGCTAAAACATGAATATGGCCACTGCAAAAAATCGAATATCGAATCACTCATTTTTAACTATTATCTGAGATACATTCCGTTTACGCTGGCGGGCCTGAGTTTTTTTGAGCAATGCCCTTTTCAATCATAAATCGGCTTTCAGTGCTTGTAAAATCTATATAATTGTCGTGTTCAATACTTCCACGTTTTCTAAAGGGTGTAATTTTTTATTCAGTAAAACAAGATCTTATTTGTTATTGGCAATGAATGGATATTTTTTTCTGTCATGACATGATAAACAAAGAGATCGCTGATGCGTGAAGCAGATGCCATCACCTTGATTTGTCAATACGTAGTTTCATTCATCAAAAGCTGAAGGTTATCGAATGACCATTAAATTGGTTCTCTTTTTTACGTTTTATTTTCTCGCTCACTTTACCTTATTCGTCTATCTATTTTTACTTAAAATCTCGAGTTATTAAATTGCATTTCCAATAATTTCCAACACGATTACCATATATGTTAACGATGTCCCTTATGCCGCGAATGTACGATAAACTGCTTTTTGGTCTTCTGTGCAATATTTTAGGCCCTAACAAGGGTTTGAATGGGAGGGTCCTGTTTTTTTGTATTTTTAAAGATTATTCTTTTATAAATTATTTCAAAGTCTTAGCTCCATTTCTCAGCTAACAAGATTTCCTAGTCTCAATTATAAATAACTCAGTCACAAATAGGTACCATTCTAATTTCCACAAAAACCAGAATGTTTACAAAGTACAACTTAAATTTTTGCCTCGTGAAATCTATAAAATCGTGAAAACTTAAATCCGCCTCACTGGTTTAAATTCAATTGCATGATTATTTCTTTTAATTAGCTTAGTGTGAATATTTTTTTTAATATATAAAAGTAATTCAAACAAATCGTGTCGCCGCCGAGCCGTTTTTGTGGCAGCAGTATTTTATAGTTAGTTTGCCCTCAAACGATTCCTATAATTACCGAGTTAATTTTGTAACCCAGAATGGAAGTGTAAAATTAGATAGGTAGGTAAATAATCTTATAAATAATCATTGGTCTCAACTTCAAACCACATAAAGCCCCATACATCCTTTGGAGGACGAATCCGACATAGTTCTTTAGCATTTATTTTTAATGTTCTATTCTAATCTTCACTCCGTAAGCACTACCTGTCTGTTGTCTTGTTTTACTGACTCTCCTTTCATCAAAAATATAGTAGGTACTTAAGAAATTGAATAACAGGTACTGAGACATAGGCATAGGCACGGCAGGAGGTGTAACTTAAATAATTTTTTATCAATTTTAAAATTCAAAGAATTACTCACAGTTTTATAACTGTGAGTAAATAGTTATTACCGTGAATGTGTTGGAGTCAGAACTTTTTTACGTTTTATTTGATTCGAATGTAGAGCGTACCTTTCAGCGCACTTTTACACTTTTTAATGCTGTTCCGCTCGCACTTTTACTATTTTTAAAGATATAAATTATTGAGTAGGTACACTTTTGTGTTTTAAATAACTTTATAATAAAATAACATTGCTTATAAGTGTATTACTTATGTTATGGCGTAAGGTAGGTGTGAACATAAACTTAAGATTAGACGGTTAATCTTAAGTTTTTAGCCAGCTCAAACTAGGTGTAACATCACATATGTGTTGCCTAATGTACATTTATATCCTAAACCTATACAGGTTTATTTGTAAAACACCAGTAACCTCGCAGATGTCGATTACTAACATCATAGACGACAACTTTTGTTCTATGACTTTTTATAATTCGTTAGATTTTACTTTCATAAAAAAAATGTTTTTCAAATAAACCTTTATAACAAAAAAATTGCTGCGTTTGAAGAAATATATGAACAGCAATGGTGTACTCAACGATTTTTTTGGTGTTGATATGTGCGAGCGAGAACAAAACACTGAAATATTTACAAGCACTCATCTACTTAAATTTCTACTTAAAAATGTAACTTGAAATTATCAACTCTAATATAATTGTTTAAATAGTTCAATTAAAGCCGACCTAAAACCACTTTACTACCTACTTTAACAATCTTTTTAATTTTGTTTATTCACAGAAAATTGTATCAAGTGCTTTTAAAATGAGCTAGCAAAAATTAAATACAGGAATCAGGCCACCGAATAGAATAATTTTCACTTAACTTGTCAATAAAGCAATCATCTATTTTCATTTTTTCATAGTTCGACCTAATTTCTTTGGTGAAACTTGTTAAGTTCGGTGGTGTGGGTCTTTAACTTACGCAAATTGTGAATCATCGTATATGTATTAAATTAATTTAAGGTGGTTATTAGTATATAAAGAAAGTATATTAGATGCTAGAAATATTTTAAAAAAAATAACAATAATACTTTTAAAACTATTTAAAAGCAGAATTCTTCGTATTTATGTTTAGCTCATGCTAAACTCTGCTCAAGGTTAGGCTTTCAGTTAAGCGTACTTCCTCGTAGTTTCTACACAAATAGTAAATTATTTTATCTCCATAAGCATGTGTCAAAACGGTGGAAGATTAGTGCGGGAAATTAAAGGGAAAATTGATGATTATGACTCATGACAATAAATGGTAAAAAAAACATGTATTATAAAATTATCATAATTGCAAAAAACTGAACACAAACCACAGTTGTTCGATGCGTAATTAAAAAATTACACGCATTTAATAATTCACGTTATATCGTCCGAGAGCCTGCATCAAAATTATACCTTGAATATATAATATCTAAGGAGGTGGCGAATTCATACTATACACTGCGTAGTTATACTTACTATTCAAACATTACACTGCCCTTATAGGCATTTACCATTTATAACTTCCAAGGGACCCACGACACAAGGGAAAACCTTATTATGGGCCTTTGAGTTTTTAGCGAATAATAAAATTATTATAAATGTAGCTGTATGTATAAGTGACGATATTATATAAACTAAATTCCTATATTACAGTTTAGTGCTTACTGAGCAAATGATTACAGTACCTACATTTTAACACAAACAATGTATCTACCAGTGACGCCTACCTAGTTTTGATACATCTATTTATTTTTTATAAAACTACTAATATGTAAATAATTAAGAACTACATAATATTTAGTTTTATGTGTATGATTCTTTAGTTAGTGCATAGTGAGAAACTAGAGCTGTGAAATAAAGTTTAATTCAAATTTTCAAAAAAGTTACAAATCTAACGCAATTTTTGTCATTTATAGCCAAGTTTCTCTCTAAAAATTGAAGTTGTATTAAGTTCCTATACAAGTATTCGGTGTGCATTTTGTAATGGTTTCCTTTTCAGTAACTATAATAATTTGTGTTTTTATTGGTTTAGTCAGGTGGATTACGAATTCTATTATCTAATTGGATTTGTTTTTAAAATTAAAACCTAGATGTTCCAATTGGAGATATTTTACAGTATTATAATTGTATTCTAAATTTACTAGTATTAGTTACGGTTTAGTGTACTTATTTAAAACTAGAGTTTATTTGTAGTACAAAATATAGATTTATATGTTACATGGAAATTAAAAAATCTGAGAGTTGATCAAATACTTTTTATATATATTTAATCAATTTATTGAACGACACATGAAATGTAGTGTATATATACATACATACAGCTATATATACATACAATTAGTTCAATCGATATAGGAGTTGTAGAATGCGCGAGCAGGGAATAAGTGATTCCTTCAGAAACTTTTTTAGGATACTTAAATAGTGAACATACCTAAAGTCCTGACGTCAAGAAGGTGAGCCGGTGTTTAAATGTTCCCTATAAAGTAGGAACTTTTCCGACTCCAACTGGCTCGTTTCTTAGACGTCAGGACTTTTGGTTTGTTCTCTCTAAGCACCCTGAAAGATCCTGAAGGAATCGGTTATTTCCCTGATCACGCGCTCACACCCCGTTTAAAGCTATCAGTTGACCGAAGCTATCATCAAAAAAAATATTAAAATGTTTTGTTTGGTTCAGATAAATGGATAAAATATTTTAGTAATTACTACGAGTTTCAGAAACCGTACTCTTTTCAAAGGCTCATTAAAAACATTATTTGGTAAGTTATTTTATGTAGTTTTTTATTATTGTTACTTATTCAGCTTTCTACCCGGGACTAGTTCCTGTGAGAATTCGGGAAAGTTATGTAGCCTATGTTACTCAACTTTCTTGGTGAAAGAATTTTTGAAATCGAACCAGCAGTTTTTGAGTTTATTCGTCACAAACGTACTAATCTTTCCTCTTTAAAATATTAGTATAGATTTATCTAGTTGAATTTCAGATTTTATAACTTTACTGCGACATTTATAAACTGTCAAGAGTGACTTGTTTTTTATGTAAACATTTTTGTCTGTCTAAATTTTAAAGGATTCCTAAATTCTTATTTCGGGGTTGTAAAAAGACTTTTTAGTAAATAACTAATAAATTGGCGGCTTTAATTATTATTTATTATAAATCTTAAATTATTTAGTCAAACATTTTTATGTGTACGGAGTGCGCTAAGTTTAATTAGGCTATCTAGGCTTACATAGAACATTTACTGTAAGTGCCTTAGTGAGACCAGTTCTTAATTTCATTTTAAAAAATCAATGAGTATAATTTCTAGTGAATGATGCCTCAAACTTGTTTGTGTGGGCTAACTAACTGAACGCAAGAAGTTGTCATGCACTTACAATGTTCAAATGTCTACCTATTAAATTTAAAACATGTATGATATGGGTATCAAAAATTAGAATACTTATCGTTACTGTCATAGATCAACCAGTGCATTACCATTGAAATAGAATAATTTAACTTACTCTACCTTAAGAATTTATGTATTTAGTGTATAATACGTTAAAGATATTAGAATAGGGATGTTGACAGTGTTTTATTTTATGAATTATTGTATGTGAAACAAAAAAAATATATATTGAAATCCGAAAACAGCATTAAAATTGATTTACAAATGAACAAGTTATTAGCATTTATATTATCGTAAGGACTAGCTATCTCGTTTTGTGAAGAAAGCTATCTATCTTATATCTATCGCCAGTAAGTGCATCTCTTTTTCGTTGTTTGTCAGTTTCCCCCTCTATTGAAATTTAATAACTTGTAACTTTTTTATTTCTCAGTAGTTTTCAAAAATTATTTCAGTTTTGGGTGTTGGATTCAGTTCCTTTTTAGGAAAAACAAAAAAAAATGTCAACATCCCTATTATATGATAACATAAACAGATATAACTAGTAAAATCAGTTTTTAATCCCAAATTAGGTATTTCAGAATTGTACATTTAATCTTTTACCCACAACGAACGGCAGTTGCTCTATGACAAAGGTCAACTTTATATGCATGATAAAATCTAATACTTATTCAATTAAGAACATTGTATTTATTATTAGAAATAAAATTTTGGGGTAAGATATTCCGTGTTTTAATGCAATAAAATTAATTTCGTGTCATATCACAATTTTACGCTACTATCTCGGGTCCCTTATTTCGGCACTGCCCAGTGTCAGATCTTGATTTAAACTAGACAGAAAATAAGTCCTCAATCGGTCCAAATTAGTCCCAAAAAATCACAATTATTCGATTCGTAATTAAAGTTACACGCATTTTAATATTGACGTAGTAGTCCGAAAGCCTGCATCAAAATTATATTTTTTACAAATATCTGCGTAGTTATACAAATATCTATTGTTTCAACATGGAAACATCAAATAATTTGTTGTTTCTTGGAAATTTTTTTCTTTGGCCGGAAGAGTACTGTTTCGAAAAAAAAAGTTTTGAAAATTGGCCGACGACGGGCGAAGTTATCACGTAACAAGCATAAAAAAACGTACAGTCAAATTGAGAACCTGCTCCTTTTTCTTGAAGTCGGTTAATAAAGTATCTTGTACAAAACTTCTTAATATATTGTATGTATGTAAATTCTTTATTGCTCAAAAACAGTATTATACAGGGTGTTTGGTGCATCGTGTGCCAAATTGAATAGGGTGATTGGAGGGGTTTTTGAGACAGTCCACGGATGTTTTTGAAAAATCAGAAGAGCATGATCACTTTTAGTTTTTTATTTTATTCGAAACGAAAGTTGACGTTCAAGTTTTTTTTTTTACTTTAAAAAAGTTTGCGGGTCAGTAAAAAAAACTAGATGTTGCTGGCGAGTTATTTTCGTTTCTATAGAAGCATACAACGTTACAGATTAAAGATTTAAAAAAAAAGCTAGACTTAACAGTTTTTTAAAATTAAAATTTGAATGTAGACTTTTACAAAATTTCACCTAAAAACATTTAAAACCCACATAAAAAATTCAGATGGATCAAGATTTTTTAGGCTGCCAAAGACCCCTCCAATCACCCTATTCAATTTGGCACACGATGCACCAATCACCCTGTATAATACATTTCAAATGTTATTGAATAGCAAAGGCGGACTTATTCCTGAAGGGATCTCTTCCAGTCTACCTTAGAGTAGTTGATTCCATAAACCTTGAAGAATTCGACTCATGAAACCTAAGACGTACTCGTTGAGTGGCATACGACCTAACTTGTTGGTCTAATAAAAATTCTTTGGCCAGCTAAATAAAAAAAGGCGGGAAACTGGCAATCCGATCTTCATTAGTTTTTTCGAGTTGTAGAGTTTTGTTAATACAGCGCTAAAAGGATCTTTTGGCACGTGGCAAAAATCGGAACTAATGCCGTCATGTTGTAAAATGACATTTGTTGATAGATCGTTGAGAGTAAGTTTGTTGTGATTAATTTGTGCTTTTATTCTAATTATAATACGATAAACGTGCCAAAAGTGGAGTTAGAGAAGTGGTTTTAAAAGCGAAAGAGTTTTTTTGAAAGAAAAACAATCTGGCTCCCCTTTATTACCATTTGAAAAAGTAAATGAGTGAGTTGCAGCAGCGACTGGTAAGTGATACCCTTGTTAGTCCCCTTTTCCCGAACATTTTAATTTATATTTAGTAAGTAAGGTGTATGAAATCTAATTACTTGTCAAAATATTAAAAGGAATTACGATTTACATAAGATTTCATTTTATTTCAGGAGTATCTTTACGAAGTATTGCAAGGATTGGAAATGAAGGAAGATTAGCGATTAGAAGATTAGCATTATCTACTAAATAGTGTCGCCAGCGAAAAATAGAAAGACTAGGTTGGACAAAATTGTAATTGATAATTTTGACATTGGAGTTTTACGCCGAAAAATTTTATGCCATGAAAAAAGAAATACCAACTGTAAAAAAATTGTATTGTCTCCTTAAAGAGGAAACTGGATTTTAAGGAAGTTCTGTAAGTGTTTATTAATAAAGCACTCTGGTATCTCAAAACCTATTTTATTTATCCGACCTGCGTAGACAAACGGTTTTAATATTTACGATTATTTTACCTATCCCACTCTAATAACGCTAAAACTACATAAAATAACTCCGCAATCATAACGTCATCGCTCTCGCACTACGCTATTAAAAAATTTGGTAATGATCTCCAAAATCCCAGACTGCCTTAAGGCAACCCTAATTGCACACCCCCCCCCCCCCTGCTATTGTCACCCATCGACCAAAAGAGCCTTTTCGCACTGTACTTTCGCATAGCAGAAATTTGTATTGATACAATATGGATTTAAATATGGATCTGATTCAAATATGGATTAAACGCCTGATTTCATAATAGAAGAGGCTTTTTTGACCCTACGTTATGACTCACTATACCCTTTTTTATGGGCGTTGATAAAGGCTAAATCTTTGCGTTGCTCGTAATTTTAAGATTAGATTTTTATATATTATACAGGGTGTAAAAGATAGCTTAGCAAAAACTGAAACCCTGGACACAGACAATCAATCTGAATGATTTTCCAGTGGAATTTTTCTCCGAAAATTTTTAATGTTTTTTAATAATTTCTGCTTACATTTTTTATTATTTATTCGAATACACTCAATTTTGCAATAAAAACAATCATAACAACGTAAAACACGAAAACCAGCAATGTACATCGCACTCCGATAACGACGCGGCGCGGGGGGATCGCGCGCGGGGCGCGGTTTCACGATACGTTGCGTAGCGCCAAAGTGGGTAAATAATGAGAATTCCTTAAAATGACGTTTCCGGGAAAAAAATATTACTTATAGCCGATGATAGTTATGGGTAGATTCCACAATTTAAGTATTTCCTAAGCTGTTTTTTACACCCTGTATTCACGGTGATAAAAAAACCTCCTAGCTATTTAACTTATTTTTTCTATGTCTATGTCCTAGCTACATGCAAAATCCTGAACCAGTATCACTCAAAGAACACATTTATGAAAAAAAATTCTTTTTTATTTTTAATATTTTTTGAATGGGAATAGTTCATTTTTTGCCCACCAGGCACGCGAGGGGTGCAGGCAGCGCTAGGGGGGTGCACCCGAGTGGTGTCTAGGTACGTTTAGAAAAAAAAAGTGTTCTGTAAGTGATACTGGTTCAGGATTTTGAATATAGCTAGGAGGTTTTTTATGTATGTTAGTCTGTAAGGCATGCTTCTATGGGCCTAGAATCGTCCCACGATAACTCTGCATAAGTTTTTAACTGGCAATCCATTAAAATCTAAATGTGGTAACCCTTTTTGAACGTCAGTCAAAATTGTCATTTCAGTTTGTTGTGGATATTTTGCTTTGAGTATGTAGTACCTATTTGTTTAATATTTTGCTGTGGTTTTTTAAAAATTCTGTTTTCACGATGAGTAAAACTATTGAAAGTGGCGTTCGACAACTTATACACAAGATGATAATGAATTCCCAAAATATAAAGTCTGATCGGAGTCTGGAGTCTGTTCGTGAGCAAAAGGAGCAATGTTTACATGAAATTCTAACCGCTACGAGTGAGTCTGCCATATAGTCTTGATACTTTTTTTATTATTTTTTATTAGTTTGCATTAATTATGACGAAATTATTAGAACACATTGTAGATTAACATTATATTTTTATTTTTTCAAGGTGATTTATCAGCAGCCCTTCGAAATACTAATTCTGTACAGAAAATGAAAGAATTAGATTAGTTGAACATAGGCACAGAGGCGACTTATACAGATTGAAAAAGAACCTCCTAGCTTTATTGAAAATCCTAAACTAGTATCACTTACTGAACACTTTTTATTTTTTTTGTATTTCATTTTTGGGGGGGGGGGATTTTTTTCCTCAACGTAGACACCACTCGGGCGCACCCCCCGAGCGTTACCCGCACCCCTCGCGTGCCTGGTGTAGGAGTAATGTCTACGTTTAGACAAAAAATTAACTATTCCCATTGAAAAAATATGTAAAAAAATGATTTTTTTCATAAATTTATTCTTTGAGTGATACTGGTTCTGGATTTTGAATATAGCTAGGAGGTTCTTTTTCACACAGTGTAGATAAACTTTGTTCAATGACTGGTGAGATAATCAACATAACATCACCCTTGCCCACTTCAACTGCTTCTTCCTCTCACATTGGTTAGCTGGAAGAAAACTCATTGCCTGAGTTAAGCTCGCTGGTGTACATGTCCTTTCTCTTTTGTAATTTATACGTATGTGTGTGTATATAATAAAGAATAAAGAACATAAAAATGATTTTGTTATTTTATGACCCTTTCTTGACTAAAACAACAATTAATTACTACTTTAGGTGTGAGCGTAAGGACAATCCGGCAAATAAAAAATTAAGTGAACTAATACTAAAAGCTTAAAAAATATATGTACTATAACCGAAACCATTTCATTCATTATGTAAATCAAATAATGGGAACGGCTTATTTATTATAGGTGATGTAAATATTAAATTACATAAATTAAAAAATTCATATTGATTACAACAATAATACATGTATACATGTTTTAAGTTCAAAGCCAGTTGAAGAACCTAGGCAGTTTGCATCTAGAAACAAGACTATTTTAATTAAGTTAACGAACTTTAGTGTACTCAGAAAAAAATAATGATTTATTAAAAGTATCAAATCGTCAAAGTCGACTTAAATCAGTATTGCCCTAATAAAAAGTTTGATAAACTAGGTTGTCATTTCATTGCAGAGTTATTGTAGGATCACTTTAGTTGCCTGAAAATAAACGATTTTATTATTTATAAGTGACAGACCGAACTTCACGCAAGCGAAGCTGCAGCGGAAGCTAGTAAGTAGTATCTAGTATATACCAGAACAAAATAGGAATGGCCTCCAGAAACTCCTAAGAGCATGTCGAATATTTAATATTGACATTCGAATGCAAAAAAGTAAATTAATTAAGTTTAAAAAAACATGCTGTAATAGTAAATCTAACCGAAAATATTTTTTTATTATTTATATTTTACTCAACAGCCATAGAAAGCTTACTAACTCAATATGCTACATTTTTTTTTAAATTCTAAAATAATAATAATGTGATATACAAAACATACATCCTCACATGCACATACACGCACACAAACATACACATACTGAGTACCTAATCACTTTGATTTAAAAAAAAACTTTTTTTATTTCTTTCGAGCTCGTGGAGTGACTTTTTTTATTTCTTTCGAGCTCGTGGAGTGAGAAGGTCTTGAAACACAAGTTATTTAATCCTTCTTCAGACAACAGTCTCATCCGCACAACATTGTACATTAGAACTTAGCAAGATATATTGTTTTAAATGTAACCCAATTCTTGATGTGATTGAGATGTTAAAAAATATATTCCAAAAAAAATGTCGGAAAATCAAGCGTAGGGTACCTACTTTTTATTATATTTTTATAATTAAGTTCTTTTAGAAATAATAGAAATAATTGCTCATGCATGATATAACTAACAAAAATCATCATTAAGCACCCCACGCTTTATTTTGCAGTGACATTATTTTTGTCCAACAATTTGTTTTTGTTTTAGAATAATTGAAGCATATTGAGCTAGTACATTAGTCTGACTTGCTATTAAGGCGTTTTTTTTTTATAATATTTTTGAACCGCAATTTATTTCCTGATGATATAAAGTCTTAAATTTACTAAATGTTATAGTTACCAGGATAAACGATATTTAGTCATCGGTCCTTAATACGTGTACTTGAAATAAATCAATCTGGTAAAAATTACGGGGCGGGGCGCCGCTAAAACTCTACTCACTCGTTCAGAGTTATGAGCGTGATCTTGTGTATTATGTATGTTATCACCAGTCCTGACTACGTGTAAATTTTCACATCAATGAAACGTCTCGAAGAGGGTGAAAATTGCGTTGAAAGATTCCATTACATACATACCTACACACAGACACATCAAGCCAATAAAAGCGGACAAATAACAAATACAGAAGACATGTGGGTTTAGATTCCTTTGCTTTTCCTATGGAAAGAAGTTAGCAAAAAAAAGTAATGGATTATTGACATTTATTGATGATATTTTGCAGCAGGCTCTCGACTACTGTGTAATTATTAAAATGCGTGTAACTTGTTAATTACGAATCGAATATATGTGATTTTTTGGGACTCAGTTGGACCAATTAAAGGCAACTTCTGGGTGAAATCAGATCTTCGCTAGGTGGTGTAGTTCTATTTGGGCAGTGCCGAAATAAGCCTTATATGGTTCATTAACGGGAGGGGGACTAATTGTCTCCTTTGCGAACTAATTTGGACCAATTGAGGACTGATTTTCTGTCTCGTTGAAATCAAGATATGAAACTGGGCAGTGCCGAAATAAGGGAACCTAGGGCCTGATTTTTTAAACAATAGAATTCCAATTCGCATACGAATTGACAAAATTTGTATGAGATTCTCATGCGAATCTTGTCAATTCGTATGCGAATTGGAATTCTATCGTTTCAAAAATATGGGCCCTACTATCTCAATATTTCAATATTTGTGGCTATAATAAAATAGGACAAGCGACACACACAAAGTCTGTTTATGATTATCACAGGCAGCTTCTCTTCTTATCTAAGTATTATAAAATAAAATAAAGTAGTTACAGTGCTTCTAATTTCTTTTTGTCTTTCGATTTTCCTGTCTCGGTGTCCTCTTTCGGTGTCTTTCGGTCTACAACAATAATTTAATTTTTAGTACAATAATTTACGTCTTCTATGCGGGTACGTATTACAATACCGAAGTAGAGAAAACCGAATTTCATAAGACCTATGGACGAAAGACCGAAAGGGCTTTGCGGGAAATGTATGGGCCACTGGTGCCTTTTTTTATTGCACACTAACGCCATCTTGTTAGACGTGTAGAGTACCTACTTCCATACAAACAATAGTTACTATTACAGCCCAGCTCTAAAGTACATCCGTCTTGAGTTATACGCCATTATCTATAACGCGTATTTAATGGGAAAACTGAGAGTATGAGCTACTTTTAACGGTCCTATACCATTAATTTCATAGTACAAACTATATTTAGACTCGTGTTACGTCACGTTGGCGTTAGTGGCATAGTGTGCCATGAAGTTACACTACACCATACACAATGTTACGAGTATTTTATTAACAAAACTGAAGATATTAGTGCTTCTTACGCCTTAATCCTGCCTATTTTATAGTTTACACATCATCCGGACTAAAGTTACCTCACGTTGGCGCTAGTGGCATAGTGCGACATGAGGTTCTCACTTCACTGTGGCAATGTTACGAGTATTTTATTAACAAAACAACGTAAACCTGAAGATATTAGTGCTTCTTACGCCTTGATCCTGTCTTTTTATAGTTCAGACACTATCTGAACTCAAGTTACTTCACATTGACATTAGTAGTATAGTGCGACATGAAGTCTCACTTCACCATAACATTGTTACGAGTATTTTATCAACAAAACTGAAGATATTAGTGCTTCTTACGCCAATCCTGTCTACTTTAGACACTATCTGGACTCAATTTACGTCACATTGATATTAGTAGCATAGTGCGACATGAAGTCTCACTTCACCACTTTTTTTATTTTTTATTGTGAGATGTGTTAACTCTTGACCCCAATCTTGACCAAGGTTATAGGTGAGGTCGACGATGGAGCGAGTTATGAAAATGCCAATTAAAGCACTGGTACTCCCATGCACCGACGGAACACAGCAAGCTGTTACCACAGCAATGTTACGAGTATTTTATCAACAAAACTGAAGATATTGTGCTTCTTTGGCCTTAATCCTGTCTTCCGTATAGTTTAGCCACTATCTGGACTCAAGTTACGTCATGTTGGCGTTAGTGGCATAGTGTGACATGAAGTCGCACTCCACCATTGTAACATTACAAGTTTTACAAGTGTTTTTTTAACAAAACTGAAAATATTCGTGCTTCTCACGCCCTAATCCTGTATGTTTAAAAACTATCTTTAACTATAAAGTAAACAGGATAAAGGCTTAATAAGCACTAATATCTACAGTTTTGTTAATAAAATACGCGTAACATTGCCACGGTGAAGTGAGACTTCATGTCGTTCTATGACACTAACGATAACGCCAACGTGACGTAACTTGAGTCCGAATAGTGTTTAAACTATAAAATAGACAAGATTAAGGCGTAACAAGCACTAATATCTTCAGTTTTGTTATTAAAATACTCGTAACATTGCGTAACAGACTTCATGTCGCACTAAAGACGTAAGAAGCACTAATATCTTCATTTTTGTTAATATAATACTTGTAACAATGCTATGGTGAAGTGAAACTTCATGTCGCACTATGCTACTAATGTCAACGTGACGTAAACTGAGTCCGGATAATGTCTAAGGTATGAAATAGACAGGATTAAGGCGTAAGAAGCATTAATTTATTCCTTTTTGTTAATAAAATACTCGAAACATTGCCACGTTGAAGTTATTTCAACCATTGGTATTTTGAACTTTCGGTATTGTAATACCTAGGTACCCTTCCATTCTGGACTGGGATTAAAATAAAAACTTAGGAATGTTCCAGCTACCTACTTAGCTCAATAGAATAAAACCCAAAAAAAATTCAAATCGAATTTAATTCCTACAAAAGGTTTTATTGTTTTAATAGCTTCATTTGTTGCCAAATATAACTACCCTAGGTTTTCCCCTCGGCGGAGGTGTGCTTAAGTGGCGAGGGGTAAAAATGTACCCCAAAATAGGTCCCTTATTTCGGCACTACCAAGGTGTCAGATCTTGATTTCATCTAGGTAGATAGGAAATCAGTCTTCAATTGGTCGAAGTTAGTCGGCAAAGGAAACAATTGGTCATTCTTCCGTTAATAAGCTTATTTCGGCACAGTCCAAAAAACTGCACCACCTAGCGAAGATCTGATTTCACCCAGAATCAGTCGAAAATTGGTCGAACTCAAACGCCAAGTATCAGATTTGCTCGACCTTCCGTTAAAAAATTATAAGCATTTTCTATAGGCAGTGCCGAAATAAGGCTTATTAGGCCACCTAGTGAAGATTTGATTTATACCACCTAGTGAAGATTTGATTTATACCACCTAGCGAAGATCCAGGTGATTCCTTGAATTAGTAGTATGTCCGAGAAAAAAGGGGTATTTTTGCGGTTTTTCTGTTATATCACGTACCTAAAGGACTTACATTATCGAAAACTGTCCTTCATAAAAGTTAGAGGGCATTTAATCCTGCATAGAATAAGACCAGATTCAAATTTTTTGGACTACCGTTCTCACGTTTTAGCTCATCAAAGTTGGATAAAGGGTCTAGCAGGCTAAGTGAACAGATGAGGCTAAGTGAGAGTGACCCCCCAACGAAGGATTTGGTCATTATTTCAGATGGTGTAGGTACTGGCAGGCCCTAATAACACTCTATGCTTAATGTCAGTCCTCGATCTTTTGTTTTCGAGTTTTTTATAGATCTGTAGCCCGGGGACATTCATGTTACTAAAAAGGTTACCGGTTGTCTTTATGAAATTGTTATAGATTTCGCCATTTTATACACTGGAGAGCAAAGAATCCGGGTCACTTATTGAATCCTAAAAATCTCGGAAACTAAAAATGCTAGCCTTATTAAAAAAAAAGTATTTAATAGACCATTTAATGCTCCTTAAATGAAGGTATTAAAACTCTATACTTATTGTAAAATTATGTCAAAAAAAACAAATTTGAAAAAGGGAGACTATTTAAAAAAAAAATATTTTAAAATAAAATAAGTTATAATAAGTTAAAAATTTTGGTTATAATGAGGAAATCTGGGTAATTTCGTAAAAAATCATAATTTAACGAAATCTCGAAAACTATTAACTTTCGGCCATAGGTACATAAAGTGGGTTAAATTTGTTGCATTTTGGCTGCCCTATCACGTCCTGCCAGGAATACGTCGAGTTCCCGTTAACCCTATATACACCATGTGGATAGTGTTCAATATTTATTATTCAAGCTGTAATAATGTCTTTTTCACCTGAAGAATGCACCAGAATTCTCACAATGCTGGAAACAGGCCGGAGTCAGCGCGATACAGCCAGGACTGTCGGTGTGTCGATGTTAACAGTACAAAGAGTTCTCCGACGTTACGAGGAAACTAGCTTAGCCTACGCAGACCAGGAACAGGCAGAACTAGGTATACCACAGCATGAGAAGATCGATATTTGGTGAACACCTTGCTTCGTAATCACAGGAACTGAACTTACAAATCAGTGTCGACGCCTCGGAGGAAGTAACCCAAGCGCATGGACGGTAAGGCGACGACTTGCTGAGGCTAACTTAAAACCACTAAGACCTGCAAACGGTCCTAAATTGGAGCGTGGGAATCGTATTTCAAGACTAAGGTATGCACAAAACCACTTGAATTGGAATATTGAAGATTGGTCACAAGTTATGTTCACCGACGAATCAAAGTTTATGCTCTACAAGCACGATGGAAGACACAGAAGACCAGGGGAAAGGTTGCATCGAAGCATGCAAGCATGCATCGAAGAAAAAGTAGCCTACGGCGGTGGGTCTGTAGGAATTTCTTCAGAGAGTCGCACAGAACTGGTGTTCATGGATAACGGCTCTTTAACTAGCGAAAGATATGTGGAAGAAATCCTAAATGAACACGTTGGTCCATTTATGGTCAATTTGGGTGAAGATGACATTTTTATGCATGTCAATGCTCGACCTCACACAGGTCAGATTGTGAATGACTATCTTCAAGATATGAACATTACTCGTATGGAGTGGCCAGCACGCAGCTCGGATATCAACCCGATCGAGCATGCTTGGGACGAGCTAGGGAGATGCGTATAACAACGAAACCCTCCCCCAACCACGCTTCGTGAGCTCGAAATTACTCTCAGAGGAATGGGAGAACATTCCCCTGCCGAACCATGTAAACGCAGTAGGTAATGGAAGCACGAGGAGGCAATACGAATACGATACGACATTTTTGAATAACATTGCTCACAAGAAATTTGTAAGTAATGTTATTCAAAAATGTCATGTTTTCTGTTTTTGTTTTATGGCGAGATCAGCAGTTTTATTCTTATGTAAGTTTTTGTAAATAAAATTTTGTAAATCATTAATTTAATTACTTTCATTTTAGGGATATTAAATGGTCTATTAAACACTATTAATTAATTAGGCTAGCATTTTTAGTTTCTGAGATTTTTAGGATTCTTTGAGTGACTTGGATTCTTTGCTCTTTACTGTATCACCCACGATACAGTAAAACCCTAGCGTCCCACTTACTGGTTTCTACAGTATGCCTGGGAAGAGTTGGCAGCTGGCATATTCTAAGTTTTTCTTTTACTCCTGGTCCAGCATGGAAGTTAATAAATAGTTATAATAATGCACAGCTCTATTTCATGTTAATTATGTAAAGTAATAATTAGTCTCATATACTGGGTGAAAAAGAACTTTCTAGCTATATTCAAAATCCTGAACCAGTATCACTCAAAGAACACATTTATGAAAAAAAAAATTTTTTTTAATATTTTTTCAATAGGAGTAGTTCATTTTCTGCTTAAACGCAGACATTACTCCCACACCAGGCACGCGAGGGGTGCGGGTAGCGCGGAGTGGTGTCTACGTTTAGGAAAAAAAAATTCCCCCCCGCCAAAAAAAAGAAAAAACAAAAAAAAAGTGTCCAGTAAGTGATAAGTACTGGTTCAGGAATTTCAATAAAGCTAGGAGGTTCTTTTCACAACCTGTTTATGTAATCAAAACATAACCGATCCTAGTTACATGTTTATTATAGCATTTTATTTTAACAAACTCATTTTGTTTTCATGCATTATAGCGAATCTCCACTGAAACAGAAAACATTTAATGTTTCTAAAAAAAAACATTCAATATAAAAAAATCATCATACATTTTTCAAAATGTACTTGCTGTCAAAAAAACGCGGCATGGGCAGCAACGGTCTTCCGATTTATACGACCAATTGACATTAATTGATAAGTTACAAGTTAGTTTGTGTAAAATTGATTGATTATATTGTCTGGAATGCTACATCCTACCTACATTTGTGTGACCACTGCACTGGGACAGAAGTTGGCGATGGCGGTAGCAACATTTACGTTTAGGTATATATCTAAACCAATTAGCTTCGGAACGCTCTTATAATGGACGCAATGCTTTCATACGTTCCAGTTAGGAATATAAATAGTCCTAATAGTATGATGATTGAGTCTTTAATAGCCATGAAGAGTGTGATGCCTTGCTTCTTTTGCGAGGCAGAGACCAGTTCGATGAGTGGAGGGAAGACCAGCGCCAAGGCGGTACTGCTGATTGCACCCACTAGGGAGATAAACAGACCCAGCTCGGGAATCGACTCCGCCAGAATAACTAGAAAAAAAACATACGTTTTATAATCATCATCATCATCATGTCAGCCCGTAATACGTGCACTGCTGGACATAGGCCTCCCGCAATCTTTACCAGATCGTCGGTCCACACCGATCCGCCTTCCTACGCTGTGCCTGCCTGTACGCGGTCGCCATTCGAGGACTTTTTTGCCCCAACGGCCATCAATCCTACGAGCAATGTGTGTACATTTTATTAGGTATGTGTGTGCCTAATCAAGAAAAGGGTGTCCAATGTACAATGAAGTTATGCACTAGCTTTCCGCCTGCCTATCTCGTTACTCTTCAGCCCTCCAAGTATCGCTGTGCAATAATTCCTTGAAACTCGGATAAGCACTTCATACCTATAACGTCTTTATGGTTATGGATGATCTCTAAATTTCCTTTAGTACAATTTCGAATCGGCTTCTGCTTACAAAGTAAACAGGTTACGCTTCATGTCCAAGGAACACCAAAAATGGTCATTGTCAACTGTTTCTGTGCGAAAACTTAACTCATCCCTCTTCCTTACGCGAAAGAATTTTTATGAGAGAAATTGTCAGACGGTCGTCGTCTTTTACCCTGAACTTTCTCCATTACGTGAGGTCGACTGTCCTTGACTATTTTCTCCACCTTTTCCGATTTTGAGCGGTATCGTCGTTAGTTTTGCTCTTTTTGGATTGCCTACGAAAAACGATTAAACTGAGAAATATTCATAAATTCTACTAATATAAAGATATTCAACTTACAGGTAAGTAGTACCAACAGGGCCCTGTATCCTAACTCTTTGGCAACTGGTGATGTGGCGCCGTACTTTTTACGAAGAGCCGGCCACGTAATGTCCACGGGGACGTAAAACTGAAGCGGGTACGTAAACAACATCGCCAGAGCAAGCACGCCCTGAACTGCATTGCTCATCCTGAAAAAAAAAGAAAAAAAAATAAGTTGGTACCTATTATACTTATGGTTTGTGTTTTAGATTGAGTCCCTAATGACTACTTAAGTGTTTTAGGTAGGTACTGTAGAGGTCGTCTGCCTCTACGGGAAAAACCTCTATTGAACGCCTTTTGCTACTAGTTCCATAATCAACTGGTTTTACCGCGCTATTCGTGTTTCTGACACACTTCTCTCGTGGCTTCGGTCGCGTGGGTTTAGGTTTAATAAATGCCTTTTACAAAGTGATTGCGCGACTTTTCCTAGCCTTTATTAGCAAGATCCGTTACTCCCTCTGAGCTACATCACAGTACTTATCTAGTCTGTAGGTATAGGTCAGATTTACAAAAGTTCAATTCAGACTATGATTTTCTAACGAAACTGGGAAACATACACCAAGAAATATATCTTTTCTTTTCACATATTGGATTTACAATATCCGGATCCCAATTCATCGCTCTAGTGGTGAGACCATATTAGTGTAGTTGCATAACTAATCATAACTACTTACACTTGACCCGGAGGCAGATTAAGCGTGAGACTGCCGGCGACATCTTCTCCCCATTTGAGATATCCCAGAAATCCCACCGTGATAAAGATACTTCCAACGATCACCATGCCTACGTTCAACACACCAAGCGGTTTTTGAAATAACTCTGGACGTGCCATCTCGTTTTTCAGAGGTAGTACCTGAAAATATCATACACTATCAAACCGTGCCCTAAGTCAATAAGCTGAATCACTGGAAGCATTTTTTTAAAGACATTCCAAATAGCCAAGTTGACCATTACCGCTGTACCGCGCCTTATTATGTACCTATGCTTATTATGTACCTATGCGGAAGAAGGCGCGCTCCCTCTGTCAGTTTCTTAGCGATGATGACGAGCTGACAATAAGCGGGAGCGGCCGCCTTCTGCCCCTTTTTTCACTCCGCATACCTAAGGCGCGGCACAAGAAAAAAGAATCAACTCTAAACATTACTTCAAAAATTGTTTCCTAATGTGAATACAAAGTACATTATTTTTCTATACCTTTTTACCTGTTTATGATTGGTACGTACTTTATTTATTACATTGTTTAGAACATAACTGCTGCTTACTATCTATAACGAGTTTTTTAGAACACGAGCGTTAGGTACAAGACGATAAATAAAATCATTCAACTAAACAATAGATACTTACTAAGCCGATGCCTTCAAAGGCGTAGATAGCCGTTCCAAAGTATAAGGGCAGTTGTTGCCATGACGCCAAGTAGGTTCTGGTGTTGACAGCGGGAAGATCCTGGGCCGCCTCATAGACCACAAAGCTGACTCCAATCGCCATCAAAATATTTGCTACCGTCGAGAACGGCGTCAGGTACTTGAGGTTCCGCACCATACATGATACCAACACTGGCACCACCACGAATATCATATGAATAGATAAGTCTATGTGGATGTTATACTTGTCCAAAATCTAAAATTTTAGTATAAAAGAACTAATGTCAAATTCAAAACTTTATGAATGAAATGTTTTTGTAAAAAAGACCAGCACGACGTCACACTTACCAATTTAATGTTGTTGGCGATGAATACTATATAGACACAGCAAAAACCGAGCTGCGTGATGCATAAGAAGGTGTTGACTATGATCTTCATAGTGCTGGCTATCGGTCGCAGCCTGACTGGCCCGTGTTCAAATACCAGCGCCACCGTATCTGCAAACCCGGGGGGCTTGTCTCTCTTTGTCTGCTTGTACATATCATCCGAACAATTCAACTATAAATGGAAAATAGTACGTTTTTACATTACTTATTTGCGAAAAATTAAATCTAATAATTTTGACACCACACATCAAAACCGTTAAAATCTGATAATTATCTTTATAATCTATTTGCACTGAAGATATAGAGATCAGAGCAGGTAGGTTCTAAAGTATTTAGTTAGTCGGTTCATATCATTACTACTTTGTTATCTTTTGTCGAGATGCTCTCTATAGTCGATGGAGAATTACTTACTAGTAAATGTTGTGCATGTACACTGATAACACCGAGTATTGCTGTCATGATGGGAGCGAATATCAATCCACCGTTTTTAAAAGCATCGCCCATAGCCAGCAACCCTGATCCGATGTTTCCCTTAAATATGTGTAGCATAGTGTCAACATAGCTGTGAAGAATAAAGATTGTTTAATAGACTGGTACGTAATCATAAAAAATGTGCTAAAGTACTTTAACACCACTAGCAAGCATATTTGAGTTTGAAAGCTGAACAGCAACGAGGACTTAGTAGTAACTTTTAAAAGGGTATTAGGTACGTACGATGTGGGATGTTTAATCTGGTGCTTCATGGTTCCGTTGGGTGGCTTTCCATTCTCCGCCTCCAGCTGTGACTTGCTGTCCACTGGCAGGATTTGTTCGCGTGACTGAAATACTCCGAATCCATCCATTACTATGCTGAAAATAACACAATTAGGTGAATTTTGTTTAATTAACTCTAGACCACATCTATACCCGTCTTCACGATTGTTGCATTTTTTGGGAGTTTCTATCGCTTCAATAAATAAATAAATATTCTAGGCATATAAAGGACAATTCACACAGCGCTATCTTAAACTAAGCAATACTTATACTATGGGTGTAAAGTTGAAACTGATTTTTATTAGTTATATATTTTTTTGTTAATACATACATATTATCAACACATAGACTTCTCATAAATACGTGAAAATCTGATTTTCTAATATTTGTGCTGGATGGGAATCGAACCCGCAAATTATGTTAATAATTTTACACGTTAAAAACGTATTGAATCATCGACTTCAATCCCAACGATAGTTCGCATAAAAGTAGATAACTACAGTGTCAAAAAAGGAATTAATTTATGAAGTTACAAATCCTGCACACTTTAGTGGTTACAGTTGATGCAGCTAGCTCATTAATTGTGAATGACGTGATGACGAGGACGGTTATCTGCAGCAATTACCTTGCTCATGGCTTAACTAGTGTATAAATGCCTTAGGAGGTTGTTATTATTGTCATTAAAAATAACACGTATAGGCCAGTAGTAGCAAAATAAAAATAGCTTTTTTACCATATTGGTACGGAAAAACTGACTTGCATAGTTGACTTCATTTTTAGGGTTTCGTAACGCTGCTTAAAAAAAACCTCCCGTGTACGTAGTGCGCGCTTTGAAAATCTTACGACTCTGGTCTATTTTGCGATCTGTGTATTGAAGCTAGGTTACTTTTTAAATCATTCATCCATACACTTCCGCCTATAAGCCCCGACAGGCACCGTGTGGTTCACATGACACCACATTTAACATGCAATCTGAGGGTTATCAGATAAAACATGACTATTTATTTCGCTCACGACGATACAGAAAATCCCTCACATTCCACTTATTAACCATCGAGTCACTAGTGCACTTTTAAAATAATGGAGTCATTACATATTACTATGATTATAAAATATAGCTGTTTAGAATAAGTACTATTCTGTAACTTTGCCGTGCCCTACCGGGTCATAATGTGATACTAATTTTAAGTTACCACCTATGTTACTGTTACCATTATGAGAGCAATAAAATATAGAATTGAATAGCTTTTAATTCAGTCGCACAGCGCGTCTTAAGTTTATTTTTCTTAAAATTAGTAGATATACCTTAAGTGAACCATATTACTTTACGATCGTATCAATAAAATAACTTAGGCAACGTTTGTGTTGAGAAATGATTATGTGACAATATTATATCATCGCATTGCAGACAATGGATTAAAAAAGAAATTCCAAATAGGTACTTAAATATGTTTTTATTTCATTAACATTATAACTACAGTACAACTGTAAACTATACAAATTTAGTTTTATTAAATAAAAAGTTCTCCCATTGTTTCGCATCTCTTGGTATGTCAAGACGATTATGTAGATATTATCGAATCAAACACGGCCTTAACTTTAAATCGTGACATCTTTGCAACATTAACTTAATTTAGCCTCAAGACAATTATATTATTCATTAGCCATGTACTTAAACATTAATCATTTTAAAACAACTTATACAATGGTTTCAAAAACTGATTCACTTGCTTATTTATTTGTTTATACGCCTTTCTGGGTCGGGAGCTGATGTAATCGGCCAAGGCGTTGCCTAACCCTGAGGCGGCTGCCGACACCACATTTTGCAGAGGCCTATTGATCGGTCTTTGATAAGCTCCTTGATAAGGGCCTTGATTATAATCTTGAAGATAAGGTTGTTGATTATATCCAGGGCTATATCCACCATAATTAGCAGCACTAGCAAAATTTCCGGGACCGCCAAATCCTGAGAATCCCGGTCTGCCAAACCCAGGACGAACAGGTCCGCCTCCCAATCCAGTCGAGCCACCGAATGGCCCACCACCGCCGTGACCACCATGTCCACCGAGGTGGCCTTGTTGATGATTTTGACTTTGTGACACTCCGATGTTTATAGGATACGGCACTGACTGTATTGGTGCTACGGGGGCGGCTACCGGTAAAGCGGCCACTCCGCAACCGAAGAAATAGTTCATCACCGGAGCCGAAACGTAAGTAGTGTCGTGCAATCCAAAGAGGTCAAATGTCCTACCATATCCACCACCGCACGGTCCACTATTTTGTCCTTTTTTACGTTTCCGATGTCTTCTCTCTAAGTCTTCGCCGTTTTCCAGATCTTTTGTGTGGGGCTCCTCACTCATGACCAAATAAGTCATGCATTGCAGTAAGATGACGATAAAAGTGATTTTCTGAAAGAAATATTTATTTACAATAATTGTTTACAATAGTACCTAATTGAAGGTTTAAGTACTCTGGCATTATCGCATGATTTTAATTTAACACTAGGATCGTATGAACATATTTACCATGTTACTTGCAGAATCTTGGTGAGTGGGTAAGGAGCCGGTTGCTGAGCCTGGAGGTCTAAACACGACTGGCTCCGCACCTCGCCAAAATTGGGGGATTCCGATGTTGAAAGTGAAAGTGTGTTACTGATCCTCCAAAGTAACTTTATAATACAATAACGCAACTGCTGACTGGTAAGGCTATTCATTCAGACCGCTAGAGCATGGGAATCTGTTTTGTAATAACAAGTGCCATTGTAGGCGTGCGTCTAATGTGACATACGTATAGGATTCGGTGTTTTCTGTGATAGATCTACGAATTTTTCGTCATTATGTACATACACACGAACTTACGTTGAAGCTACTTCTTGGTTTTGAAATGGATACTTATTTTAATAGGTGAAATGTAAGCTTCCAAAGTTCCAGGTAGGTATTCTTGAAAAGGTCCATTTCACCTATTTTAGCTACAGATAGTTTTGTGTAAGTAAGTAGAAAAAAATGTTGCAACCCAGTCTTAAAAGTTGTTAATTAGGATACGTGTTAAAGATACTAGTTTGATACAAACATGTTTTTTTACATACCTAATTTGTTTGATTTTATCGAGATGAAAAACCGATAAGTCCTTTCGTATTTACATTTATAAGGTGTTTCGTAAAGTAACTGCCCACGCACCGCACTGCGCTGCGCCTGCGATCGGCCGGCAGCGCTGCGCGGCGCAGGAGCACGTTTCGGCCTTGACTGCGTAACACCAACACGACCATGTGGGCCCAGGGCCGTAGCTAGGGGGGCAGAATGGGGCAAATGCTTACCTTAACAATTCGCTAACAAGATGATATTACAGCCAGGCAGCGTAAGTTGATTAATTAGCTAAAATTTATTGCGTTAAATAATACATTTCAACTGCAGTGTATGATTTGCCGATAGTTGATAAACTACCTCGAAAATTGATCAACTTACCATTCTTATTATTTTCCGGCGACATATATCTGTAAGTAACGTGCCTCTCCGTTTCTGGGCTAGATTGTGGTCAAGAGCGAACCCAGATCATTATTATTTTTATTATTATTTGCTCGTAAAGGGTCTCTTATTTCACCAATTTCAATATCGTATTGTATCTCATTACGCACTTGTGCGTTATTGTAATTTAAAACGCACGAAGTTTTTTTTAAATAAAAAAACGCACGGTTTATCAAGATCCTCCGTCTAAAAACGAACGGTACTTTTTTAAAACTTAGCAATGAGTTTTTATGACAGAAAAGTGATCAACATTTATGAATAAAATTAACTTTGGGAGATAAAATTTAATAATAAACATTTAATCCTTTAATTTAATTAATTTTGACAATAAATTACAACCATTTATTTGTAACAAAAACACAAAAATATTATTTTACTTTTTATTAGTAACACTGGCTGTTTTTTGTGCCTTTTTGTGAACAAGTAAAAATTATTCCGCGCGCTTTTTCTTTTCGCTGTATTGTTTTGCTTACTTGTTAATGATTAAAGATTTACTCGTATAAGAAAATCCGAATTTTATTTATTTCCTCGCAAATATGTTTTAAAATGTCGTATGACATTATGTGCGCTTTGATAATTACAGCCTCTGCTTTCTTGTAGCCGGAGCAGCTGTAATTTTCAACTTACCACACTTATAATCATAATGTGCTATTACTAGCCTGCTGCGCGCTTTGGCATGACTGTAAGCCTAGTAGCCACTTGACTAAAATAAAATAAATAAATAAGTAAAAAAACGTGCCCTCTAAAGCACGGCTGGGGAAAAAAGTTTTGCTGCATTTTTTTTATGTATGAAAAAAGCTTACGCACTATTTTACTATTTGGGGTGTGTTTGGTTGGCCGCCGTGGTCATCGAGTGAGCTCGCTTCGCTCGCACATTTTCCTTTTTTATGTTTCCGATTACAAACTTCTGGAGTACAAAACTAATTTCCGCAAAGGGATTTTTTTGTACTCTTCTCAGAATGTATAACGTTCATGTTAACTCCCGCTGATAAGATCAAGTAAAACCTTTCTTCGGCTCTACCTGTAAGCACCACTTAAATTTAAATATAGCTACGGCCCTGTGTGGGTCATGAGTGTCTCCACCACCACTTACCAAAGTAAGAGGAAGGAAGATAGGAAGTGGGTAGCCTTGATGAGAACATATCGCTCGCCGTGATATCCGGATATCGAAGTTGTTTACAAACATCGCATAGGTAAGCAACGAATACTTATTTATTAAATATTAGTAAGTATGGTAAAGTGAAACTCGGGGCACATTACAACAAACGCAATATTTTAACTTTTCCAATATTTTATTGGAACTGATTTCACAAGACGGGTACAAAGCGTTAATTGCTTGACAAACTAATGTACTTTACTTAATAGGTTCTGATAAAATGTTGAAAAAAGGTCAAAATGTTGCGTTCGTTTTACCGTACCCCGCTTTTCACTGTAGGCAAAATCTACGTTTAAATAGGTATGTCATATCGACAAAAGTACATTCAATGTTTAGTCAAAGGTATACTTTGATCGTTTTTTTAAATATTATGAGGTGAGGTAGGGTATTAGTTAAAAAAAACAGGCGAGGTCGTAGCCAATGATTTTGGGGGGGTCAGGGTTGTACCCAGCCGGGATCGCAGTGTAAAAAATACAGAAGAAGGCGGCGCTCACCTTCCATCTTGATTAACCGACACGAGGCTGCTGCTTATTTCGCTAATATTTACTTTATCCTTGGTCTTCATGGCGATGCTGTGGGATAAAAACGCAAAATTAGGGAAGTATAACACACGTGTACAAAATTGGTTAAGTATAATAAAATTCATGTATGTAAGTACTTGGTACCTATATCAAAGATATCTACTGACATTATCGAAGGCAGAAAGACACTATACATCACTCAGCGAAAGTGGTTCCAAGTTTAAATCGTGTTGATCCTTATGTATCTCTTGTGTATGACTAAGTACCTACTTCTAAGTGTAAACGTCCTAAAAATTTTAATTGACCTTGTGTACATATGTATATAATGAAGTTAAGTTTACATGACATTTTTCACTAAAAGTAATTAAATGAAGTACCTACTTATCAATTTATATGTAAATACGTAAATATTATTTAGCTCGAGTACCTAGTTGTAGGTAAATAGAGAATTTATCGAACTGCATGATACCTCTGTTACCTAGGTTCTGGTTTTAAATATTTTAAAACATTTTAAAATGTAGGAGCAATAGATACCTATACATATGTATAATTAGTCTTGATATCTCATTAGTTGTCACTTGCTTAGCTTCAAAGGAAAACATCGTGATGAAACCCGCACATAAATTTTAAGCTTAACCCCCTTTCAAAGGAAGGTTCGTGCCCACTAGTAAATGAATAAATGAGCCCTTCCTTATCGTACCTAATCAAATGCAAATGATTTGGGATAGATTTTATCACAGTTGTAAATATTTATCTTGTAGTTTCAAAGTATATTTATCTTGTAGTGTGTAGTAGAGAGTAATTGGTTATTACACATACATCCATACATCCAATTTAATGCATTAATACGTGCTTACATATGTTACACGTAATTTAAATTAGCGATAGGTAAGTGTTTCCTTGATGTGATTCTGTGGGACCTCCTGTTTCGTTCATTTCCTGCAGTTGTCTGCGTGACGTTACAAAAGTGACAAGGTAATGGTAAGTAGGAGTTTCCTCAATTTTCTCACTCTAGTGCGTTATGCAAAACTACAAACAACTACGACTGACATTCCTACTTTTAAGTGCTCATAAAATTGTAATAAAAAAGCCATAAAATTACATCTTAATGTGATTATTATTAAATGATTACTTGAAGATGCAACTAAAATAACTTACAATTATTCAGTGACAACATTGAATTAGACAATGATATACATAGTAATTACTCTGGTTAGAGAAGGGCGGCAAACTAAAAAAGATCAAAAAAGTGATATTGTAGCACTGTAGAATATCATTAGGTTAAGTAGTGGCTAGAGTAGGATAAATTATACGGCAATTTATGTTTAAGTAGTTCCATACGACTCAATGATCTAGAAGACTGGGTCACCTTATAGTGCCTCACAATATTTATTTAGCTACATTGTCAAGTTTGGTAGATTGACTCAGATTGGCCACAAGGAAGGTGTAAGGTGAGAGAAATTTGTAGCTTTGTTTGAGCTTATAATCTATTGATGATAAAAAGCTGCTACATAAGTAAGCTCGAAAAATATTATACAGGACTTTAGGTAAATCTCTTTCAACCTCTCGGGTGGTTAATCAGTCCATGAAACTGAACAACTTTTCCAAGGAGCATATAGCGGAATTTGGTAAAACATAGCATTTTGAATGGGAGATCAAAAAATTTTTTTTGGTATTTTGACCTATGTTCCTTGGGAAAGTTGTTCAGTCTCATGGACCACCCGAGAGGTTGAAAGAGAGTTACCTAAAGCCCTGTATAAGCTAAAATTTTTTTTTATAGAATGCGCTCTGGAACTGTTTGATCTTATTGAGCCTCCTTCTTTCTTCGATCGGACGCACAATAATTACCTGGTTCCTACGTATTTGTACTGCTAGAAAACGCTTAAATAGTGAAATCCATAATATGTAAAGTTATGATCACCACTTCTACATATATCTATTATCTATTCTATATTTAGTACAAAAGGAAATCGAGCTTCGCGTATTTCTGCTCATACGCGTAGTCCTTCTAAACCACGCAGCGGATTTTGAAACGGTTTTCAACCGACTTCAAAAAGGAGGAGGTTCTCAATTCGCCTGTATTTTGTGAAGTGAAAACTGTGGCGTTGTGCACTTTTGGAATGGGTAAAAAATGTTAAACTCGCGTCAGGACACGTGACCTGATCGAAAATTCGTAAGACGGAGGGAGAATAGACCGCAAGGAAGTTCAAGTTTTCACTTCTGCCGGCACTCCCGGAGTGCAACCCGTTGTTTTTTTTTGTATGTTTGTTACGCGATATCTCCGCCAACTGCCGTCCGATTTTCAAAATTCTTCTTTTGTTGGAAAGAATATTAGAATATACATCAGTGGTCCTGAAGATGGCCGGTTTGGTCGAGTGGTAGTGACGCTGCCTCTTGATCGGCGGGTCCTGGGTTCGTTCCCATTCGGGGCAAATATTTGTGTAAAAAAACAGATGTTTGTTCTCGGGTCATGGATGTTCGTGTCTGTCTTTGTGTGTTCCAAGAGACCCACGCCACAAGGGAAAACCTTAGTGTGGGCCCTTGAGTGTGTAGCGTTTATTTATATATATATAAATTGTATCAAAAATGATTCAGCCTTTTTAAAAAAGAAGCAAAAACAAATGGCGAATTTTTTAAAATGTTTATACTTATGTAGATAAGTAGTTCAGATCCATGGGAAGAATTACCGTCTAAAGTTTCGCTAACTAATTTAAAGTACAGGTATACCATATCCTAATCAAAACCGTGCGAAGCCGGGACGATTGCTAGTATATTATAAATCTTTTAATTTCAATATTGACTTCCCTCTGATGAAAATATATGTAGATATACACCGTGTTCCTAGAGATATCCTGTAAATTGGGCAAACACTTCTATAGCTTTTACTGATGAAATCTTATAAGGGAAGTAGTACTTTAAAAAACCGGCCAAGTGCGTGTCGGACTCGCGCACGAAGGGTTCCGTACCTTTATCTATAAATCACGTTCCGTCTCTTTGTTGTATGGAAGCCCCCTTAAGTATTTATTTTATTCCATTTTTTAGTATTTATTGTTACTTATAGCGGCAATAAAAATAGATCATCTGTGAAAATGTCAACTGTCTAACTATAGAGGTTCATGAGATACAGCCTCGGACAGACTTTTCTATAAAAACGGCAAAAAAATCACGTTTTTTGTATGGGAGCCCCCTTAAGTATTTTATTATATTTTTTACTATTTGTTGTTATAGCGGCAACAGAAATGTCATTTGTAAAAATTTTAACTTTCTAACTACCACGGTTCATGAGATACTCGTACAGCCTGGTGGCAGACGGATGGACGGACGGACGGACAGCAGAGCCTTACTAATAGGGTCCCGTTTTTACCCTTTGGGTACGGAACCCTAAAAATGCTTCATTTCAAATTTACTTGTGAAATTATATAAATGGGTTGTGGAGTGAGAAATGGTCTTTATTCGAGCTACGTTGCCTTTTCTATCAAACTGCATTTGTTACTCGAGAGTTAACGAAAAAGTAGATATAGTTCAGTGAACATCAAGCTTAAACATGTAGCATGATTCCAGTTCCTTACGGCAAAGAGTTCAATATGTTGTCAATCCTGTAAAGAACCTTGCATATCAGATAATTAATGTCAAGGTATTTAGTTTGTATGAAAGTTAAAATTTAATAATAAAAAAAATAGACGTGTGGCACTCGGGGACTGCCGCGGTAAAGCTATTGCATAGCATTTTGTATCAACTTATGCAATTATAATTAAAAGTATCCCTCTACTTTTAATTATAATTGCATAAGTTGATACAAAATGCTGTGTAAAAATTTCAAAAAAGTTTACCATTTTTTTTTGTTTTTTACGGCCGCCATCTTGGATTTTAAAATGGATGTTATTTTCTCAATCAGCACCCCCGAAAACCTATTAAAGGACACCCATGATGACGGTTTTTTACAAAAAATACATGTCCGCCATCTTGGATTTCAAAATGGATGTCATTTTTGGAATCAGAACCCCCGAAAACCTATTAAACGACACCCATATCGGTATACCCGAAAATGTTATATCCGCCATCTTGGATTTTTGGTGGGGGGAATCGAGACGCTCCGGGCTTTGCCCTTCGCGTCACGATTCCCCCAACTAAAATCCAAGATGGCGGATATGAAATTTTCGGATGGCGGTCGGCGGGTAATATGCTTGGTGACGCTTCGGGCTTCGCCCTACGCGGAGCTCGGCCTTCGGCCTCGCCCTATACGCAGCTCGCCTCGGCCTACGGCCGGTCTGCGACCTTGCCTCACCTTAAAAATCTAAATTTGTATGGCGGCCATCTTTAGTTAGGGGGGGGGGGACGCTCCGGGCTTCACCCTACGCGGAGTTCGGCCTTCGGCCTCACCCTATACGCGGCTCGACTCGGCCTTCGGCCTCGCCTCGCGCGTTCGGCTCGGTCCTCGCCTCACCTTTAGAATCTAAACTTGTATGGCGGCCATCTTGGATTTGGGGGGGGGAAGCTCCGGGCTACGCCCTTTGCGGAGCTCGGCCTTCGGCCTCGCTTTTTACGCAGTTCGCCTCGGCCTACGGCCTCTCCTCGCAGCGTGGTGTCGTGGTTCGGCTCGGCCTGCGGCCTCGCCTCACCACTCCTTGTATGGCGGCCATCTTGGAAAATGGTGGAATCGAAAAAGTGACCTGATATTCGGAATCATCGACCCCCAAACCCCCCAGATACCGATTTTCGTCCGGATCGGAGCAACTTCATTTTATTAATATTATTATTATTATTTTATTGGAGAAAAACCATTTTCTTCTCCCATTTCTGGGGATTTCGCCTCTATCGCGGGCTTGCGGCCAAAACGATAAAAAGTTTTTTGTTTTATTTTTTACATATTCAGAGAGAGAAACTTCCTAACTATTCTACACGTGTTTAATATAATAATAATATAATAATAATAATTTTATTATTATTATTATATTATTATTATTATATTATTATTATTATTATTATTGTTGCACGCACACAAACACCGTGTCGAAGACTGCCGAACTGAAACGACGTTAGACGATGCGCGGCCTTCAAGCCACACCTCCGTGCCCGTCGGAGTGGGGAGCGTTAGGTTTTTTCGTTACGGAATTTCTGGGTTCGGTCCTCGCGCTCAAGGCCCGCGATAGAATCTATGCAATAGCTTAAAATAATAATTTGGGAATGTGTTCATAATGAAAAATGTTTATCTTGATGGTCTGAAAACCATGTTGAAGTTAATGGATATCCTCAGGAACACGGTGTATAGTAAATTAAGTTAATTGTTAAGATTTTGAAGTACAGGGTGAACAGCACATCATGATATCCAAAACTGTCAAATTTCATCAATCGATTTTCAATTTTATCTCCAAGCATTAGAGTTTACTATGTATTGGGGAAATTTGACAGTTTTTGATAACCTGATGTGCTTTTGACTGTTCATTTTTCTGAGAATAAAGTCTGAGTAATACGTGTTAAGTAACTTGTATTTAGTAAGTATGTGAATTAAGTTTATCTGCTTAGTTCCTGGGTTCCTAACCTGGGGGTAATTACTCCTGCTATTTTCAGCTATTTTTTGGGGGTAAAAAAATTATAATTGTGAACCAAATTCATGGCAGTGCTACAAACTTGAGAATCTTGAAAGTTCTATAAGTACGATGAAGTTGGTGAAAAATTTAATTCTACCAAATTTAATTCTAATTTTACCAAACAGGGAACACAAAAAGAAAAAGTGTTTTTTTTTCAAAAATAAAAGATAAAACATTGCTTGTATTGTAAAGATTTGATAACATTTTAAAGGGGGAGGGGGTAAAATCAGTTTTCTTCATAGGTAACAGGGGTAACAATATTAAAAAGGCTAGGAACCACTGGCTTAATTTATGTTAAGTTCACTCACAAAGTACGCGCGGTCAGCATAAATAAACTATGTATTAAAGTCGGGAGTACTTTTGGAATTAGTACAGACTTTAATATTAAGGACTCATGGAACCACATCTTGTACAACATTTATCGTCTTGTAATTTTAACAAAATATAGATGTCACAAAACTATAAAATTACTGATAAAATCTGCAATTTGTTGGTACAATAATCCGCTTATGGTGATTCTGATATCCCTACTATGGTAAGTTGTAGTCAGTATTGTCAAAAGAACGAATATGTATGTATGTAACAAATCCTTTAATGTAAGATTAATAAATCTATGAAAAGATTTAATTAATAAATCTTTTCATGTAACTTTGACCTACTTTAAGTAACATCCTGATTGTTCTATGAAATAAAGGTATTTTGGCTTTGAATCTGCTTGACTCTACGCGCAACGCGCAACCCCGATTCGCGGTGCCGCCGCCCGCCGGTACGTACCCGGCCGCTTCTCTCCACAGACGTATGTCCGATTCCCCCTCTCCCAGTAACGCTCTTTAGGCCTGTTACTTAAAATTTTTGGGCTGAGAGCCATCTGCGCTTTTGTATAATATTTACAATTACATTGCAGCTAAAAAGTATCTTACTCACGAGTAAAATATGGGGTGACTTAAATTTATAACCGAAACTTTAGGGGGTGGGTGGTTTCTCTACATGAAACTAAACAACTTTCCCCAAGAAACCATACTAAAATCCCAAAAAAGTTTTCGACTTTCCATACTTAATTGTATGGAGAGAGGACATTTTTTAAAAATATTTCTACCTATGTTCTTTGAGGAAAGTTGTTCAGTTTCGTGGGCTGATTCAAATCCTTAATTTTCGCCACTAATTTACTGTCGTTAAATTAAACCAAAATATCTAAACCAGATAAGTTATGACGAGCTATGTAATGGGTTCTTAGTCCGCATTCAGCGAAATGAGGATCCACATTTCATTCATTTATTCACATGCTCACGTCTTTAATCCCTGTCGGGGTAGGCAGAACGTCAACTGGTTCTATAAAAGTAGAATACGTTCTGAAGGAACATAAGTACCTAAGTTTACGCGTGAAAACTTCTTCTGGCGTTAACTTCGATGAAGTTCGATGCACTTTACGGAAAAAACTATTTGCATAAAATTTAATTTCTTGTACCAACGACTGTTTGCTGTTAATCTCTTGTACAATTGTTTTCCTAAATAAATAAACTATAGGTCAATTCTAAACGAAATTGTTAAAATAAAGATATTATCGCAAAACGCTTATTTTCAGAGGTAAATAACCGTAAATAACCGAGTAACCCTACCACAAAACAGATATACTTAGATATATTGGGTAAGCGATACTTACTTACCTACTGATTTTCACGGAGCAATGCGTGAGCATTTTTAAGGTTCCGTACCCAAAGGGAAAAAACGAGACCTACTTAGGCTCCGCAGTCCGTCCGTCCGTCTGTCACCAGGCTGTATCTCATGAACCGTGATAGTTAGACAGTTAAAGATTTCGCAGATGATGTATTTCTATGTGCCCTATAACAACAAATACTAAAAACCAGAATAAAATAAATATTTAAAGGGGCTCCCATACAAAAAACGTGATTTTTTTGCTCGTTTTTATAGAAAGTCTGTCCGAGGCAGTATCTCATGAAACGTGATAGTTAGACAACTGAAATTTTCACAGATAATTTATTTCTGTAGGTCCTATAACAACAAATACTCAAAACTAGAATAAAATAAATATTTAAGGGGTCTCCCATACAAAAACGTGATTTTTGCTCGTTTTTATAAATAAGTCTGTCCGAGGCTGTATCTCATGAACCGTGATAGTTAGACAGTTGAAAATTTCACAGATGATGTATTTCGGTTGCTGTTTTAACAACAAATACTAAAAAGTAGAATGAATTAAATATTTAAGGGGGCTGACAAACGCTTACAACAAACGTGATTTTTTTGCAGTTTTTATAGAGATAATGGTTTTTATAGAGTCTGACTCGCACTTGGCCGGTTTTATAGGTAATGGTAGGGAACCCTTTGTGCGCCAGTCCGACTCGCACTTGCCTGTTTTATTAGGGTTCCGTACCCAAAGGGTAAAAACGGGACCCTATTACTAAGACTCCGCTGTCTGTCTGTCTGTCCGTCTGTCACCATGAGCCGTGGTAGTTAAACAGTTGAAATTTTCACAGATGATGTATTTCTGTTGCCGCAAAATACTTAAAAAGAAAATAAAATAAATATTTAAGAGGGCTCCCATACAACAAACGTGATTTTTTTGCTCGTTATACTTAGATAATGGTACGGAACTATTAGTGCGCGAGTCCGACTCGCAGTTGGCCGGTTTTTTTTTAAAGCTATTCCTTTGTTTCGCGACCGCTTTTGAAATGAAATTATTTACCTATACCTATAACCACAAGCGCTAAGTATTTTGTTCCACATGACCTTTAAATATACGTTTTATCGAGTACCTATCTACAGTAACACTGTAGGTGTACCTTAATATATTATTGAATGATGGAAATCAAAAACTCATGTAAGTACTTAGTTTGTTTTTACTTGTAACACTGAATTTGTTGAATATGTGATACAAACAAAGTTTATTAACACAATGTCGTTAAAATCTATTGTACAAACAAAAATATCGTTTCTACCTAGAATGGTGGGCACGGAGGCGTGTAGTGTTATGGATACCTATACTCTATACACTTCAGTCAATCATACAGAATTCCCTTTCGGGATAAGCGGAGCTTAAAGAGCGGCAGAACTAGAGCCCCTTATTGGCACACTTGAAACGAGATTCGTTGATCAAAGATCCACTGAGTGACATCTGCTGAGTGCAATTTCAGAGGTTAAACCTTGGCCCATAAAGATTTTGACAGGTCCGATCTTCGTTCACGTATGAGTCAGGTTGGAAAGCACGCTTAAGAAGAGATTTTCGTGTGTCTTGAAAGACAAAATCAGTATTCAGCATTACAATATATTTTTAAAATATATTAGGTTTAGGCAATGTGTAGAAATGGACAATGAGTAATAATAATAAATATTATGTTTGAAGGATATACGTAAGCATCTATCTCCGTAGTTTACGTAATCATGGCGTACATTGATTCACAATGCAATACTACATAGTTTACATGTCTGCATCAGGATGACGTACTCGCCTATTTAATTTACAAAATTAACCAGCAACTGCGCGGTCCTAACACAATATCAGCGCTCTACCCCATAGAGCACAGCGCGGGGCCGCCGCAGTGCTGAGATGTTATGGGACCGTTTTTGTCACTACGGCAAACATTTTATTATGTTCTTTTACCTATAAGAGGCCCTGGGCACGTAGGTTTATGGGCTCGTAGGTGAGTCTTTAAGAGAAAATTGTAATAGAACACTGATTATTCTTGTTTAAGTCGGTGAAGGTTATATTTTAGTGTAGTTAATAGAAAAGTATGATTTTAGGGCAAGAGTAGAGCATACTCTCAGCGCTTCGCTCTTAACGCTTGCAAAAGCTAATAAGCAAAAAGTATTGTAGTCTGTAATTATGATTATCTCCTGAGGTCAAAGGGAAAGAGGGGCCTGATTATGTTATGTGTTTTGAAAATACAAATAAATGCTGTCTTTGCCTATAAAATTACTGGGTCTGCCTCATGCCCATACCGATTTATCTTCCCTAATAAAAACAATAATAGTGGTTTTAATTAAAACAAAATCTTTTTTAAAAAACTAATTAAAAAATATTTAATCCTATACAGTATGTTGGAAACGTTAGACCGTAGGATAAAATTGGATTAATATTGAAAAGTACCTCTTGTGATTAAATAACAGTCTTCAAACTCTGCCTACACCATTACGGACTCATGGTCATACCAATTTGTCACACCAGTCTGACTATCAGGATTTTTTTCTTTGTCGTCACACTGCTAATTTTTCAACACCTTTTAGTGTACTAAGTGTTTGGAAAAAGACTTCGAATATTATGAACTAGCTTATAATTCGTGAAAATTATGTTACTCAGGGATAATGTAGCGTTCTAATGGTGAAAGAATTTTTAAAATTGGTTCAGTAGTTTTTAAGTTTATTCTTTCCAAACATACAAAAATATTAATATTTCCTATTTAATAATATTAATGTATATAGATAAATGTCTCTAAATTTCAAGGTGGTTTTAACTAATGCACCTTAGGTTCTTTGTAGGTACGATAAGTAGAGAGGTATCCCATACTTAATATCTATCCTGGTTCTCAGGTTTACGCAAAATAACTGGGATTTGTTATCTTCATGTAGTGTAGAGGTACCTACTTGTGAGGAGACATGTGACCAATACTTATTTATTTTACCTGCGGACTTTCCATACTTAATTGTTAAAAGCCTACCCAGTAACCTAAACAAGTTTTGGTTAGTACTTTCCTTATTCGATCCGATCCGACGACAGCGGTGCGGCGGCGGTACGTTAAGCGTTTTTATAAGATTGGCTTGCTAGGCGGCTTTAGCCTATAGAATTAGACTATATAGGTAGATAACTCTAGTTAGACTTGCAATGAAAATAAGAAATTGGAATGGTGCATTTACCTACTATGGTACATTACTCCTTTATTCCAATTCTTTAGCCAATTCCATTACAAAAAACACTGCCCTATTAGCCCGATTAAATATAACCCTAAAATAAATAACAAGCACTAAACATTTAAAATAACAAGTTTTTTGTTTGTAATTGTACACAGGCCAGCGCATCAGGTTACTCCATTTTCATTGCAAAAGTGCTCTTATCACAACAGCACAGTGTGCACGCTTGTGGTAACCTGAAGTGCGGCCGTCCGTACTTGTTATGCCTTTATGTTTATACAAGTTTGGCCATAAGGAAATGGAATTTCGCGTAGCCAAACCAGTATGGCGTTATAGGTTTGCCACGAGGAAAAGCCCAAACGTCGGGTTTCTTAAAATGCTTCGATTCTTTACAGATAGTTCAGACCAAGTGCATCTGACAGATGACAGTGACAAGAGACATAAAATATCGAGTAAGTTTCGAAAGGGCGGTACAATAGGTTTAAAAAAGCAAATATAAGAAACTGTGATAATTATTTTCCGTAGTATCTAAATAAAATGAATTGGGCAAAGTGCGAGTTTGACGTAAGCACTAAGACAATAGAACCGCTCAAAGGTTGGCCCTTGACATCTCCTCATACTCTCCGGCTGTAAACACCGAGGCCGAGTTTACTTTTTTGTCGTTTTGACAGAATGAACAAAAATGTCCGTAGTCCGAGTTACTTCATGACCACTGCCGTAAGAATAAGATAACTATAAAATTAAAAATTGTATCACCCCAACATTCATCGCTTATGATTATGACTCTTAAATGGCTGAACCAATTTTGACGAATGTATCTGAAAACCATTTCAATCACGACACCTTTCAAACGAAAAAAAAGCAGTGGTCCATTCGTTTAGGAGCTACGATGTCACAGACAGTTATAGATATAAGTAATAAGTACTTACACATAAACGTATCTACACGTTAAAGTTATAACGCCCCTCTTTTTGTCGGGGGTTACAAATGAGTGCACGTTAATGACTATAAAATCATAATCATCAAGTGCTCTCGAGAATCGCAAATAATAGCGGAGTTTGAATGTGCAGCCAACTATCGTAGTTTTGACAGTTCTAAATCTAATCGCTAGATATCACTAAGGCTGCTTACCTACACATGCATTCGTTTCTGATCTGGACTATGTCTAGGATGATGTTAAAGATACCTTGGTAGGTAATGTCACTTCACTTCTTGATAGGTTATCAACTTACCTAGGTACAGAAAGCGTCATAGAAACCGATAATACCTGATAGTCTAGTCATTATAATATCCAAAAACCGATCCTACCCGTGAATAATCAGTTCTTGGATTTTTTTTCGTGGGTCCCTGGGAGGATCACTGGGAGTGTAAATTCAAAAATTAGACTGCATCAGGCTCCTGCGTATATTAGAAAAATGTATTTTTCAAAAAAAACGGTTTTTCTTGAATAACTCGGCCATTTTTGATTTTATAGTAAAACCGTGAAGACAAAAATTGTAGGAAATTTGATTCTCTACAAGTTTGGACCTCACAATTTTTCTTCTAGGATGGATATTTTGGAAAAATTAGCTGGACGCCACAAAGTGGGGTTGGACGAGAGGTGCGAGGGGTTTGGAACCACTAACAACAACCGCTGCACCCGCCCCGGAAGCGCTGCTGAAAACAATTTCGTGAAAATGCAAAAAGAATTGCGGAAAAATGTGTGGGTTTCGTAGGGCAGGACTGAAATGTTGTCTTATGCCACAACTGCGCTGGGCAGAGTTGCGATAACGTCACGCAATTGCGAGGTGTTGGTGACGAAGACAGTGATGATGACAGCGACATGATCCCGCACCATCAACACTGAACCTTGATGAACGTGAAACCGGACATTATCAATTGACCGAAGAAGAAACCGAGGATATCGATTTGGTAGGACCATCAGCTAAAAAACCGAAAAACAAATAGTTGCGGAACCATATTTTTACACCGACAACAACGGACTCTCACATTATATTTGGTTATTAGTATCGATACGTGAATTAGGCCTATAGGGGAAACCACGTCATAAAAAAACGCGCCTGAAACTCTACCTCTGTGGTGGTTCGGAAAAGAGTTTACGCTCTGTCTCCAGGGTTGGAACCAAAATTGTTCAGAATTTGATTGTCTATAACTTTGTTTCTCTTCATTATAACGTGGAACATAGGAGATAATGATAATATGTTGAATTTGTCGCGTTTTTCAGGTTTAATTTCCAAAATATCGATCCTATAAGAAAAATTTGAGAAACAAACTTGTAAAGAATCAAATTTCCTAAAATTTTTGTCCTCGCGGTTTTACTGTAAAATCAAAAATGGCCGAGTTATTCAAGAAAAACCGTTTTTTTGGAAAAAAAGAACATTTTTCAAATATACGCCGGAGCCTGATTCAACTACTTTTTGAATGTACACTCCCAGTGATCCCCCCGAGGGACCTACGAAAAAAAAACCAAGAACTGATTATTCACGGATCAAAATCTATAATGATTGAACTATGTATAATAAAGTACTGCCGCGCCCGTGGGTAAAGATTTCTATGACGCTGTATGTACATGTACATACTAAAATATGCCTAATATCCATTACAAACTTGCTGTTTTATGAATACAAGGCTATTTTGCGGACACGAAACTAGTTTTTCATACATTTTTAAATTGATTTGCATTGATCGGGCTGCAAATACAAGTTGGTTTTATAAACTTATTATTGCACTTAATATGAATGGGTTTCTGTGAAAAGATGGTTAGCAATTTTTTTCAATAGTATTTATTTTATACACCACCTGTATCTGGAGCACGTATTATATGTCAAGTATTCTCTATTTTAAGTAAGCCAATAAATCTTAAGGGAAATAAAGTTTTATGGCACTTCCCTAGGGTAATTATGTCATTTAAATTATATGGAACGCCAAAGTGTAAGCAAACAAAACTTCTATCAAAAATAATTTTGACTTTCCTTTGCCTACGGAACTAAATATTATAAGAAAACGTCGTCGGTGATTTTCGATCTGTGATTTTTTTTAAATGTTCAGTAATTCCAGCGAAAACGAAGGCTCAAAACATTATTGATGGGATGAATTTATAATTTCCTTTTTATTTAACCTCACAGTAGGTTTATAAAGTAGAGTAAGCTCCTCGGGGATAAAAGTGTCTTAGTCTTGGGCAGACTTGAATCCTTCGCTTCATTCAAGTTCTTACTACGTTCGGGAATTCAATATGCTGCCCGTGACATAATACATTGTTTTATCCCCTTGTTGCTTAATCTACTATTTAACACCTGCTCGTCAATGCCATATTATTTTTCATGCAAATCTAACCTAAAGTAAGTCATTACACCCTCATTTTTTGTACCTACGTAAACTTTATAAAAATTTAACAGACCCGTATTTTCTTGTTTCTTCGTTTCATAAAAATATTTCAATCTAGATCGTCTGAAGCATGAAAATAAAACAATTTTTTTGTATGAAAAAAAAAACATCTTCCAATTGACTTGAAACTTGGTAATAGTTAGTACTCTTCAACACCACAATTTGTGACACCCGTGTTTCTGCGTTTTACAAAATTCATCCTCTAAGACGTTAAAAAAGGAATATCAAAAACTGAAAATTTTGGAAAAAAAAAATCCACCTTATTTATACGTTCTATCAACGTTACTAACACCGTAAGAAAAATTATGCTGGTGATTAAAAAGTCAACCTGTATAAAGTAGAGTATGCAAGGTGTATTTGTCTTGGACGATCTTGAACCCTTCGAACTCAGGATTCTAGCCTTAACTCTGTAACTCCCTCGCTTCGCCCTAGAATTCCTCGTGCTCGGGGTTCAATATGTATAGCGCCCGTCACAAAATACCATTATTATACTTACGCGTACACTCAAGAGCACCTCAAGCTTAATAAGACATGGACTTTGGACCGGCCCAGCATTGTATGGCGCGCAGTATAAATCACAGGTCAGTTTAAACTGGTAGTGTGAAATTATTGACTGTACAACTGACACGTTTAGAAGCTAATCCGAGATTCAACAATGTTATAATTTTTTAAATGTTTATAAGCCCCGACAAAAAAAGAGGGGTGTTATAAGTTTGACTGTGTAATGTGTATTGTATCTCTACTTGTCTATTTGTTTGAAAGCTGATGTGATTGAGATGGTTTTTAGGTTTGGTATTTGATCAGAATTGGTTTAGCCGTTTAAGAGTTAGGTAAAAGCGATTAATGTTAGGGGTGATATAAATGTTGTAATTTTAGAGTTATATTATGTCACAATCATTAGCTTACCTTACTAACCGTGGGTTGCTTTTTAGTGAAAATAGCTCAAAAAGTTCCATAACAAAAGTTTCCTGCCTTTCTTGCGCCAATTTTAACCTGAAATTAAGTAGGTATAGGTACACGAGCCGTGTGGTGATCGGTTGAGAATAACACCACCCCATTCCTTTCCGTGGGTGTCGGTCGTAAGAGGCGACTAAGGAAACACAAAATGAGACCTGCCTCCTATTAATCCACTCCAGGCAACGATACCTCAATTTTTCTGAATCTGAGGTAGCATTCTATGGTCTCAAGCAGTGTGGTAGGCATTGTGAAGGGCCGTCTGGTTCGCGACCACCCTCCTACCGAAGTCCGATGCCAAACAGCTTGGTGTGTTCCGTCGGTGCGTAGAAGTACCAGTGCCTTATAGGCATTTTCTGGGTTTAGCTCGCTCCATTCTCGACCTCATCTACGACCTTGGTCAAGATTGAGGTCAAGAGTTAACCCGTCTTATAATAAAAAAAGAGCTATTTCGTGATTTTAGGCCAAAGAGTTATTCCTGAAATTACGTTTGAAAAAACTTCTTCATATTACGTTCCCAAAAACTATTGGAGTATCTAGGGCGGGCTGGCGAAAATTAAGTGCACTCTAGCTTAATACACTGTTTTTTCATAACCGACTAAAAGCCTGTTTAATATGTAGGTACCTACTATCTAAGTACTCAGGTATTCTAAGATATATCGTATTGCCATAATTGTTAGGCTAGAGAATTGCTAAGTAGGTACACGTCAATTGAAAATTAAGCTATTGAGTTGATGAAACTCCATTTTATATATAAATCAATCTTTTTAACTAGTGCCACTACCTACGAATTTAATAAATTAACTTTCAAATAATACGCAAATTCTAAACTTAATCATGTGCTCCAAATAAATAACGCACAATTCGTCTACATAACACTAGTTGTTGAATAAAGTGGATAGCGGACGCCTGCAACATTGAGTATCAAGGCCCCGTCACGTTTCAGTAGTCCACTCTAGCCATTGTTACAGCACAGCACAGCTACCTATGACACTCTGCCTAGGATTTACTAACGTGAACAACGTTGCAATAAATATCGCATTCATTTCTTTGCAACTTTCTTTTGGTATTCTATCTTCATTAATTACCTATATGTAACGACATGAGGACCACAATTTGGATAATAATATAAGATGTGGATATAAAGTAGGTATGTTAATGTAACAAAAATCGATATATTGATGAAGACAATCAAGAATCCTGTTTTATATCTTCCATTTTGGGAGCTGAAAATGGGGATGTCATTATGAAATACATGAAGGCATGAAGGCTTTGTAGGATATGTAAGTATTCAATAAGTAATTCTTTTTCAGCAAAAGTATTGCAAGCTTACGGGGGAATGCGAGATTTGCAATAGATGATAAAAAGTAACAGTGCTGAAAGAAAAAAATTACCTATATCTATTTTTACAATTCTTTATATACTAATATGTATGTTACCGGAAAGTATGAAATTTAGGAATTGTATACAATTCTTAGGAAATGTACACAATTCCAAGGCTATCTAGGAAATGTATAAAATATTGTTTCAAACATTTTTTAATACACACATATCCTAGGAAACGTATACATTTCCAAGGAATTGTATAAAATTCCGAAATTGCTTTAGGAAATGTATAAAACTGATGCTGTCTGTGAATAAAATGAATAAAACAACCTAACCTAACCTGAATAAGCGACGTGGATTTGTCTTGGGGAAATAATATTGTAGATTTGCTCACTTCATCAAATATTCGAGAATTTCATGAAATGCTTCACTGTCTATTGACCATAACAAGAAGTAGCTTAGCTGAGTGGAAATGCGACAACATCGTTTCTATCACTTCGCCGGCCGCTGCCACGGCACGCTCTCTTAGTTAGTGCGTTGGGGGTCCCAGTTCTAGCAGTTCTGAGTAGGCTACTAACAAACCTACGTGTCGCAGTTCCGTCTATCGCAATCGAACGAAGAAATCGAATAACTTATTTATAAACAGACAAAATCAAACATTTTATATATTTCCGATTATTATTTAGGAAATGTATAGATTTCCTAGGAAATGAATTATTCATTTCACACATTTCCGGGCGATTTTATGAATTATATACATTTCCTAGGAATCGTATACAATGACGAATTCCACACATTTCCGTTAACATATTTTATATAATAAAAATGAATCTCTATTTTCCTTGGTCATCGCATCACACGAGAACGGATGGAACAATTTCACGAATTCTTTTTTGTTGCGTTTATTATTTTCAGGAGAAGGTTCTTATGAAAGAAAAAAATAAGAAAATTGAGCGGAATATTAGAAAATTTAAAACAGGGTAACGTCTGTCGGGTCAGCTAGTCATAAATAAAAACTTAATAAAAAATAGTTAAGACTGACTACTAATAATTATATTAGAACTGAAATGCACGTTGGGTCTAGCGAAGCAAAAGTTTAATTGTACCATGGCTGGCCTGCCGCCAAGACACAACTGCAGCCCTGCTATTTTCCGCCTGTGACCGATAGTCACTAGGTTCACTACAGGTCAGCACACTAACTGCTTCATCTCTTACGACTTGTAACTAGATCAAGTGTAGCTATAACCGTAAGAAGCGAGTAGTTTCCAAATGATTCCTCAGCTTGCTTGTAACAAACATAACAATCTATAATAATAATTAAACATCTTTAAACCTAAACCTAATTAGGTAACCCATTTTTCGTTCACTCATAATTTGTTGTTCGAATACAAAAATTATTTATGAATTTATTAGTGATGGATGACGTTCTCTTCTCCCTATTTATACGTACGCCTACCTTTTACCACTATCGCGAGCTGGGCTTGCAATTCACTTTTTAAAGTATCAAGATAGACATTTAATTGGTACTTAATCGTTTTAATACTTTTATTCGTTTTTATTTTTCATTTATTCGTTTTTTAAATCGACCTGTAACTTTAAATCGCAGAAAAGAAGTAGGTAAATACAAATAATTTTGCATAATTTCGAAAGTCATTTGTTTGCGAAATGGTGGCGTACGATAAAACCTATACAGATCGACAGCTTTAAAAACCATGGAAAAATACAGTTCACATTTTTTGAAATAGTGAATTTGTCATTTTTCGCTAACTTCGTACCGTGATGCAAATAGGACACAGTGTCCCCTTCATTTTTAATTTTTACGTTCATATTAGCTTTATATTATGGACTACAGGTCATATCGTGCCCAACTGTGGGATAAAATGTAGCCCCTTCATTTTTAATTTTTACTTTCATACTAGCTTTATGTTATGGACTACAGGTTATATCGTGCCCAACTGTGGGATAAAATGTAGCCTTATATCCTTTCCCAGGATCTAATCTATCTCTGTACCAAATTTCATCAAAATCGGTTCAGTAGTGAAAGACGGACGGAGCCTGGCAAAGGACATAGGCTACATTTTATCTCACAGTTGGGCACGATATAACATGTAGTCTACGCGGGCGGAAAGCTAGTATAGTATACATATAAAGGATAAGGGTCCCCCAATCGATTTTAAAAGGTTTAAGTGTGGGCCGCCATAAAAAAATGGCGACCGGCAGGTATGCCAGGTTTCCAACAAAAACAATCGTAATTAAGAGCCTTGAGGAAAACTGCGATAAAAATTTTTACTTAATCAAATTTTTGTAAAACAACATGATTTGAAATGCTTAAATCTGATCGAGTAGGAATGGAAAAAGAATGTTCCACATACTCGTAAGTAGGTAAGTAGTTGGAATTAACTTGTGAAGAATTGTGTGTCAAGTGGAATTTTATCGTGAAATAAGAAATCAATCAAATCTCCTAGTCATTGATAGAAACAAACAAAACAGATAGTAACTAGATAGGTGTGGTTGATTTGAATGATTTCAATACTGGTATTTATTTATTATTTAAAAGAACTAAGACTAATTGATCAACAAAATGCCATGCCAATATTTTATCATTTATGAAACTGAGTTAATTTTTTAAATTCGTTAATGAGAAGTATATTTTCCTGCCTATCTACACAATTTAAGAATTGTCTGCAAAGTTCTTTAGTCTGTAGAGACTAAAGTGTATGCTTGTTTCTCAAAAACTGGAAGGTGTAAATTCTGGCCAAAAAGTGTAGATACGACAAATCCGCCTGCCCCTTTTTTCCATCGGACCTCCAGACCCACTGCGGGGTATCACCCGCCTTGTCTTGTCGAGATCCCTCGGATACGCACTGAGCGCTGTTCTTCATCTTTCATACTGCGCACTGCTAAGGAGTGAATTCTCTGACGGTGTCTGTGTCCGAGTTCATACAATCCGAATATCTTTAAGGTACGAGTGAATAGGCTGCTTCTGGGTGAGCTCGCTACGTCCTCGACCGCATCTTTGCCCTGAGCTAGATTGTGGTCAAGAGCTAACCCATTTTAATATATAAATTTAAAAAATGACATAAGTATGTCAAACTTATCGAAATCAATGTAATTTTTTGAAAAATGGCACTCACAGTCGTGATTTTGCAAATGTCTGAATATCAAAGTTTAAATTAAGAATACCGAAATCTATTGGCGACTACTTATAACTTTATAAAACTTTAAGGGTTATAAGTAGTACGTCAGTGAATCGCTCATTCGTTAATCAGCAGGCTCCACAACTAGCAGGTAACTAGTATGACGATTTGGAGCATTAAAAGATGTTAAGACCCCCCCATCCCCCCATCTATCGAAATCATAATCTAGCAGTAGAAAAATCACTCATACGTCACATTACCAACATTGCTGGATTTAATAAATTATTTGTTTAGTAAATACAAAAATAAGTACAGAATAAGTGAGTAAAAAACCTTTAAGTAACCGCGCCCGGTACTTTAAAAACATCCATTGTTTTTAAACAACAGGTAATTCTAGCTCGTAATGGGTCCGCCGGCACGAAAAGTCTCCGGCACGTGATGTGATTACTTTAATATTTCTGATAGGTAGAAGTTACTTAGTACGTGGGTGATTTCTTAGCTTCTGTACTCCTTCGTAGGTATGAATAATCTAAACACAATGTGGTTATAGTAGAGTCATTAAGCAGATTCACATTTTTCTACTAACGCCCGGCGTTACTTCAAAAAATATTACCACTCATTTGTAGCTACCAGGTCGAGTTTGGTATGGTTTTCGTATAAATCAATAACGAGGAATTCATTTCTGGTATTTATTTTACACATATGTGCAATGGTTTTTTAAATAATCGCAAAAATATAAAATTGTAATCACAAAAAAACCCTTTCGCAGCCTATATTTTTTTTTATTTAAGAGACATATAAGTATTTTAAAAATATTCAAATGTAGCCTGTTTAATGTAAATTTATAAAAATATAACTTAAGTAGGGGTTTTCATATAAAATTATAACACGAAAAAATGTAGAATCCGACGCGGCGGACGGATTATTTGAGAGAAGGAAAAATTTTTATTTGAATCAAATAACAATTTTATGATCTGGTCCTTTTTATGATACCGAAGCGTTTATTTGCTTTTTAATATATTTTTTAATTTTTTAATTTTGATATTTTGTGTTTTTTTAATTTTTTTCAGTGGGTAAAAAATACGATTTTTAAAGATTTCCACGCAAAATCAAAACTATTGAAGCTGTTAGTTTTAAATTTTGCATAGATGATCTTCAGATATTTTGGAAACTTACCTAAATGAGGTAATACAGAGTTCCCATGGGAAATAATTATAGGGCGTCCATTTAATTTAAATATACATTTGGTGTTTTAGTCGCAGCCCTCTATCTTTCAAACTATTTACTATAGACACTGTGTCCAAATTTTCAGGAAATACGTATTTTGATAGTAACTATCGTAAGATATGATAAATAAAATTAAAAGCCTAAACTACAGTGCGGTTCCCATACGACAAACGTCCAAAATATCGAATTTTCGAAAAAATAATTGTTACTGATCTATTTCAAAAACCATACAATGTGTATCCTTCAAAATTAGTACACATTGGAAACATACCTTACATTATTAATTTTTTTTATTAAAACTGGCCAGATATGAGCCAAACTCAAGCAATAAAATTTTAAAGTCAATGTAAATAAAAACAGTTTTTTTCGCGGTTTTTGGTTATTTACTATGGAATTGGCATTTATAGTATAATGAGAGGCAAAAATGTTTAATAAAACGAAGACACATACATCAAAGGCACGGATATTAAAGTTTCCGAGTCTTAATATAAATAATAACAGTAATTCCATGAAAAATAACCAGGTAAATGTCACAAATACAGTTCTAGTGAGAGTTTGTTAAAATATATTTAGCTTGAGTCCGATTCACTCTTGACTGTTATTCATATATTTTTTAACTAATGTAAAGTATGTTTTGAATGTGAACGAAGTTTAAGGTGTATGCATTACACCGTTTTTGAAATAGAGCAGTAACAAAAGTTGTAAAGGAAATGCGAAATTTTGGACGTTTGTCGTATGGGAACTCCATTGTGATTTAGGTTTTTAATGTTATTTATTATATTTTACGACAGTTACTATCAAAATACGTATTTCCTGAAAATTTGGACATACTATCTATAATAGTTTGAAAGATAGAAGACTGCGACTGAAACACCAAACTTACATATCAATTAGCGGACGCTCTACAATTCGTTCCCATGGGAACTCCGTGTAACCTCATTGAGGTAAGTTTTCACAATATCTGAACATCATTTATGCAAAATTTCAAACTTACAGCATCAATAGTTTTGATTTAATATGGAAATCTTTGAAAATCGGATTTTTTTTACCTACCGAAAAAATCTTTTTTTGTATGGAAATTCCTCAATACCAGATAAAAATCAGATCAGCAAAATTTGAGGGTTAAACTTTTTTATTTATACCTCAAACAATGTAATAAAAAATGTTTCACGAAAACCCTTTCAGTAAAACCGGGTTCCGAGGCTTTGACATTTTTTGGTCTTACGGCACTCCACTACTGGTCTTTGACATTGGAAAAACCCAAAAAAATAAAATTCATAAATAGATTAGAAAGCAAGTAAACGCTTCGATATCATAAAAAGGACCAGATTATAAAATTATTATATGATTCAAATAAAAAAAGGTTACCTACTTCTCTCAAATAATCCGTCCGCCGCGTCGGATCCTAAATTTTTTCGTGTAAATTTTTTCTTAGTTAAGTAAGGGTTTTCATTATTCTATATGAAAACCCTTACTTAAGTTATATTTTTATAAATTTACATTAAACAAGCTACATTTGGATATTTTTTTTACACTTATATGTCTCTTAAATAAAAAAATATAGGCTGCAAAAGGTTTTTTTCGTGATTACAATTTTATATTTTTGCGATTATTAAAAAAACCATAGCACATATGTGTAAAATAAATACCAGAAATGAATTCCTCGTTATTGATTTATACGAAAACCATACCAAACTCAACCTGATAGCTACAAATGAGTGGTAATATTTTTTGAAGTAACGCCGGGCGGAGCACTTCTTTGACCCGCCCCCTCCCGGTTCAGAGGGGATATTTTCGAGGGCTACCGATCTTTATCGGCTTATTTTAACCTAAGGAACAATCATACTAAGTGGTTTGCTTTAATCCAATTTCCGAAACTCAACTCATTTTTTCCCGCTTACTGACTCTACTATTAAACTGGCACGAAGTTTTTCTCTTGAAGTTGATTCGTCACGTTTTCACAAATTTCGAGTTAGACGAAATTTATTGATTAGAATTTAAAATGCAGGTTTAGCACTTGCTCATCTGAAAATTATAGCCCTCCGTGTATCTCGAGTATGCTTTTATAGCTTCTCAAACAGACCTCTTTTGTATAAAAATCGTGCAATAAATGAGTACAGAACAGTTGGGTGCGTAGATAGTAGGGTGGATGCCCCTAATACTAGCCCTGGACGTAATACCAGCCCTTTTACATTTTCTCTTTTAATTAGGTTTTCTATTGGTAACACTTAGCAATGTCTTCATTAAAAAAACCCTTTTATTTGGTAGAACATGTGTACCAAATTTGGCAATACTGGAATGAATATGTTACCATCAGTTTCAAATCTAAGCTTGAACTGAGTGGACGAAGGCCATTTTCCTATTTTTTCGACACTTTTGGAAGCTGCTAAAATAAGATTTTTTTTCACATTTATTCAGCTCTACGTGTTGTGAACTTGTGATTTGTTTAATTATGGTTAGGGCAGAGTAAATATATAAGTTTTAACCTTTCTATTAATGGGAATTGATGGATTACATAATGTCAGCCCCCCCCCCCCCCCAGGCTGGTATTTGGTTCAACGGAGTACCTAATTCCAGCGCTGTTTTAATAATTAGGGTTGTCACAAAGCACAAACATAACGGAAAGTTAGTAAGTTCGAATATTATATCAGGCTTAATTTTAAAAACGAAGTTACGTGAATTGGTTTGCAAGTTTATTTTCAATTTATATAATTTTAAAAATACTAACATTGTATTTATGTATTTATTAATTTATGTATTTATATATTAAAGATTTGATTCTCAATCTCAACCCGAAAAGATGACTTAAATATGATAGTAGTTAAAATATTGTAGAGAATGAATAATACAATAAATATTACATAAAATTATATGAGTTACATTTTTTTTAATAATTTGATGAGATGATCAATTAGTAATAAAGAATAATTGATTTCCTTAATTTTTATTTGTTATTAAATGGTTCTACCTCATGCATTCAGTATTTTTATTTATAAAGAAAAAAATCTTAAAGCATGACCCTAGACTAGGCTGGTATTCGGTACACAAAAAGATGGTATTAGGTACAAGGTGGCTGCAATTAGATACAGGAGGTATCATGCTGATTAATTATTATTTTAAAATTATCCTTATAGCTTAGAAGTTAGTTTTGTGCTAAATATATTTCTCAATTAAGTAACCTTCTGATTTAAAAAAAAACTGTGACTGGTTCTGCCTAGGTATAGTTCAAGAAATACAATTTTTTGAAGTTGAAAGGACAACCATTTTTTGTATGGGAGCTGGTACTTTATTCCAATGAATTCTAGCCACTATATAGAAAATATCATAGATTCTAGATTAAAATTAATATCCACTAGTTTTTTCTTTGAATTTTAAACAATTCCCGTTTAAAAGATATTAAGTTTTAAAAATTGGTTAAAAAACAGGTTAAAAGCATGTTTTTATCTATAACTTTTGGGAAAGGCAAAGGAATCTTTGTCTGTACAGCCATTGTCTTCAGTATATTTTTCATATCTAGATTAAAATAATTAATATATATTGACTTTTTATCTGTATTTAAAACAATAACCATATCAAATATCAATTTTTAAAAATTATTTTAGTCAAAAGCTGAGGTTAAAACGTAAGCATGTTTTTTTTCTATAGCTTCCGGGAAAGGCAAAGGAATCATTGTCCATACTGCCATTGTCTTCAGTATTTTTTTATGTCGAGATTAACATAATTAATATGTATTGGCTTTATATCTGGATTTAAAACAATAACCATTTAAATGATATTAATTTTTAAAATGTTTTTGTTTTTATCACTTTCGGGAAAGGTAAAAGAATCATTGTCCATACTGCCATTTTGAACGGGAGGAAAGGAATTTGGAAGAAAAATGACAAGTGAGGTTTGAATTACAATTTATTTTTATGATTGCAGTCAATAAGTACAAATAAACCTTTATTAATCACTAGTTCTTTAACTTTTATTTAAATGTGTAAAGTAGCTAAACAGAAAGACGGTATACCTACTACTTGATATAGTAGGTACCTAGTTAATATATTCATATATAATAACAACCGTATTTTTATCTAGATATAAAGAATATACTGAAGATAATGGCTGTACAGACAAAGATTCCTTTGCCTTTTCCAAAAGTTATAGAAAAAAAACGGTTTAAACCTTTTTTTAACAAATTTTTAAAAATTAATTTTTTTTTAACGGTAACTGTTTAAAATTCAAAGAAAAAACTAGTGTATATCAATTTTAATCTAGAATCTATGATATTTTTCTATATAGTGGTTTGAATTCATTGGAATAAAGTACCAAGAAAAATAATATACTTTGCTCCAAAAGGCTGGTATTAGGGGCATCCACCCTAGGTACGGCTGCGAGTATGTCAGACAAATTAGTTTTTTGTGGAACTCTAAAATAAAGTTTGTTACTCACATATAGGTACTTACCTATTTTCCAAACTCATAAACAAACACACTTTCAGATCAATAAGTAAGGAAAAAAATAAAGGAGCAGTATTATTTTACATATGTAGGTACAATTATAATATTTTATCCTGTTACTATTAATACCTATTATATTTTGTGAAAGTTTGTAAAGATGTTTGGATGTTTGTTACATAATTACGCAAAAACTACTGGATGAATTTTGATGAAACTTAGCAGTACCTACTATAGCTTAAGACATCGGAACAAAACAGGCTACATAATTTTCCCAAATTCTCACGGGGACAATCCCAGGCGGAAAGTTAGTTCACAATAATAATGAAATATTTATGGCTCGTTCGTGCGTTTATAAACGAAAGGAAAAACGCGTGCTTTGCAGTGTTCGCGCTTCAAAGCCGGTATCAAAACTATCAATACTTACAATGTTGCAAGGACAAACCGCTGTGTTAAGTTTATTACAACTCGTTAATAATGAAATTTGTTTACTTATCAGCTTGAAGTGAATGCATTTTAAGCAATAATTGCGTCTCTTTTCAAAAGTACAGGAAAATTAGTTAATTCGCAATCGCTATCCCATGTGAGTTACCAAAACATTTTATACTTAACTGATTTAGTTTTCTACAATATACACGTCGAATTGTTGGTAATTCGTATGTATTTGGTATGTAATTCGTCTGTGTTTTACTACTAAAAACAATGAAAAAATTAAATAAAAGGGAGGAAATCAGTATTGTGTGTGTTATGTTTTATTTTGTTAGTTAGTGGACTTCATTTATATGAATATAGTAATAAAAAAAATTAAAACCAAAGGTAAATAAATTACAGTGCCTACAACCCATAAAGAATCGTAATCCAGGTAGGTATAGGTACCTATATTCAACCAGTTTGCCGCGGTAGTTTCAGATTCAGATTCAAAACGTTTATTTGACATACACCCTACAACACAACAACAACGTTACATGAGGAATAACAAAACAGAATAAAAATATATATATAAATATAATATAAATATAGTTTAGTAAGCGGTAGGTAGTAAACGGCATTCATAACTACTATTATTCTACAATCTGCGGCTCTCCATATTGACGGCGCTTTTGTAAACGACCGAATTATACAATTTGCCTGACACACACAATACAATAATAGTACTAAAGTATTGAAAATATATAAAAAAATTAAGGAATCAAAACATTATGACTATCGAAAATCTACTTGAAAAAAAGATTGTATTATTCTATCTACATAGGTATTATTGTCATAATGTACGATCATACGATTTTTTATCCTCAGCAGGCCGAGTACGATAGTGACAGCGCCGCGACAACACCGCGGTCCTATGTCAAAATGTCAACATTGACAACGCCATAGGGCGAGCAAGCCTTTGCGCGGGACCCTCGCGCAATCAAAGTGAAGTTTCAGCGTGAGCCGGCGCGAGTTTTTCTTTATCGTGCTAGAGCTGCTGATTTCGTTATAAGTTTCTCAAGTATTAGTTAACTAATGCAATCTTTTTTTTAGATAACAAAATGATTCGCATTCGGTTAGTTTAGTGACTTGTCACTCAAAAAGATTCAAAATTCAATTTCCTTGTCTTGTAGCAACCGACCAGAATTATATTGGGTTGCTTTTTTATCATTTCCCTATAATAATAGACTACATAAATATAAAATAAGAGAAAACAATTTCTGTTTTTTTTTCATTTGCTAATATATGCGTGAAATCTGTAGTCATCGTACTCATCATCATCAGATAACATAATTATATTATCTATGTTTACAATATACCGCGTGTAAAAAGTAAAGACTTATAGACGGAGATCCCAGGGCCGCCAGACCTTACTTATTTTCTCATAAACCAAATGTGTGGGAAATAGTAGTGCTAATACGTACTAGTAATGTATGAATACCAGCTAACCTGGGCCGACGGCCAATTTTCAGCTACCAGGTTCTGAAAATTGGCCGCTGGCCCAGGTTAGCTGGTATTCATACATTACTAGTACGTACCAGCGTAGTGCTGGTACGTACTAGTAATTTACTACACATTTGGTTTATGAGAAAATAAGTAAGGTCTGGCGGCCCTGGGATCGTGGTCTATTAGAGGATTCTAGGTACTTACTTTTGTATCATCTTAAAAAACGCATTAAAGTAATTACAGAATTATGAATCTTGTTTTTCTTGAAAAATTTGTAAAAATAACCTTGGATAAAAAATTTCATACTTTACATTTGGCACTATATTACCTCGTATCTAACAAGTAAAATAGTAAACTGAAAACGCTGAGGATGTACATACAAACATATAAACCGGAAGAAATGGTGGTGAAAACTGTTTTAAAATCAGTTGCGTGGTTTAGAAGGAGTTAGCGGATAAACAGAGAGACAGATGTGGAGGACCACTTTCTTTTATACCATGTCCGATTTTCGGAATACCTATCATTGTTTTATTTTTATAGGAATCTGATTTTTTACGTGTAGGTATGCAAAGCAAATTCACTGAGCAGCTGTTAAGAGAAGCACTTACTTAGATTTTTGAGTTTTCCCTGAGCTCGAACGCTGCTGCGCGGGAGTGTTAGTTTGGCACTAGTAAACCGCTCGCGGCTGCGCTCCAAGTCACTCTGCGCACAAGCACGCGGTGAATGCGCGTAGTGCGTTTCTGCTCGTCCTCGAAAGCTATGCTATCTGTCCACAGCGACTGACTACACAGGATCAACTATTGACACTCAAATGAATCGCTACCTGATGATTAGATGATCTGCGCTGCATAATTATTATTTTCTAAGGTTAAATCCCCAGAATTGATAATGATAAAATCTGTATATCAATATTTAAAAAATATGTGCTTATTACCTAACTCAAATGTGCTCTAGGGTCAGTTCACACCGCGACGCGAGGCTGTGCGCACATTTTAATAGAGCCACACAAAATTGAATTTTATTTATTACATGTGAGAATTTAGAATACGTATCGCACCATGCAGCGCTGCGCCTCGAGATGCCTCGCGGCGTGACGCGGCGTTCTCACAATGAAATGTTTATCTTTTCATGTAATAAATAAAATTCAATTTAGAGTGGCTCTATTAAAATGAGCGCGCAGCGTTGCGTCGCGTCGCGGTGTGAACTGATCCTAAGTTCTGTTACGCCTATAAAGGCCACCAATGTCGTGGATGTAAAGACACGCTAAATATGACAATATATACTGCATGAAAATGGAAATGTTTTTCACTTAACTTCACCCGATGGCTGCCCGCGACATAGCCTAGCCACACCTTTACAGGTTATGGGCCCAGGGCCATAACTGCAACAATATACTTGGATTGGAGAAATGCTATATTTCGGCTTAGCTGGTATTTGAAGAGGTGAGCAACGTATTCATCGCGATCGCCGTGTTTTTTTTCTGAAATTTCCACATACCTACTACATCGCACGTGCAACGTGCTGTACACTCCTAACTGAAAAAAATTATAGTACAGTTTCGACAATGAGGAGTTTACCTATAAGTAATTGTTGCACTTGTCAATGTGTTTTGTTTTAAAATAAATTTTGTAAGTATTAGTGTAAGCAATTGTTGGTGAACCTAAATAAATAAAAAAAATTAAAAAAATAATTGTCGAAAATGCCTAGTGAAACTTTATACTTTTGAGAAGCTCGGGAGTGTCGAACTACCTAAATTGGAAATTCTACATGCGTAATGCACTTATGCTGGATTCTCTACTACATTGTATCAAGGATTCCACTACGACTGCTGTCACTGACGCTGATGATAAGAAAGCACGCGCCCGCATAATCGCATATGTCTATCGGTTAAACCGACTTGTCTGCAGTATTTGAGACACGCTACGAACGCCAAAGATGCATGGAATAATTTAAGTAAAGTGTTTGAAGATAATGGTTTCTATCGTCGTGTACTTTTTTTCAGGAAGCTGCACAGAGCCTAATATACTATAGTTAACAGTGACATGAACGTCTATATTGAAGATATCATGTCCATTGTGCAGCAATTACAAGACATTGGGATGACTATTGAAGATGCTGAGATTGCTGAATTGTTATTAAGTGGATTGCCACAAGAATTTGATGTGCTTGTTTCAAGCTTTGGAAGCTACAAATGTTACGAGTTCTCTAACCAGAGAATTAGTCAGAACGAGGCTGCTGCAGGAGGCTGCTCGACGCTCCGTCGTGTCTACAGAGCCTGCGCTTGCTACTTAATTATGCTAAGAAGAAAGTTAAATGTAACTATTGTTAAAAATTAGGTCACATCAAGAGTAAATGTTATAAATTGAAGAAAGAAAACCTAAATAAGAAACAAAAAATAGTGAAAATATTGCTTTTCTCTCTTGTAGTAGTTTTAGCAAGAATGACTGGATTATAGCAAGTTCGCACATGTGTAACAATATTCAGCTGTTAAGCAACTTTAAAAACAAAGTTTAATAGTCTATATAAAAAGGTCGCTGTGGTTAACGGGGAAAACCTTGATTGTAAGGGCCTTGGTGACGTGATTTTAAATGGTAAGAATGGCGTTTTCACGAACTTTACGTGATTTTAAAGACGTCTCTTTTGTACCTGATATCTCAACCAATTTAATATCAGTTAGTAAATTGTGTGGGAAGGCTTTGTCTTTAAAATTTTATAATAATAAATGTCTTATTCAGAATGGGGATCCTCCACTATTACTTTTCCATAAAAATAATGGGGTTTTCAAGTTAGACTTAGACAGTAGGGGATAATAATGTTTGTTTTCAGGTTGATCAAAGCAAAGTGGATTCACATCTGAGCAAGACTCATTCAGATGCTACTAGTGATAAGTTGTTGGATTTATGGCATAGGCGATTGGCACATTTAAGCTTCCGTGGTATGTGTGTTCTTAAATATCTTGCTTCTGGTATTTGCTTTCAGTCTCAGCATGGGCATGCGTTGAGGGGAAATGAGCAGTGCGTTCATTTCCTAAGTGATTAACGAAACTGGCCAGGCAGATATTGGAACTCATCCATTAGAATATTTGTGGTCTTATGCCAGTTTGTAGCATCTGTAGAGCTAAATATTTACTGTCATTTACCGACGATTATAATAGAAAGACTATTGGTTACAGTGATTGGTTCTTATCTACATATCTATATCTATCTATCTATCTATATGTATCTATTCATATTATAAAGAGGAAAGATTTGATTGTTGGTTTGCATTGAATAGGCTCCGAAACTACTGGACCGATTTGAAAAATTCTTTCACCATTAGAAAGCTACATTATCCCCGATGGTCTTAAGCTATATAATTTTCCCGAATTCCCACGGGAACGAAGTCCCGAGCGGAATGCTAGTTACGTAATAAATCGGAGGTATTGTCTAAATTTAAATTGTAAGCCACAGTGGAAAAACAAACAGGGAAGTTTTTTAAAAGGTTACGGACAGATAACGGAGGGGAATATACTGGTAAGATTTTTGAGGATTTCTTGCTGTTGGAGGGTATTGTACATGAACGTACAGTGCCGCATAGCCCACAGCAAAATGGTGTATCTGAGAGGCCCAATAGAACACTTGTAGAAAAGACTAGTTGTATGTTAAGGACTTCAGGCCTAGGTAAGGAGCTCTGGGGAGAAGCCATCTCTACAGCTATTTATTTTAAGAATAGGTCATAGAATAGGAATAGGTTTGAAGAATAGCTGTTCCCGGCAAGACCCCTGATGAAGTTTGCTCAGGTAACAAAGTTGACCTGAGCCACTTACCTGTCTTTGGTTGCAAGGTATTAGGATGCTAAAGCAATGTCGTACATTTTAGTTGGCTATTGTGAGCACACCAAGGGCTATCGACATTTAGACCCGTACAATAATAAGATCCGTTTAATAACAAGGAAATGTTAAATTTTTTGAAAATATTATTATGTATGTTTCAATGGTAGGTACCTCAAAATCAGTCTTGTAATAATTGTCTCTTTTTCTCGTAGACATTTTAGAGAAATAAACAGAGATTTAATTTCTCATGAAAAATAACTGTGATATCAATGTTTGTGATGTCTCTTCTGATAATAATTTTGCTGTGCAGTGTCCCACAAATTAATAAAAATTTGACTAATGAAAATAATAATTTAATGGAAAATAATAGTACTTAATGAACATAATAAAACGACATATGAGCAGTATATAATTCGGATAGTGACTGTGATAATCAGGTTTTTATGTCTCCCACAGGTGGTGAATCTAAAGCGTGTTACAGCTTTCGGGTGGCGACATAGAGCTTGACGATACTGACCGTAATTCGTTGATGTCACCATTCGTTCGAGGAGAGGTTGTGTGGCGAATTGAGATGTACAGGGTCCAGCCACTGTTAGCGAACGACCGATGCGTATTACAGGTCAAAAAGACCAGCAAGGTATGACGATTAAGAATTGTCAGATACTTCTTTATTTGGGCATAGGTAATATTAATTGTGACGAAGCTATTTCGTATCATCAGCCTATTTCTTGGGTTTTATATGGAACGAAAAAGTTCATACTTTCTTATGTAAAATTGGTTACAAACAAAACAAAACCAGTGTGAACCTTGTATACAGGGTTACTTTTTAATCAGTACACAAATTTTTCTTACGGTGTCAGTAACGTTGATAGAACGTAAATAAGATGGAAAAAATTTTTTTTTCCAGAATTTTCAGATTTTGATACCCCTTTTTAACGTCTTAGGGAATGAATTTTGTAAAACGCAGAAACACGGGTGTCACAAATTGTGCTGAAGAGTACTATTACCAAGTTTCAAGTCAATTGGACGAAGTTATTTTTTTTCCATACAAAAATATTGATTTATTTGCTTCAGACGATCTAGCTTGAAATTTTTATATGAAACGATATAAAACAAAAAAATACGGGTCTGTTAAATTTTCATAAAGTTTATGTACAAAAAATTTGTGTACTGATTAAAAAATAACCCTGTATATTTTAAAAGAAATGACAATAGCTTAACTATTATAGGACTTTAAGTAGATGACTTTTATATTTTCTGGAATTGTAAGAAACAGAAAGACAATCTATGTAAGTTGTAGAGGCAGAAGTTAACTCTAAGCAGTTAGGAGCTTTAGAAAACTGCCATGTTATTAAAGTCATTAGCAGGCGCGGTCGCAGCCTGAAATTTTGGAGGGGGTCACTCACCCAATTCACAACTAAGTAGACAACCTTTATCTTGAATGTTTACAATAAACCGACAAATTACATTATTAGAATATTGTTATAAAATCTTTATCATAACGACGCATATCGATTTTGCTAGGATTACCAAAACTACGTACTTAGTTCGGTTCCTTGTTTCTAAACTAGATGTCATTTCCAAGTTATTTTGGCCATCGTACGTAGTTCATAAAAACACCACTAGATGTCAGCAAACTATAAATTTATCACTGTTAGGGGGTAGCTAGAAACTTCCTTTTATTATTTGGGTAATTTTTGAGATTTTTCGATTTGACCTTAGATTTAGGGGGGGGTCATGTCCCCTGTGACCCCCCCTTCGGACCGCGCCTGGTCATTAGAGATAGAAAACGTGGTATGTTAATGTTAAATCAATCTGACTTATGCTCAATTGTAAAAGTGTAAATAGTCCTATGACAGTGGATTGTAAATTAGAAAAACCTAAAGATAAGAATTTATGTTTATCTGAAGAGTTATCCATACAGGGAGCTAATTGATTCGTTAGTGTACTTAGCTATGTGTACTAGACCCGACATTGTTATGCTTTGTCCCACCTTTGTCAGTTTAGTTCCTTTTTCACGAAGGATCATTGGCTCGCAGCTAAGAGAGTCTTACGCTACTTAAGTGGTACTATAAACCATAGTTTAGTGTTTGTAAGAAAGGGTCATTTTGATATGACAATTTATACTGATGCTTATAGTGGTGGCTTTGTAGTAATGATAGGAGACTCTGTAATTAATTGGGAGTCTCGCAAATAGCGATGTGTTGCCTTGTCAAGCACGGAGGCTGAGTATTTAGCTATAGGAAATATATGCCTGTAAGAGTTAGGTATGTTTTGTCAAGAATTTTAAATTTTTGCAAAAAAAAATAATTATGTGCTCTATAGCGATAACCAAAGTGCTTTAAGATTGTTAGAGGTGCGTGAATATTGTAACAAGAAAAGAAAGCACATAGACTTAAGATACCACTTTGTTAAGGATATTGTTCGGACTCGTAATGTTGTGTTGCGACTAAGTATTTGCTGACTGAGTTGATGGAAGCAGATGTTCTTACTAATCCTCTGAGTGGTCCTAAGCATGTTGGCTTTGTAAAGACCTTTGTCTTAGGAATGTAGAGTCATAAATCTGAGTGTTTATGTTATGTAGGTATACATATTTTATGTTACTGAAACTCTACATTTAGGTGTTGGCAGAGGAATGTAAAGCCTGAGGGGAAGTGTTAAGAGGCATGTATCCGGGCTGTACATTTTATTTTAAAAAGTAAACAAGTATTGTTTATACTGTGAACTCTACACATTTGCTGTCTGGCTAAGCTGTCACTTCCATACTTCCGTTTGTCTTTGTCTGTCTTCTGTCCGGACCGATGAGAATCAATTATTTGAAACACCTGTGTTACGCGCCTATAAAGGCCACCAATGTCATGTAGATATGTAAAGACACGCTAAATATGACAAATACTGCATTAACCCGATGCCTGCCAGCATCGGGTGAAGTTAAGCCTAGCCGTAGCCATAGCCTATATAGCCACATCTTTACAAATTCAACTGTAGTCTAGTTACCTATTGAAATTCATTTTTTATTTAGTTTTCACACCTTAGGCATTAGAGACGTTGTAATTGTGTAAGTAGGTACAATCAATTCTTTAGATACTTACATGAATATTATTGACGGCCGGTTTGGTCAAGTGGTAGTGGCGCTGCCTCTTGATCGACGTATCCTGGGTTCGATCGCCAGTCCGGGCAAACATTTGTGTAAAAAGCAGATGTTTCTTCTCGGGTCATGAGTGTTTTTGTCTGTCTTTATGTATGTTCCCAGGGACCCACGACACAAGGGGAAAACCCTTAGTGTGGGCCTACGAGTGTGTAGCGTTTATTTATTGACGGCCGGTTTGGTCAAGTGGTAGTGGCGCTGACTCTTGATCGACGGGCCGTGGGCCTGGGTTCGAATCCCAGTCGGGGCAAATATTTGGGTAAAAAGCAGATGTTTGTTCTCGGGTCATGGGTGTTTGTGTCTGTCTTTATGATGTATGTTCCGAGGGACCCACGACACAAGGGAAAAACTCTTAGTGTGGGCCTTTGAGTGTGCAGCGTTATTTATTTATTATTATTTATCTTTAATCGAATAAGCTCATAGTTGGGGTATGTGGGGTCATAGCGTCATGGTGATCCAAAATCGTCATCCTCACCTGCTTAGCGGTGCACCCTGCTGATCCACGGACGAGGATCTCACGTATTACAATACAACCCGTTAACTTTTCACCGCCAAAGTCTGATATATCAGACTTTTAAGTTTCGTGCCCTCGCCGCCAGGCTGATATATCAGACAAAAAATTTTTTTTTTAACTTTAATATCGTTCACCAAGCGTCCGCCACACGCCACATTAAATTTTTTTTTAATTTTTTTATGTTGTGGCGTGTGGTGGGCGTTTTTGACGAAAACTCTTGGCGCTAAAAGGGTTAAGGGTTTCTATAATTTATTGTTTATTAAAATACTCGTACAATGGCAAAATCACGATTGTGCATGCCATTTTTCATTTAAAGAATTGAAATTCATCGTTTAGCGAGCATTGTGGTTATATTTAGATTATCTACAGATACTAGGTTCTGCGTTTTATTTTGTTCCGGCGCCGGATACAGCCTACCTCTTTGTAAACGATCACATCTGGTACTCAACAATTCGTAAGTGATAAAGATAATTTAATTTAAGCGTTTATTGACTCGTCAACTTTTAATTTTAATGAAAGATGATTTACATGCTGAATATATTTAATTTGGCAAAACATGATTGCTCTCTTTATTCATGTTTTAAGGAAATTAAGATTTATTCTTTGTCAGTATCATTTAAAAAAATAAAGTAAGTAACAAATTCGACCCGCTTTCGTCATCGAGAAGAACCAAGTACCTACTAAGATTAAGTTTTATCTTATGAATGCTACTTGGATGTTATTTAAGACTAGATACATTTATTTTCTGTCCTAATACCCTCGTGAAACCATTACCTAATCACCTGAACAAATACGCTCCATTCATTCGTTACTTGCAGTTATCAGATGCACTCACACCCATCACACATTATGACCAACATACTGTGACCCCATTTACTGACAATAAATGGGTCTTCGAAATATAAAGGAAACAGGATGGTCCAATTTATTTACTTGTTAACTGTTTCACACATTTTATTAAAGAAACTTAGATATTCGGTTCCAATAACATTAATCTATGACACAATTAAGTGCTAATTGTTTTATACAAAAAGTTATTATTCATCATATAATTCACATATTTCGCATTAGTATACATAAACTGATGAATGACATACAGTCGCAAGTAAACCATAAATTACGTACATATCTTTTATATGTTTATTAACTTACAAAGAGAACAGCGCGAGTGTGTAGTGATAGTAAAGAACCTAGCGAAAATCGGGACCATTGATTCACGCGACAGAGATGGTTCAAAACCTAAGAGGATTTCGATTACAAAAGTAGTTGTATGTTTAACACATAATTTATAATTATACTAGGGTAGCTTCTAAATACTGTAAAAAAAAAAACGGGCATGTGCGAGTCGGACTCGCGCTCGAAGGGTTCCGTACCATTACCAATGAAACCGGCCAAGTGCGAGTCGGACTCTATAAAAACCATTATCTCTATAAAACGGCAAAAAAACCCCGTTTGTTGTATGGGAGCCCCCTTAAATATTTATTTTATTCTAGTTTTTAGTATTTTTGTTATAGCAGCAACCGAAATACATCATTTGTGAAAATTTTAACTATCTAACTATCACGGTTCATGAGATACAGCCTCGGACAGACTTATCTATAAAAACCAGCAAAAAATCACGTTTTTTGTATGGGAGCCTCCTTAAATATTTATTTTATTCTAGTTTTTTTTAATTATTAATAAGTAAATTATTTAATAAATCATCTGTGAAAATTACAACTGTATTACTATCACGTTTCATGAGATGCCTCGGAGAGACTTTCTATAAAAACGAGCAAAAAAAATCACGTTTTTTTTACGGGAGCCCCCTTAAATTTATTTTATTCTGGTTTTTAGTATTTGTTGTTATAGGGCACATAGAAGTACATCAATTGCGAGCATTTCAACTGTCTAACTATCACGGTTCATGAGATACAGCCTGGTGACAGACGGACGGACGGACAGACAGCGGAGCCTTAGTAATAGGTTCCCGATTTTTTCCTTTGGGTACGGAACCCTAAAAACGAACAGTAGGTTCTATTTTACACTATCCGCATCAGGGAACCTAAAACTGTATCATAAAAAGTATATTTTTTCGTTCATGATTAGGATATGTAGGTATCTATTCATTAATTGGAAGAAATTCTTCAGAGGACCTGAGAAGGACAAGAAAATTTGTAAGGATTTGGGGCAGTTAATTATAAACGTACGTCTAACGACTTTCCTAGGCAAGTTATATGTCAAGGGAAATGAAGAAAATTAAGTAGATGCATTAGGTGCATTGAAAGCTTTAGGCACATAGTGGTTTACGTGTCTCTCGCTATCATTGCTAGCGTTGTCTACTAAACGCATAAATTCTATAATTAAATATACTCGCCTTCAGAGTAAACTGATCAGTTGATCACTTCTGTGGAATAAAGTTAGTTATTTCACGAAAATTACATATTTTTTTTCATACGTAGTAATACTAACATTTAAAAAGCTCATGTATTTTCAAAAACAACTTCATCCTATCTCGGAGTGACTTCAGTTAACTCTGCAGCCGAATGTACAAGTATCTTTAGTAATGTTGTCCTATTAAAATGGCAAAATCTAGATAAAAAATGAGTGCTTATCATCATGTATTTATATGTATACCTGAATTAATAATTTGTCACGCGCTGTTCAACTTCTGATAAAATGAATAAATACACACAACATAATATACCTACCTACACTTGTAAATCTCAATTATGAATAATTACATTCATTTTAATATTAAAAACCAAAGTTAGAAATAAAATAGTTATAATACTTTAATCTTAACATGTATTAGCACTTTAGGAAATACATTATGATCATAATTGTAATAATAATTAATTATATAATAAAAAAATCTAATTACACTTAGATATTAGTCAATCAGGTCAGCGTCATCCGATAGGTCCTGAAAAAGGAATGATTTAGTAAAAAAAAATTGAAAATTAGTAATGAATTACCAAAACATCTGGGAATAGTTGGTCTCACTACATATTCTATTATACCATCGCTCAACCGACGCTTGAACAATACAAGTTTTAATCGGTTTTTTTATACAATAAAAGTGTCGAACGATTTTTTTTAAGTAGCCTGTTTTGAAATATTGTTAAACAAAGGTATATTTTTCGTGGTAAGGCAGAAGGGAGGAAATGGGCGTTTCCCCACTGGACGGCACGGCGGCCGGCGCCGGCAACGGTGAGAGTGACAAAGCTATACTAGGAAAAGAGACAGACTACCGATTTCTTGCTTCCTAGTATAGCTCTGTCACTCTCGCCGTTGCCGGCGCCGGCCGCCGTGCCGTCCAGTGGGGAAACGCCCATTAAAGCATTAAGAGGAAGAGTCCTGCCTGAAAACGGGCTGGAGAAACAAACCATGGAGCACATCGTTCAAAGATGCTCTAGATAGAAGGTAGCCGGAGGATCTCTTTTACTTAACACCAGCGGCTCAAGCACAACCTGCTCACGGTAAAAATTACATTTGACATTTGACTGCCGCCGCAGTCAAATGTAGAAATGACAAAACCAGAAGGCGAGTAAGAAACGAGCAAGCCTGTTAAGTCAAGTTTAAATGTCATCTGAGTGGCGTGACGCGCGAGTTTGTCGCGGGTAGTACAAGGGACGCTGATGTGGTTGTCTGTTTGCGCGACTCGAACGTAATTTTTTTATTATAATTTAAGTTATACGACTGGACACTACATTAAATGCCTCCAATGAAAGAATGCCCTACGATTAAATAAAAAGGAGGAACCTTACCACAAGTCAATTTTATTAATTCTATGTGCAGTGCCGAAGAAAACACGTAAAAGAAGTAATAAAATTGCCGCTGGCCGCTCAAATCTACAAAATATCTCACATACTTACCGAATAAAACTAATATGTTAGGATAGAGACGAATACATTTAACGTAAATCTACCGGTCTGCCACTGGGCTCTATCTTAACATATCTGTTTTATTTAGTAAGTTTATCTGCAAACTCTTTCTTGCCGGTAATAAGATGAAGTAAGGTTTTGAAACGGCCAGCTCCCGGATTATAGCCCGCCAGCCACACAAATCAAAATATTAAATGAATACTAGCTTTCCACCCGGGACTTCGTTCTCGTGGGTCTATTTTTTTATAAATAATGGGTTTGCTGGGTTTGGTTTTTTTTGGGTTTGGGTTAGGTGTATTTTATATGAGGAGTTCATTCCCATGGCTGCTTGTCAGTTATGTAATCAGAAATTTTGTAATAGCTCTTTTTGCAAAGTTTTTGTTTAATTACTGTCTTAAATTTATCCAAAGGTAAATTTTGAATACACATGGGAATCTTATTGTAGAAACGTATACATTGACCCATAAAAGAGTTCGTAGGGTCATAAAAGGTCATAAAATAGCTAGATTTCGTTATGACACCAATAATGTGACTTCTGCGGGGAAAGAACTATGACAATGTGCGCTAAAATAACAAATTTTTTCAGTCATTTAGCTAAATTGTTACAAAATGTCCTAACAATTTTGTTAGCATTTAACAGTAAATTATCACATTGTTTCCATATGACATAGCTCTTATATTAGCAAAGACACTACAAAAATGTCACTGTACCTTCATTATTAATCCTTAGGATATTAAATAAAAATAAAACATTTTATGTTAGTAAGAGTTAATTGAAACAATGGATGTTAGACCGAATGCAAAATTTGTATGATATGCATTTATTTAATCCTTTGAGCCCGCAGCTAACGTCTGGCTACGGATGGGAGGCGTGTTGGCGATTATGATAAAATGCCTAAAATAACTAAACACCAAACGATTAAATAAGTAATAATCAGGCGATGCTTCTGCTCGTCCCAGGCGTAGTATCTTAGCCACTAATACGACACCAGCGGGAATCATGGGATAGTGGGACGGTACAAAAATTGGCGTCCACAAATTACTCGAAACTCGCTGCTTGTATGGAGTATGTATTGTTCTTTGTTTTGAAAATTATTTCATTTACCATTGCATACCAATATCAATTTGATATGCAAGAATTGTGCCGTAAATCTTTGTACCCCTCGCCTCATCTGAACGTGAATTCCACACGTTTCTCAAAAAGCGACAAGCAGACCGCATTTCATTACGTGTTGGTTATTGTTTTTTTTTGTGAAGTATTAAGCTTTGGTTTCCTAGGAAAGCGGTGCCGTCATATAGCGGTAAATGACGTCACTAGGACGTTGTCTATGTTAACAAAATGGCGCGGTTTCCTAGAGACCGGTAATTGTCACCGTGACGTCAAAAATCGGCGCCGCCATTTGAATGACGGCCGTCTTGACGGTGTCGATAGTTTCGTCAACGTTTTTTTGAAAGCGGTGGTGAAATATTTTTGTTTTTTGACAGAAAAGACATACACGGACATATAAAATGAGTACCAACACCAACTGGAGCAACTGTTTAATGTCGTCCATTAATATAATTTGATTACTTATACAATTAAATATAATATAATAAATGTGTACATTATAATAATATTATATACATTAATTGTAGTAGATTACCCAACAAGTGAAAAAAAGGTGAATTCTTTTCGAGGGATACAAGAGCCGAGATGATTTTATTTTCACATGTTGGTACTCTACTTTTTACCATTGACTACGAGAAAAAGAAAATAATTACTCTGTGACAGTAAATTATCAACAATAGCAGCTGCTTTAACGCGAAATGACTCTGGAACGAGAGGTTCACTTCATCACTGGATGTCGAACTCATTTTATGATTTTGAGACAAAATTGCACAGAAAATTGGCTGTATTCCTTATTCTAAATTTAAAATTTTTAACCGAGCCATATTCCATACAGCCAGTTATTACATACAGACAAGTTTTAGTACGTTTTATAGCGAGAGTATGCAATCTCCTTGCACATTTTCTTTTGTTTTCTTACTAAAATCCGTATATTCGCGCATGTTCAAAATTCAAAATGTTTTATTCACTCAGTGAAATAAACAGCGTTTTATTCACTGTTTTTGAAGAATAAAGGACCCTTTTCGAGGGGCAATGGTAAAAAAAATATAATCAAGGTCGTCCATTTTCTCGTGGATACGTTTTCACGCCGCCGTGGTACTTTCCACATGTCGTCACCGTAAAGACGGCCGTCATATAGCGGCCGTAATGTTACGGCTGCTATATGACGGCACCGCTTTCCTAGGAAACCAAAGCTTAAGGAAATCAAAAATTATATTACATTACTAATGTTCTTATTATACAGTACATTTAGAAACGAATCTGTGACTATTGTTAAGTACTAACCACGCTTTCAATTGTGTCCTCTAAAACCATTTCATCTATTTCTTGTTCTATCTCCTTCATGATGTCCAGTGAATTTTGGCGCTTTATATTGACTTCTTCAGGGACCGTTTCTGTCGTACTAACAGGCAGTGTTGTTTGAATGTTGCTACAATATAAACAAGAGTTTCAAAAGCGGTTTTACATATCAATACAGTACTCTTTATTGCAAACATAAATAATTTTAATTTACCGGAAAACATGTCATCTCTGTCCCTCTCTCTTGCACGTTTTACTATTTTATTGTAATCAAATATTAAATAAGTGTGCATACTGTATCGAAATTAAATCAATGTTTTTATACTGTTTAATCTTTGATAAATAGATGTACGTAGTAAAATATTATGCGAAATATAATACTGTGAAATTTGATAGTGTAAATAATGTGTGAAATATGAAAAAAATACTCACGTTTGTTCAGATGGACCTGGCTTATATAAACCTTGTGCCTCAGCAGCTAGCTTTTCTTCTAGTAAGTTACGTTCTATGTTGCAAATTGAAGAGTTTAGAGTAAGCGCTAATAGTTGCGAACTGGCCTCGAATCCGTACGTCTTTTGAAATTGTTCTAACTCTAATGCTTCCTGTATAGAAACGATTCGAATTAAGAATTTATTACGTGGAGCATACTGAAAGTTTTTGGATCTGGCCACTAACAATAAAATAATGAAAAAAAAAATAGTGACAAAAAATAACAATGCTAGTCAAAAAAATAGTTTGTTATAAAATAGTGAAGCTTTAGAAAGTAACAAAAAATATGTTACTTCCTAAAGCTTCGGGGCTCCCTTCAATAGGTCTGTTTGAAATCGAGTTTAGGCAGTAAATATAAACCATTTTGATCAACTTACGGAATATTCTGGGAATAAGTTTTCGTACTGTTCAGGATCAGCAAGAGATTGACCAGACTTTTTATTTGTAGTGCTCAGCCATTCCCGCCATAGTTTGACGACTTCGCAGGTTTTGGATGGAATGTATGATCTGGTAACAAAAAAGTTATTAGATATTTTTGTTATTTTTATCTCCTGTAGCTTTGGTTGAACAATTAGGCCCTATAAGAATATATTAAGTCTTATATTACGTCTTATCCTTCTCTTCGCCTTCGTTATACTCTTAATCCTTACTAATATTATAAATGCGAAAGTAACTCTGTCTGTCTGTCCGTCTTTCACGCCTAAACTACTGAACCGATCGTGATAAAATTTGGAACATAGATAGATTAGAGCTTGGGAAAGGGCATAGGCTACATTTTATCCCACAGTTGGGCACGATATAATCTGTAGTACACGTGAGCGGAGCCGCGGGCGGAAAGCTAGTGCACATATAAAAACTATATTTTTCTTCATACAATAGGTCAGTTTGAGAACCTATAAAATAATAAGTACCTGAGACACACGGAATATAAAACTTTCAAATCAGTGTTAAACCTGAATTGTAAATTTTAATGAATTAGTTTTACTTGTTTGTGAAAACGTGACGGAAACGAAAATGCACTTTTTTCGTGATTTTTATTAAAATGATGGAATTTTCACGGGCCGAAAGCTAGTATACCACGAAATAATACTTAAGTACAAGAATAACAAAATCACCTGGAAAAGAAAGCGGCTTCTGGGAATTTCTCACGTTTCAGCAGCAGACTGAGGCACGATTCGAGGGCGTTGAGGAGGAGGAAGGCTGCGAACGCGATATTGTCGTCTCCCTCGTCGGCGGACATTGTCGCCACTTCTTGTAGGAGTTGTTGATCGCCGGTGCTAGTGGCGAAGAGGAGGAGGGCGCTGTAGTCCTTCGCGTTTTGGTAGCAGGTTTTAGTGAGGTGCGTGTCGGCGGCGGCGGCGGCGGCGGCCCCCAGCCGCGACCAGCGCGCCGCCCCCGCCCGCGAGCCCGCCCCCTCCGCCGCCGCCGCCTCCTCCGCCAACAGCTTCGCCCGCCGCAGCTCACCCAGCGACAGCGCCAGCTCGAACTGGTGCTCCGGGTCCGTTGACACCGCTAAAGCTTGTTGCTTGAAACCCTGGAAACCAGACACTTTGGTAGATCTATGTCGGGTTGGACCGATTTTGATAAAATTTGGTATGGAGGTAGCTGATACCCTGGATTAACACAAAGGCCACATAATTTTCCCAAATCCCCACGGGAACGAAGTCCCGGGCGGAAAGCTAGTAGATAGATAAATACTTTCTTGCATACTTTAAAAGGTAAGACAAAACATACAACTAACTTACAACCAAGTGTGCAAGGGTGGCCTCATCGCTTAGCAGCGATCTCTTCCAGGCAACCCAAGGTGAAAGGAAACCACAAGGAAACCGGGAGTAGCGCAAAAATAGTAATTAGAAAACAATAATAAAAAAAAATGAGAAACAAAACAAATAAATAAGAGTAATTTTCATACCTATAACAATATACTAATACACTAATAATTTTAATACTTTGTTAATGATACCGCACAGCATCAAACGAACAAGCGTCAAACAAATACCATCATTAGACCACATAAGTGTCTTAAAACTTTATTATCTTAATTGAAACTATTAGTTAAAACTAATTTGGGATAAATTGTGCGCTGCTTTTGTTATTCCAAATAAAATAAATAAGTGATTGTTTAATAAAATAAGTAAGTGAAAAATAAAAAGTATCTACTACTTTTAAAATTTGTATGTACTATTGTTGCAAATAAATACGTTCTTTTTCTATTCTAAAAAAATGCACGAGTTAGACACTCTTCAAACCTGCTTTTCGAGGAAATGTGCAACTCTGGTGCGGTGATCTTGTGGGATGGTTGGCAACACGCGGTCTGCGGTCTCAAAGTCACCGCGCATCACCGCCGTCTGATACTCCAGTACGGACAGCAGCAGCGAGTACGACACGATATTCAACTCCTTGTCGTTGAGGTAGAGTCTGAAAAACGGCATCAGTTATATGTGACTGTAATAGACCAAGATCCCAGGGCCGCCAGACCTTACTTATTTTCTCATTAACCAAAAGTGTGGGAAAGCAGACCTTACTTATTTTCTCATTAACCAAAAGTGTGGGAAAGAGTAGTGCTAATATGTACTATTAACATATGATTACTAGCTAAATTTTTAGCTACCAGGTACTTGTCTTGAAGTCTGGGTGCTATAAAACGTACTGTTATAGTTCCCTGAACATCATATAAAAAAATCACGGCTCAGATTGTAGGTAGAATCGCATAATTTACTTGCGAACTGTAAAGCGTCTGGCAGAAATTACAGCCGACGGAGAGTGTCTGGCGGTTTTGATCATTAATTTTTATATTTAATTAATTATATTCTATAAGATATCAGCAGCCAGACCGGACCTCAAGACAAGTGAATAACTTTTGGAAGAACCTTCAGAACCTGGTGGCTGATAATTGGCCGTCGGCCCAGGTTAGCTGGTATTCATATGTTAATAGTATAATAGTACATATTAGCACTGCTATTTCCCACACATTTGGTTAATGAGAAAATAAGTAAGGTCTGGCGGCCCTGGGATCTCCGTCTATAAAAACGAGTATAACTTTGAATCTAATACCAATGACACTTGTTTTATCATAATGACAGTAAGTACAGTATGATATCTCTATCTAATAGTCAAGTTCGCCACACACTTGACTATACCTACACGATGAGAAGAAGTAGTATATATGTATTATGATAGTAGTAAAATTAAATTATTATTTGACACTATATTTTGTTTAATTACGAAATGTTTTTGTCATCAAAATTCACTTCAGTATGTACATAACTCAGTAATAAACTGCCTAGTTTATTTGATCACAAGCGTAAGAGTAATTTGGGCTTATTTATACCTCTGACACCTACATCGTCGTTTCTTATCGATTTTAATGTTTTCCACGAAAAAACAGAACTATTATGGTCGGTTTGGTCGAGTGGTAGTGACGCTGCCTCTTGTTCGGCGGGACCTGGGTTCGAATCCCAGTCGGGGCAAATATTTGTGTAAAAAGCAGATATTTGTTCTCAGGCCATGGGTGTTTGTGTCTGTCTTTATGTGTGTTCCGAGGGACCCACGACACAAGGGAAAACCTTAGTGTGGGCCTTTGAGTGTATGGCGTTTTATTTATTTATTTGTGACTGTGTTTAGTAAAAGGTACAACTTTCGAGGTAGTCAATAAGAGCTATTTGCAATAGCTCATCAAATTAATTGTGAACCTTAACAACTATCACGAAAGTTGTACCTTTCCATTTTCACAGTCACATTTGACAACGTTAATACGTTAGTTAAAGTAAAAGAAGCTTCGCAATGTGTCGCTTCGGTATGGGGGGTTAGTAAAAATCCTAGTACCCTGCGTGTGCCGCCATCTTGCATTTAATATGCCGAAAATTCATTTTTTTAAGTATGTCTTAACAGTACACTGATGTGCGAAAAAAGTTTCTATGCAAAAACACAACGCAAGTACATTCCATAGGCAACGTAGGTGCTCGTCGAGGAAGAATTTCCCAAAAATTCTTATTGGAACCCGAGATATTTGACAGGCTATTTGTAAATTGGCTCACCAAAATTTGGTCGTTATAGGCTTGTATTACGCAGTGCGTGGATATTGTTGGTAGGGCCGTGGAGTGCACTTTAACGTTTCTCTTAGCACTGTATAACATTTTACAAATGTAGAAACCTATTATTGGCTGTACCAATTTGAAAAAAAAATTATTTGTAAACTCTAATGTAAACGCTGTTGGTTTCTCAAATAAATAAATAAAAAAAAAAAAAAAAAAAAAAACTACTGGAGCTATAACTCTAAAATTTGGCATTAGCATTTTATAGATAACGTAGACGCTTGCTAAGAAAATACAGGATATCCGTTTTGTGAACCAATTTGATAGGATTATAAAATATTTGGAATTTTTGGAAATCGTTTCTAAACGAGCGCCTACTTTATTTAAGGAACGCGTATAATTAAATACTTGGATGCATTTACCTGTTTTCCTTAGCAACATAGCCGAGGATATACATGGTGTGGTCGAGATGAGAAATGGTGACAATTTCACCACCGACGTAATAATTTATTCTGTTCAGAGAGTTTGTGTATATGAAGCAGTCGCCGACCCACAATCCGGTCTTCACCGTCTCGTTTACTTCGCCTACCACCTAAATAGAATAAAAAATATATATTAATGAAACGAAGTTAGACGTTACAGAAAAAAACGATATGAATAAAGTTTAGGAATACTTAAACAAAATTAAATGCAATACAATATTATTTCTTGCACACATAAGATAGAACATTGTTTTTCTTTATTTATAGAGAATGGATTCGCTCTTGACCACAATCTAGCTCAGGGGTGAAATGTAGCAAGCTCACCCAGAAGATACCTATTCACCCGAACTTTAAAGAGATTCGGGTTATATGAGCCGGACCGGAAAGACAGATGCATAAAATATGGAGAGAAGCGCCCAGTACTAATTCTAGGAATCTCGACATACTCGCTGAACAACATCTTGACCACTTTGTGTCAATGAGCTAGGCTTTGGAGTTTATTTTTTACTAGCTTTTCCTCCTGGCTCTGCGGTCTATCGATTCCATAGCGACTAGTTAATAATTTGCCAAACCATCACAAAGGTGGCTGCAATACTCCATGCAAGATCGGACCTGTGCCTTATAAAGGGTAAGGAGTTGATCAGGCGTAAAGTATCATTTGACCTTACTAAAGATGCCCAGCTTTTTGGCCGCAGTTTGAGACTTCTGAGAGACTCCGGCGTCAATAGCCATGAGGTCATTCAATTAACAAAAGTGATAGAGATGGTACAGAAACACTAAGCAGCAATTTGTTGCATTCAAGCGTGGCAACCAACTTAAATATGATTTTAAAATTATAAAATTAACATTTAATAAATTTTTACATGTTTAAAACATGGCAACTACGAATTTAAAAGTTATTGCAAAGGAAAGAAATAGTATTATTGCATAAGGTCCATCTTCGTCTCGTAACTTATCCCTTAATATGTTAAAACATTAACCATAATAAACTGATAATCATACATGTTATGGGAAGTAAATAAAAAATTTATGATTTCCATAGTATAATTCTACGAGCTTATCAGTACGACTAGGCCCCTTATCGACGACTGATTCGTTTCAGTTTTATTGTTACCAACGCCCAAAGCGTGGGTATGTAACATTATTTAAAAGGTAAACGAGCAATTTTCTGTAGCATCTACTAGTTTTCTGTTTTCCACTTTATGAAAAAAAACTACTTTTTATTTTCCATGTTTCTTTAATTTCTACACATAATTCCTTTATGCTCCGAAATTATCCTATTATATTTTATCTTGTAAGAATTTAAGAGTATGTTTGACTATATAATGCAATATTTTTATAAACTAAAAAGTTTTGCATTATGTTTTGTATTCTCGTGGGAATTTTGCAAATTCCAACCTCTTTCTCTGTTCACGTGGAACCTCTTTTATCTTTCTAGGGTTTTGGGCTCATCATTATTGAGTCGGTGTTTGAGATTTATATTCTCACCTCGAAGGCATCTTCAATTCCATCTTCGGTGATGGCGGCTGGTTGGTCCTTCGCTCGTGTCACCACTGCAGGATTATATTTAAGTACGAAGAAGGTCTCGTCTGTGGCCAGGCACACCAAGTTTCCGCTCTCGGACCAGAAGACGTGCCGCGGCTGAATCTCAATGCTAAAAGCGCATAAGAAATATATTTAAACAAAAAAGAAGAAAATCCACATAATAACTTTGAAATTTCTTATGACCCCCAACCTTCAAAGCTTATAATTACGAGTATAACATAACTTTTAAATGACTATACCAATTCTGATAAAATATGGCTTTCACACAAAAAACTGCATCAAAAACGGTTAATTCGTTTAGGAGCTACGATGTCATAGAGTCTAGACATAGACAGACACAGATACACACGTCAAACTTATAACACCCCTCTTTTTTCGTCGGGGGTAAAAAGTGACTCGATTTAAATTACCACCAATCTAGCTTTTCTTCTGTACATGTTACTGATAAAAACCGAAGAACAGTTACATCCAGTTTACAATGGCTACAAAAAAAATTAAGGTTAGGTGAGTTTTTCATAACTATATGATGTAACTGCACTTCAGGTTTCAGCTTTAATAAAAACACATATATAAATTTAGGGATCGTGAGTCTGTTGATGCGACCAGTTGCGAAAAAGCGTACGCATGTGTACGTAAACAAAATAACTGTGCCATCTGTTCGTAGCGAAGTTGGCGACAAGATATGTTGACATAATGAAGTTAATATTAAACTAAAGTTAGAAAGAAGTAGAGCTTTTTACAATAATGTTACATTAATGTTTAAAGATTTTTATTATAAACACAAACAGTAGTGGAGATACTGTTAAGGCTTCAAGAAGTCTTTCGAACGAAATTATACTTTTAAAACTACATTTGCCAAAAATCGCAGTTGCGCTGTTCATTCGCTTCGCAAAAAAGAATTTACTATGGTATTTTCTGTTTATCTTTTTACTAGCTTTCCGCCCGCGGCTCCGCCCGCGTGGACTACATGTTATATCGTGCCCAACTGTGGGATAAAATGTAGCCTATGTCCTTTCCCAGGCTCTAATCTATCTCTGTACCAAATTTCATCAAAATCGGTTCAGTAATTTAGGCGTGAAAGATGGACAGACAGACAGACAGACTTACTTTCGCATTTATAATATCTCGTAAGTATGGATATGTGCTAGCAGAACATATGGCGGAAACATTTAGAAATTTGATGTAAAAAAAAATGTCTCACGAAGTCGAGCGAAAGGATAAAAATTAATTTTTAACGCTTTCGATTAGAAGTTCGCTGAAGATAGAAGTAGTAACGTCTTTGTATATGAAAAAACAAAGTGTAGTAGTTAGTTTTTAAACGAGATGTAATTTTTAAAGGTAAAAGTATCTTCCATGCCTGAGCACATATTAAACCCTTCCGTTTCTATGATAACAAAATCTTTAGCAAATACCCTAAAACTGCAATTCTTTATATTTTAATTGATTCTTTATGCCCCAATCGTTAGGAATTTACAGAAACACCTATCCCGCAAACATAAAAGGAACGTCCATGCAGTGAATGTCAGTTATATTGTAACTAATAAATTAATCAAATTTAATCGTTATTTTGAATCTCATGGTGTTTCATATTTATTACAGAGACCAAAATATCCAGCCAGGACATCTACAAGTGCTTCTTTCATCTCTACATACATATATTCGTACGACTCGTACTGGCTTATAAACGCCGAACGTTAGATCCATTGGCTCAACGCATTCCTATTGACCACCACGTTCATTCAACGCGTACAAACGCGTACAAACGCTCCTATAAAATATCAACAGCAACAACTCGCTGAGCCCAATAATAAGATTGTTTACAAACATGTACACTAAAATAAACATCCGAAAACTTTGACGGCACATATTTTATAACGCTTCAATTGAAACAAACAATGCTGTCGATTTTAAAGAAGCAAATCGAGTTTTATGTAAAAACCCAAATTTTTTTGGGAAATGAATAAGTACAGATTTACACTTCATACAAGAATCAGATGCAATTAGTACATTACATTAGGAACTGGTGACATTGTTACACTTCCGTTGGTGATGGCAGTATTAATTGGTTAAATTTATAAAGAAGACAATATGTTTTTTCTATAATCTGCTCAAAAATATCTTGATTAGAAAATGTTTACTCCCTATTACTATTGCCACTCTTTTCACTAATATTCAATAATTGAAAAATGAAATGCTACACATTAAATGTTACACTTTCAATTGAATGACAAGATAAACTATTTGGGCATAAATTATTATTTATTTCAGTAGGAACTTTTTTTAAATAAATATTTATTAGACCCTTTGTCAAACTAAGCTATGTCTTTGTTAAACTCCTGTATAGTATAGTACGTATAGACTGTATAGTAACTCCAAAATCAATACACAATCAATTTTTAAAAATTCTGTCACATGCAGATAAAAGTCACATTCCAGTAATAAATAAATAGAAAAATAAATAAGCCTTACCGTCTGATCAGCTCCAAGTTCTCCCAGTCATAAAAAGAGAATGCCATTCCACTAATGGACTTTACTCCCAACATAAAACCCCCGAAGATTCCTGCACAGAGTAAAAAGCAATTAATCCTTACTAATATTTAATATATTTAATATAATAAATGCGAAAGTAACTCTGTCTGTCCGTATTTCACGCCTTAACTACTGAACCGATTTTGACGAAATTTGGTACAGAGATAGATTAGAGCCTGGGAAAGGACATAGGCTACATTTTATCCCACAGTTGGGCACAATATAACCTGAAGTCCACGCGGGCGAAGCCGCGGGCGGAAAGCTAGTAAGTTATATTTAGAATACTGTTACCAATCAAACTACTGAAAGTATTTTGTAAGTACCTTCAGCTCCATATTCAGGTTTGAAACTTTTTCTCTCCTTAAAGTTCTTGAAAACTTTTATGTTGTTAGAGTTCTCTAGAGTGGCATATTCGGAACTATCGAAAGCCCACACAAACTCCTGCGCTGTTCCAAAAGCTTTGTTCCTCAAAGCCATAGCTGTATAGATGATGTACTCTCCATCACCACACACCACAACAAATCTACCGTTGGGGTTATGTGCTATGGTCTGTGGGTAAATTTCACAGGACCCCATGTCTTTAGCAACCACTGGTACACGCTCGCCGTCTTTGATTTCTGTGTCTAGAAAACGATAAGAATCATTAACAAAAATGTATTAAAAAAGCCTTGAACAAATGTCAAAACTAAAATAAAGTCAACATCATACCTTCTGGCAGTGCTTTCAGATTAACCTGTTGCATTTCGGAATGTTTAGCCCAAATAATTTTACCGCCATTGACATCCATAGATATTGCTGGCTCTTCTCTGCCTACTTTAATCATAATGGTTCCCTCGTCATACCTGAAGGGAAGAGAATTTGTTGTCAAAATCCATCACCAGAAAATCGAAAATTCTCTGTACTACCCTGTTTACTTACCCTATAGCTACATTATTAGAGCCATGCATAGAAGAAATAGTCCAGACTCTTTCAAAACCATAATTCAGGGAAGACTCAAGTCTGTAAGTGCCAGCATGCCATATCCTTACTGTACCGTCTTCTGAACCAGTCAGCAGAATGGGCAGTTCTGGATGAAATGAAACTGCTGATACATTTTGAGCATGTCCTGTAATTAACAGAAAACTATAGTTAAAAACTAGTCTTTGCAAGTTATTTTTAATCTAAAAAGCTACTTATGATGACTAACCTTCTAAAGTCTGGACACAAGTCTTGTTCTGATAGTCCCATATCTTGACAAGGCGATCATCAGCACCACTTATAAGGTAAGGCTTATCTCCACCGTGGTAGTAATCTACACAATTTACTCCTTTCTCATGACCTTCTAATGTAAAGTTTGAGATAGAAGAACCCAATTGCCAAACCTGTAATTTTCATAGTAATTATAACTATTATGTTTATACACATGAATTTCAAAATGATTTTCAAATATAATATTGGAAATTACCTTGACAGTTGTGTCCAGACTGGCACTGGCAAATGTGTTGTTGTCTTTTGGATTTATAACAATCTGCATTACATAGTGGGTGTGGCCTTCGAATACTTGCTGACAAGCCCAGTTGCGGTCCCAATTCCATAATTTGATCAGCAAATCATCTAAAATAATGTACCGTATTGTAGAAAGGAGATTAGGTTTACTAAAAAATATGACACACACACACAGGATAAATTCATTAAATCTGTATGAATTCATAAGTACAAGAAACAGAAAAAACTATGATGAAACTTCAACTTACCACTGCATGTCAGAATGTAGGGCTGTGTGGGGTGAATAGCAATACATCTGACGTAATCTGAGTGTGCTTCAAAAGCATGGACTCTCTCTAATGTGTTGTAATTAAACACACGAATTTGCATGTCATCAGAACCTGTGACCACCCAGTTTTTTCTGGGTACAAATTTTGCTGCTCTTACTGGCAAGTTATCACATACCTAAAAAATAATTTATAATTTACTCACACATGTGTCAATAGTAAAAATGTTATTTTTCATTTTTTTTTGCACTTCATAAGTCATCAACCATTTAAAATGGTTTCAAATTCATTTTTTCCTATTATATCTATCCCTTTTTTAACTTAATACCTGTATGCATAGCACAAGACAATAGTCAGAGTCCTGTTAGTTCTAGTTTATTGATTTATACAGCCTGCGTTTGAACAGGCATAACCATAAATGATTTTCTTCATGATCTGTAGTACACCAAAAATTGCAAAGAACTAGTCTGTGGGCCACAGGCTTTTGGTTTAAAAACTGCTTTTATAATTTTAAAAATTAACAATTTATCATGTAATTTATCCTTTTAAATTAAAACAAAATTCAAAAATTTGTTAGTCGGAAAGTTCTAGTTTACATTTGTGTATTAAAAATACTCACATATATTGTGAAATATAGCTAAACTAAAATAACCATATAACTCACCTTCTTCAATATAAGAATTTATTATGTCAAAGTGACTACACAGCTATCTTCTCTTAATAAAGTGTTGTAACCCAATGTAATAAAGATGAAGTTATTTTAGCCAAAATGTATGAAACAGTGGCTGTGTAGGGTCAATTCTATGTATTAGTAACATTAGTTGACCTAACTAAATCTATTCTCAGGAATGTAACAAAGTTCCGTCTCTGTGATGCCCTCTATAATGCACATGTTATGATTTTACATCACAATTTTTAGTAAGAACCTTTTCAAAACTTGTGATAATATCTGTGAGCATCTTATAAAATACCTGAGTTACTGTACTGGTTCAGATATAGTATAAAGGTAGTATATTGTTACTTGCCTCGAATCTCTTGACTTGCGAGTGTGTTTCGTAGTTCCATATGTTGACGTCCCCATTGTAGAGCGAGCAAAGCAGCCACGGTTCAGTAGGATGCTGGTCCACACACTTGACGCGATCTGACCTCGCGGTCAGCTTCCTCTTGATGTCCAACCTCAGTGGCTTTACAAACATAGTAACACAACTCATTTATCACAAATAACTACGATAGATATTCCTAAATATTGGAATTACATCAAAATGAACGCCGACAAAATATGTGTGATGACACACCACTGACATTCAGATATATATGTTCCTCTGGCGTCCCAATTATTGTTAAGATTCACTTTTAAATCTAAACTATATTGTAATCAATAATGTACTATAATTCTTACCATTTTTAACAGTTAAAACATGAAAAATCGTCATGCAAATTTAGAGCAACCGTGGAAGTTTGACGGGGTGGGTGGACGTGTCACTTTTTTTTTTTTTAGAAACAAGCATGCGAATACACTGCCATAGTGACGCTAAATATCGGTTTTTAAATTTTTGACCTTACTTAAAGTTTTGTTAGTGTTTTTTTTTCCTTTTTTCGTGAAGAAATGTAGATCCACATTTGTACGTTTACAGGAATCGAATATTTTTTGCGATAGATTACTCTGTTATGCGAGGAACCTGCCACTGCCACGCTGACATTTAGTGCGTCATCGCCTCCTTGTCATTACATTACGTTGTACAGTCGACAGCACGTCGGGCTACAGCATGGACGTAATATTACTTAATAAGGAGACATAATAATACTTGGGCTACCGTATGCGTGCACTCTTCGTAGTCATAATTGTTATATAAATAAGTAGTTCTTCATATTCTGACTCTATCTGTGCCATTACTTTCTGTAAATTCGCAGTGGAACTCTATAATTTTAAAGTTCTATGAAAACTTCACTGAAAATCATTCAGAATGATGCTCCGAGTTCACTTACTGTTAATCGGTCCCTTACGCCCTGTAGAGAGTTACCCATTATGGTCATACATTCCAGAAAAAGTTGATGATGCTCAACCTCATTGATCGCTTTCAAATAGTGATTGCAATGAATTTCAAGTGCTCTGTGAATCATAAAAAAAGTTTAGGATTAATGACCACTACCTACCTACGGTCAGTTCAGTTTACCACCAATAATAATAGTAATCGTCAGTATAATGTTCAGTACCATATTGATGCGAAACTACTCGTCGTCACTGATAATGATAAATGATAAACGCCACACAATTAACGGTATCTAAACTAATATTATAAAGAGAAAAGATTTGATTGTTTGTTTGCATTGAACAGGCTCCGAAACTACTGGACCGATTAGAAAAAATATTTCACCATTAAAATGCTACATTATCCCTAAGTAACATAAGGCTTTATAATTTTCCCGAATTCCCACGGGAACGAAGTTCCAGGAGATATGCTAGTTTAAAATATTTCAATGTTGCTTTAATTAATGTTAATGTCAAATATTAATGTCAAATATCTTGTTGAAACCATAGCTCTGCCACATCAATACCATTTCACTGAGGAACAATAAAGTCTAAAAAACATTTGCCGCGTTATTGCCGATAAGTATACGGCCCCATATGCTCGAAAGTGGTCACACGAATATTGGTTTACGCTACCATTCAAGCAATCCTAAGTAGCATAAGGCTTTATAATTTTCCCGAATTCCCACGGGAACGAAGTTCCAGGAGATATGCTAGTTTAAAATATTTCAATGTTGCTTTAATTAATGTTAATGTCAAATATTAATGTCAAATATCTTGTTGAAACCATAGCTCTGCCACATCAATACCATTTCACTGAGGAACAATAAAGTCTAAAAAACATTTGCCGCGTTATTGCCGATAAGTATACGGCCCCATATGCTCGAAAGTGGTCACACGAATATTGGTTTACGCTACCATTCAAGCAAGTCGTGGCGCCCATATGCCCGAAACCATTTTAAAGCACAAAATGGCATAAGAATATCTTCCTAATAAAACAAATACCATGCCAATAAAATCTATTTTTGCGTGTTGTATTTCATGTTAAATTGGTATACCTCTAAAAAAAATACCCTTTACATGGAAGTATACATATTTTTGCCTACTTTGACTGTACTAGCATAAAGAAAATCATCTATACGCAGTGAACGCAGTTTTTAATATTTCTGACATGGCAGCGATAATTATAAATTTGCTTCTTTTTCTTAGCGAATCGATGGCAAGTAGTCGTTATTACTAATGTCGTGACCCAGAACGTAGTCACTTGGACGGCGGCGGCGGATTGAGTAGCGTCCATTAGATTTTCTTGCGTGCATGTGGTTGGGCACGCACTACATGATGTTAGGTGGGCCATAGTTTTCACCTCTCCGCACGTACAACCCAAGTCGGCGTCTTTGGTAAATCCCCACCGGAACATGCTGACCTTGCTACGGCCGGTCTGTGTCTGAAGTGTATTTAATGATTTCCAGACCGGCCATGGTAACCTGTGTCCAGGCGGGAGACTTTCAATGGGTGAGACAGAGGGCTGGGGGGGGGGAGCTACCCGTTCTCGCCAAAGGCGATGCCTTGCCTGTGACGGCTATCGGTGGTCATTCGACGCACTTCACAAAACTTTTTCGGCTCTTTAGCCTTTGTGGCACCAGTGTATGGCCACTCAGTGGGGTGTCGTGCGTCGTCATCCATTTTTAGCCTTTCATGGGAGCTGGTCACAGCTCTTCGGACATCTGGGGGTACTATACCATCCAGTGTTGGCTTCTAATAACCAGTGATCATCCGGCAAGTTTCTTTTAGGGCTGTGTCCACAAGCTTTGCATGAGCTGGGGGGCTATGATGATCACCACGATATATTATCTCACGCGCTATCTCATGGTCACGTGACGCTTTCTCGTAATCTCATTGGTTGAAACAGTCACGTGACCATGAGATAGCGCGTGAGATAATATGTCATGGTGATCATCATAGCTCTACAGAATTCGTTGGGCATGCAAATTCGCCAGGCGAGAAAGCGAGAGATTAGCCAGTTTTCCGTTGTGGTGTAGCTCCCCATTTAGTAGACGTGAATCGCCGCACAAGGCTATTTCGAGTGTGCATCTTCCTTTTCACACTCTCACAGTTATTTCGGTATGTGAGTGACCTCCCCGCTGACTGGCAAATCCTTTCACCACGATGGCAAGTCTAAACCAGCCACAGTCCAGCACTAAGCCGGCGTTGTGTTTAGTTTCGATTAATACCGAGGGTGTCTCTCAGAACAAATCAGAGCTACTGTGCCTACATCATATGCTCGTTGGACAAGAGACTCCGCTGAAACTACTATTCTACAATTTAAAAAGATTTGAGTCAGAAAACTGAAAGCCATTTTAGACTGAGATCTCAGAGCCGCCAGACCTTACTTATTTTCTCATTAACCAAATGTGTTGGAAATAGTAGTGCTAGTCCGTACTAGTAACGTACGAATACCAGCTAACTACCTACCAGGTTCTGAAGGTATTTCCAAAAATTACTCACTTGTCTTGAAGTCGGGTGCTACAAAAAATATTGTTTACCGTTCCCTGAATAGCATATAAAAAAATCACAGCTCAGATTGTAGGTACAATCGCATAATTTGGCATAAATTGGCCGTCGGCCCAGGTTAACTGGGGCTCTGGGATCTCAGTCTATTTCCACTGTTTAAAATGGTAATTGAAACTGAAAACTACTAGCTTTTCAACATTATTCAATTGTTTATTTGCTCTAGTTGATTTTTAGTAGAAAGTAAGGCTAAATAGGTAGGCTGTTTGACGGCAAAATCCTTCCGGACCATAATGTTGAATTCCTAAAATGTTGAATTCTCAAAATATTGAATTCCTTTAATGTTGAAGCCCAAAATGTTGAATTCCCAAAATGGTGAATTTGTGATACCCAGAATGTTGAATCCAAAAATGTTGAATCCCAAAATGTTGAATTTGCGATACCCAGAACAAGGAGCAACTGCCTGTTTTGGTTTTTTTTTCAAGAGTGCGGATTCAAAATGGCGGCCTAAAAAAATGGCTCCGACTTGGGTGAAATTTTTTAAACCAGAGGTTTTTGGAGCCCCCAAAACAAAAGGCCGCAGGCCGAGGCGAGACGCGCCGACACAGCGAGGCCGGAGGCCGAGCGCCGCGTAGGGCGAAGCCCGGAGCATTCCCGACCCAAATTCAAGTTGGCCACCACCTACCGAGATGGGTGTTGTCCTTTTCAAGATTTTCGGGGTTGCCGATTTCGAAAATGAAGTTGTTCTTCTCGTGATAAGCAAGGTTAACCAACCACGATGGATGGATGACCGTGATATTTTGAGGCACGTATGTTAAAAAGTTGTTAAAAAATTCGATATTTTTTACGTTTGACGCATGGGGACCCCACTGTGGTTTAAGTTATTATTTTATTCTATTTTACGATAGTTACTATCATAATACGTATTTCGTGAAAATTTGGACATGCTGTTTAAAGTAGTTTAAAAGGTAGAGGGGCTGCGACTGAAACATCAAACGTACATATCAACTAGCGGACGTCCTACTTTGTAGCCTCTTTTAGGTAAGCTCCCACAACATCTAAAGATCATCTAAGAAAAATTTCAAACTTACACCTTCAATGGAAATCTTTGTTAGTGGGTAAAAAAAACCGTTTCCTCTTTTGTATGGGAATTTTCATAATACCCCGTGGACCCCTAAATTTTAGTAGGACTCGGCAGGTCCTCATTTCTAGTGCCAAGATACAGTTGTAGGTACACAAAGTTTCATTGATGTACATATTTTGCCTCCAAAACATACAATTTTTCCTGTAGTAGGTATATTCATAGCCTCGTTTTACGACGACCAATTGACAGAATATGAAAATGTTTTTAATTTATAAAATTGGGTGACTTTAAATTAGTTAGCGAAAATTAAGGATGTCAATCAGCCCACGAAACTGAAAATTTTTCTCTAAAAAACATAAGTCTAAATATGAAAAAAAAATCGTCTCTTCATACAACTTGTGCGATCACCTGATTTGCCTTTGTATGGGATTTTTTTTTTGAAAATTTCACAGGTTTCTTAGGAAGAGTTGTTCAGTTTCATGGGGGATGATTCTCTAAAGTTTCGCCAACTAATGTGAAGTCACTCAATATGTATGTTTTCTCAATTTTCACCACAAAAATATCTTGAATGTCTACACCTTAGATGACAGAAACTCTATCAAACATAATAATAATAATAACTGTGGTAGTTTGTTCCTAATCACAGTTTTTTATTAAAGTAAAACTCAAATAGTTTGCTTTGTTTAAGATGCAACTTAAAAGTAAGACCAATTATTTTTATACCTTTTTATAATTTGAACTTGAAAATAATTATTTCAAATAAAAACTATTAAAACACATGTTTGATCAATTATTACAATATTACTAAGGCTCCGGTGTCCGTCCGTCTGTCACCAGGCTGTATCTCATGAACCGCGATAGTTAAACAGTATGTCTATTGAACCTATAACAACAAATACAAAAAAAAGAATAAAATAAATATTAAAGGGGGCTCCCATACAAAAAACGTGTTTTTTGCCGTTTTCATAGATAAGTCTGTCCGAGGCTGTATCTCATGAACCGTGATAGTAAGACAGTTAAAATTTTCACAGATGATGTATTTCTACTGCCGCTAAAACAAATACTAAAAAATAGAATAAAATAAATACATAAAGCGTCTCCTGTACGAGATTTTTTTGGCGTTTTTATAAGGTAATGGTACGGAACATATCGTGCGCAAGCTCGACTCGCACTTGGCCAGTTTTTCTTATTTTGTGTCTGTATGTCTATCACAGACCTTAAATCTAGGTATACTTACTTTCAACCTTAATGGGTTCCTTTATTGGTTTAGAGCTGTGCTGGCTGGGCAAATTTTGTACCGCAAGTAGGTACAGTGTTGTTGCGCTCTCACGTTAAAACGACTAGGAATATCAAACTGAGATTTCACAGGTGGATTGCACACTTTTGACGCTAAAGTTCTGCATAAAATAAAACTCTGTATGTGTTGTAGTTTTTATTATACAGCATTTGCTTGCAGGCGAAATTTCTCCAGCCACGCGCAAACAAACTGTCGCAGTGGCGATAGTACCAGTGCACATAAAATTATATTTTGCTCTTATTGGAAGGAGCAAATTATGCACTGAATGATGGCATAGGTGAAATTACTCCAGAGCTTTTGGGCTGGCTGGGCAAATGGACACAGTTAAAACTTGTAATTTACAGTTATTGTTTCACATATAATTCATTAACATATTAAATAAAATGTTTGCTAAAAATAAACCGATGTTAAATGTATAGGGAGATCGAAGAGACAATTGAGACCTCCTACTTCTTAACTTTTTTTGTGCTATTTCGGTATTTAGTAGTAACACGAATAAACGACAAATATTTATAGAATAGGTAGATAAAAAGTAATGTACACACAAAACCAGCACAAGGAGATTTGAAGTACGCCAGATTAGAAGGTCAAGAGCGGTACGAAATCCAAGTCTCCTAATTCTATATACAATGCATCTAATTTCTTGTAATGCCTCGGCAATCATCAATTTTCCGAATGCATACGTGATAATTATTACCTACACATTTGTGAGTGGTTACGCAAAAGGGACCTCAAGGGTAAATAATTGAGTAAATCGCGTTTTAAGTTTTGAGTCAAAATAAGTTTCGCCTCGAGAGCAGAAGAGGGGCACTCACTAAAAAAATCCGTAAATAAAAACTACGGCACCTAAACATATTATGATTAGACCAAAACAAAGCTGAAAGACCACAGAAACAAAATTCATGAAAAACAAAAAACTGTTTCCAATCAATTCAGATCCCTTTTTGCGTAACCACTAACAATTATATTATTTGAATTCAGCAGCTCGAGCACGATGGCGACAAACTCGCCCGGAGCTCCACTCTGCTGACGCTGAAACTTCACATTGATTGCTCGAGGGAGGGCCCCGCGCAAAGGCTTGCTCGCCTTCTGGCGTTGTCAATGTTGACATAGGACCGCGGCGCATTAGGCGCGCTATCACCATCGTACTCGAACTGCTGAACTACGTGCTTTACTGTTGTTTCACTTTAATTTTCTCGTCTATTACTTATTCGATCTATCGTCGACAATAAGTTGAAATTTAGAATTACATACTTTATTGTTTAATTAGAATTTCAGCAACACGAAGACGACAAGAAAATAGGAGCATTGTACTCTTTTATTCATTCATTCTTTCGTCACCCGGTTTTGATTTTCAACATCATCACTAGTATTGGTTTACAAGCTTTTTATTGACTTGCTATGTATGTATGTTTGTTCGGGTCAATGTTTATTAAGATAATGTATGATTAGGTATGTCAAGTCACTCTAAATCCAATATGGCGGACAGCACAAGATGGCGGACTAGTTATTTTTCATTCACTCTCATTATATGGATATCAAATGAAAGGGTTTAGAGTTCTTTTTAAAACATTTAAATAAAAGCCTTTTCTCAAATTCTACTGGTAAATTTTTTTTAAATTCAAGTTTAAAAGTTTTTGAGTACGGTATGAAATTAATATTTCAGGAAATCGTGATTATACTTATTCTGTCTTCTAGTAAAAATATATGCACCACGTATAACAAGCTTACAAATAGTATTTCTTGTTTTTTGTCATTATAACCTTGGGTGTAAACTGATAGATGCCTAATGATAATGATCAATAAATTAATTTAATGGCAAAGATAAAAAAGGTTAAGAAAGACTGGAACTTTTTTCCGAGTTAATTTAGTAAAATTATTTTATAACCTTGGGTGTAAACTGATAGATGCCTAATGATAATGATCAATAAATTAATTTAATGGCAAAGATAAAAAAGGTTAAGAAAGACTGGAACTTTTTTCCGAGTTAATTTAGTAAAATTATTTTATAACCTTGGGTATAAACTGATAGATGCCTAATGATAATGATCAATAAATTAATTTAATGGCAAAGATAAAAAAGGTTAAGAAAGACTGGAACTTTTTTCCGAGTTAATTTAGTAAAATTATTCTTTATTCCTTGCCTACGTTGTAAAAGGAATCCCATCAAAAACATAAATACGAAATGAGAGCAAGTTCAATTTTATGATATATTCCTTGGTTGTTGACTTCAACGACAAAAGAAGTGAGATCTAAATATGGGTGCCAAGTTCAATGGTCAGCCCTGAAGTTTATTTATAACAACATAAAATATTTTATAACAACTAACTATAACTTCTATGAAAACTAGCCAAGTCAGACCTTAGGCTTCAATATATTATCCTAAGTTATAAGAAGAAATGATAGTTAAAGTTGTTATAAAATATTTTATTTGTTATAAATAAACTTCATGGCTGACCATGGAACTTGGCACCCATTTAGATCTCACTTCTTTTGTATCACTGAGTTATTAGTAAATGTTGGGCCAAAAAAAGATTCTTGCTATTGACATGACAAAATATAATTGTTTTTGAACTTCATGACAGCTTGACCCTTAACTAGGTGTTACTGTTGCGAAGAAATACTTTCTGATTGTTCGTTTCTCATCTAATAACCCTCAGAGTATTACATAAATTTACTTTGGTTCCTAGTGGTCCTATGACCATTTATTGATGTGCCGTGCCTGCCACAAGGGATTTTGGTGTTAGTGAATTTGTGTGAGTACGAGTGTACCCCCCATAATTTCCAGTATAATTTTGCAATTTTTTGACATGGGCTGGTCACTTTCAATCTTTGGTCCATTTCGACTTTCGACTGATGTCCGTTAACTTTATAATTCCAATAATATACCAAATATGTAGTTGTTCAACAACACAGCTCTTAAGTAAAATGATTCTGTCTTAAATAACTTCATAAAAGTAAGTCTCTTACTATATGAAACGATTGGTTTCCTTCAATCACTAACTCAAGAATTATAAAACATATAACCTTCAATTCCTCAGTCGTTGTCACTTTGGAAGATGTAAGGCATGTCGACATGTACAAAACTTTTTATTTCGTCATTTTATGTACACACAGCAGCACGTACGGCTATCCATTTGCACTACGAAAGCCGCCGCTATTGCAAGCGAGATAAAGGCGACGTCAAGGTCAACATGTGTAGCCTAATGTGCTGTCGTGTGCACAAAGTATCATCTTCTAAAATTTGGTCTTGGAGATACTACATCTTTACATCAGCATTAATTAGCCTTAGATTAAAATTTAAAAAACTTTAAAATGTTATTATTATAAGGTAACTAAATATTTACAAACACTCATTCTAATTAGGCTAAGCTTTTAAATACAGTTTGCAATTACTAACCAAGAAGGTTACGTGTTGCACAATTTAAAAACTTTGAACATTTAAAACTCTGGCTTTTTACATTATATTTACAATTACTAACCAAGAAGGTTACGTGTTGCAGAATTTAAAAACTTTGAACATTTAAAACTCTGGCTTTTTACATTATATTTACAATTACTAACCAAGAAGGTTACGTGTTGCAGAATTTAAAAACTTTGAACATTTAAAACTCTGGCCTTTTACATTATATTTACAAATGTGTATAATAATATTTTAAAAATATTGATTTATATTAAAACATTTCACTATTCACTAATATAGTCAATTATTCACTAATATAGTCATTTATCAATTTATCATATAGTCCTATCGTATAGTCATTAATGTCAATATAGTCATTTAAAATCAATTTTTAAAACCACATCAACAAAGTGAGAATCCATTAAAGGCCACTTTGACTTGTTCAGAAGCGTTACCATTCTGTTCAGCAGTTTTTACATTGCACTAACTAGCATTCCGTTTTCCCCACTGAATCGCATAAACCGCCATGCGCTTCCTTGGTCACTTAAGATAGCTGCGGAAGAGCAAGGGCGAATGGGCTGTTTCTTGTTCTTGCTCCAACAAGAATATCATATCTCTATGGTTGATGCGCTTCAAGCGCGTTCTGAGTGCAAGTTGACTACGCCCACTCTGGAATATACAAAAAAATGGTTCATTCATAAACTTCTAGCCATACAAATTAATTGACTTCTCGATTGTGTGATATGAAATAATGCATGATTATTTCACATCACATTTTGGTCTATAAATAATCAAAAACAAAAAAGTGAGCGGCAGTCTCAAGTAACCATAGAATATCAAAGTTAAACTCATAATAAGAAACTTTTTATATGGCAGCCAACTCGAGTCATGGTTAGAAATATAAATAAACCGTGATATACATATTCCATAATTGTGAATCCACTTATAACTAAAACCATTGTTATTTACAGTCAACATCATTAGTTTTTGTGATACAAGTGCATTTTAAAAGCCATTAAAGTATAAAAGAAAATGCTCTATATTTCCTAAACTAACCAGTGTATTCATACAATTGTTTTTGTTAATAGTTATGGTTCTGCATATTAATGCGTTTCTAGAAATGCTTAGTCCTGAGACTGCCGCTTGATGCATAAAACGTAGACCAAGCGCCATAAATTTTTTCCCATTCTCCTTGTTAAAAATGTTATATTTATACATGTAAGTAAATAGTGCGTCTAAGTAACCTCTTCCAGTATAAATACTGAAATAAATATGTAGTGCTAGGAACAAAACTATTATCCTACAGTCGGACACAAAACAGTATGGTATAGTAGGTTGCGGATTCGATTGCCAACCTACACAAATATTTGAAAATCGTATACATAACATGTATTAACATAAAAAAGTATAAAAATTATTGATATAGCACCCATAGTACAAGCCTTGCTTAGTTTAGGGTTAGATGGCGCTATGTGAGTTGTCCAAAATAAGTTTATTATTTATGAGCACGGGTTTCGTTTAAATTTACATTTAAGTCTTAATTGCAGGTTACAATTATTACAGAAACCGGATTCCAATATTTTACTTGTTTCATTAATTGCACAACCAATTGTCGATATCTATTTCAAAACAAATTTTGTATGCATTTTCTGAATGACCTTGAAGTGCACTTCAAAGCGGTTTGAAAATTGATCAAATTCAACAATAAATTTGCTTAAATGTGTTACTGATCATTTGATTTGATATTAGTTTAATTCTTTTGAATATGCCTTACTAATCCCGGTTATTAGGATAAAAAACAACAAGCTAAAACAATTTTTTCGAAGATAAAATTTTGTAAGCTTGTTTTCATCTAACTAAGTATAAACGCCGATTTCAATCTTTTTATTATTATTTGGTAAGCTGAGGAATCACTGAGGTTTTTAAAATGAGTTTCAACTTATGAAACAGCCATTTAGTATTGTTAAGAGATTTTTGAAAACTATCCTCCGTACATCGCAAACCAAAAATGTTCACTACGGGGTCAAGAATGAAATGGGTGACTAAGAGTTCTTTGCGCGAGCGAAGCCGCGGGAAAAAGCTAGTTCTTGCTAAATGCGACTTTTTGACACAATATCATTGAAATATACTTTAAAAGCGCGCTGGCGTTTATCATCATCATTGGCCTTGGAAGTCTTTAACAGACTATTTAAGCAGTTGCTTGAAGACACCTTTTTATAGATTTAAAAAGCATTTATATACAATTAATAAATAGATTTCCAATCGAAGACGATACTCACCAATCCACTGCCACTTTGCGCCCCTCCATTGGTAACTGAATCGCCTGCGCCTCCAGGGCCGTCTAATCTAGGCTTTTTTCGTGGACCTATAGCTTGCAATGCAGTGAGATTAGCTTCACGTTGCCGAAGTTCTTCAAGTTCAGCTCTTTGCATTTCTTTGGCCTAAAAATAAAATAATGACGGCCGGTTTAGTGACGCTGTCTCTTGATCGATGGGTCCTGGGTTCGATTGCCAGTCGAGGCAAATATTTGGTTAAAAAGCAGATGTTTGTTCTCGGGTCATGAGTAGTGATGAAAGAGACTCAGTCTTTTAATAAAGACTCGCCTTATTTTTGACGCCTCACGACTGACTCAGTCTTTTAGTCCCCAACCTTAATTATAAGACTAGCTTTTTTAGTCGAAGTCTTTTAACTTAAAAAACTGAGCTGTTACTTTAACAGCTTAAAGGACTTAAAAGACTGGCGACTCATTGTCGACAGTCGTAAGGTATATGTTGATAGAATGTAAGTATCTAATTTTGTCCCCTTTTCAAATTTTATCAAAATGTATTTAGTGGTTTAGGCGTGAATTATTCTTTTTGGTTGATAGGTTACAAAAGATATATTGAATATCACACACAAACTGCGGTGCGAGCCCTTTTACGTAAAAGAACTCAAGTCGTTTTTAGTCTTTTTTAATAAAACAACTAAGTCTTATTAATAAAAACTACCTTAAGTCTTAATTTTAGAGTCGAGTCCTGTAAGATGGAGGAGAGTCTTTTCAATAAGCCTTAAAAGACTAAGTCTCTTTCATCACTAGTCATGGTTGTCTGACTTTATGTATGTTCCGAAGGACCCACGAAACAAGGTAGGGAAAACCTTAGTGTGGGCCTTTCAGTGTGTAGAGTTTATAAAATGAAATGAAAAATAATAAAGTGTGTTTCTTTGTGTGCTTTTATTTTATAACAGAGCAACGGAATGAAAGTTTTTGCAGAAATGTAAAGAGTGACACTTTTTCATGTGAACTAAAGTTTAGTTGTTTTTCTCTATTTTAGTTATACAATGTTATGAACCAAATGATAATAAGTGAGGGCATTATTAATAATACCATGTAAAATCGGGTCAATCGATTGTCAATATCTGTTCCATATCTAGTTATTATGAATATTGCTACTTGCTTTATTTATTATGAGAAGGGTACTCTTGACCTCAATCTTGACCAAGGTCATAGAAAATGTCATTGAGGTACTAGTACTCCCACGCACCGATGTAACACAGCAAACTGTTTGGCGTCGGACTTCGGTAGGAGGGTGGTCGCGAGCCAGACGGCTCTTTACAGAGCCTACCACACCGCGATCGTCGGGGGATTTGATAATTTTGGTAAAAGAGTTGCTCGTGTGTAACACATGCCTCCAGTGGGAGCTTGGCGTCGCAAACACAAATCAGGTGCTCAATGACCTGCGATTTAGGTAACCTAACTCCACCCTAGTATTTTGAGGACATATATGTCATATTCACCAACACAGAACAGTGTGGTAAAGACTGGCTTACTTTGAGGCATGGCTGGATTAATTTCAAACTATTTATCATTAACTTAATTAAATTAGATTTTAGTACTTCTTTCTTGAAGTTATCTATAATCAATCAATCACTTAGTTCTTAAAAGTATCAGGTTGACAGTCAGGTATAGTAGGTTTTTTCAGTCATTTGTAGGTTGACTGTGTTGTATTTTGCACATTTTGCTTTTAATTGACCATTTTGACTAAACCAAAACACTGATTTTTCTTATAGGTACACAAAAGCAAACTCTTGAAAATGTATTATTTCTGTGAAAAGTAAAACAGTAACTGACGTGTAATATTTTCCCCTCAAACCACAATGAACTTGTAATAACCCCAGCCCAGCTCTCAAAGCACACACTAAAAAAAGACACGAAACTTGCCTATCAGTATCAGTAGCATATTACAAAAATATTTCGACTTTTGTGTAAAAGAGATGGCAAAATTACCATCTCTTTCACGCAATTGGTTCTCACCTTTGCCTTTAGCTTAGCTTGTTCTGGATCTTCGTTCTTTGACCTGGACTTGGCTGCACGTAGAAGCATTTCTCTCTCAGAATCTTCGCGCCGTTTTTTATCGACCCGGTCTAATTCCTCAAGGAATTTCAGTTGACCTTTCACATCTTGTGTCATCTCATAACCGGAATCAGTCTGTCAACCAAAAGAAATCGACTTGGATTCACTGTTGCTGTTTAACCAAAATAATGCAAAGAAAATAAACATATATTTTAATGTACATACTAGTGGGCAATAAAGAACATTTTACAAAACTCAAAATCCTTAAACTTGAACAATTTTGTACAATGACCCAACCCCATAACAATACTAAAAAAACGAGTTTCTATACTTGGGAAATCAGCTAGTCGCACATACTGTATGGAAACACGAATTAACTTGTCTAATTATTTAAAATTTTGTTCCTATGGCAAAGTTGCTCAGTTTGGTGAGCTGATTTTCATTTTAAATTTTCGCTTAGGTATTTAAATCTACCCAATAAACTACGCCAAGCAAACAGCGATTATATTAATGGCTAATGATGAACAAATAAACTAGCTGTTCGACCGCTATTTTTCCTGTTGGACTTCGCGAACCGTTTATAAGAACTTTAGGATGAAGTTAATTTTTGAATTTAAAAGTAGGGGATGAGCCAAGCAGTCAAATTAAAGCAAACGGTATAATTTGGGGGTACTACGTTTCTTCTTTACAGTAGTTAGACAGGTTTATTATGATGTGAAAAAACCATGATTGCCATCTCGTTGTAGCTAATAGAAATGGCGGCCAATCCAAGATGGCGAATGTCGAATTTTAAAAATGAACTTTATCCCGAGAACTATTCGTCCTATTTCATTAAGGTTTTTTTTTAAAAAAAGTACTACATATGAGCTTAAAATTTTGTCTTTGAACTGTTTTGGTAAAGTCAACCATTACTTAAAAATTAAAAGAAACATTGAATTTTTTAACTTTTTTACTAAACAGTTTTTTTAAACAAGTTTTTACAGAATATCACGTACTTTAGAACAAAAGCTTCAAACAAAACATGTAATGTAATAAATTATCTTTAATTTGATGTACACATGTAGGATCGGATGGCTGAAAACACATGCAAAACATAAATTTGTGTACACTTCCGTTGAAATCTACCATTTACTAATTTGCAATTTTGCATACGAAAGGAACAGTCCAAGAAATATAGGAAAATTAAGGAATTAAATAATGTAGTTTTAAAAGTTGAAGCATTATGTAGGGGTGGGTCTCCTTAATAAAGCTTTATAAAGTACTCTCTATATAGGTGCCGCAGGGGGTGGCAGGGAGAAATAAAGGTCTCTTTTTTTAAAGTTTTTTGCTTATAACTTGAAATCGGTCTACCTTAGCGACTACACTTTTAAGTATAAATTAAACCACATACAATTTTCCACATTTTGTCACACACTATTTCTGAATAATGCACACTTTTCAAGTTATATCATAAACAAAGTTCGTGAATTTGCGTTATCTATCTTCTTATACAGGGTTAAAGGTTAAATCGAGCTAGACCCTTCATGAGGTTGTGGTTTCCATCATTCCTGACCGGTTTATCTATGAAACACCGTACCCCAAACTTAACCGTGCTCAAGTTATTGGACTGAAGTTTTTTTACAAAAAATGCCGATTTAGTATCTGTTGTCCCCTTTTTTTGTGTTGTGTTCCTCTAATTTATTTGTTTTTGCTATTTTTGTGTAGTAAATTGGTTGCTTTATTATTCTAAACACTAAAATTGCAAGTAATTGCACCGACTGAGTCGTAGAAGACGATTGATAGTTAATTTTTTAAATAAATCGTCAAAATGTTTTTTTTCTTTCTTAGATATTAAAGAAAAAGTCTATAACAGATGTGTTGCAGATGTGTCTGAAAATATCTGCGGTTCTTTAGCTTTCCGAAAAAGTATAACAAGCTAGGGTATTAGCCCGCCGAAACTAGAACAATTAGTGTCAGAAAACGAATAAAATCGTGTAGTTCCAAAATTTTCAGGATTGTGTAGAGGGAGGTCCCCTGAATATTGTCTAGTAAAGTCCCATTGATTTAAGGTGCCGCTAAGGATAGCAGGGAGAAATAAAGGTCCCTTTTTTCAGTTTTTTGCTCATAACTTGAAAACGGTTTACTTTAGAGACTAATCTTCCAGGTAAGAATAAAAGCTCATTAAATTCCCCATAACCTTGTTATACTTGAAATTTCTGCAAATTGCGTGGTTTTTAAGTTACACCCTGAAAAATATGTAAAATTTGCGTTACACAAAAAATAACGTTTAACACTAAATCTTCACAAACATTTGACATATAAATATGAAATTTGGCAGGTAGGTAGTCCTTAGCTAGGAAATATCTACTGATAACGCATTTGTCGAAATTCCCACGGGGACACGAGAAAATCCATAAAATATAGCAGCAAAAAACCACTCACTTTTGAGATACGATATTTCAAAATCTAATTAATCTATAAAGCTAATATTAATCAGGCAGGTAGACTGTAGTTAGGAGACGTCAGCATAAAAAATATTTGTCGAAATTCTTATGGGTACCAGAGAAATTAAGTAAGAAACATAAAAGTGAATAACAGCTAACATTCCTAAAGCGATATCACGAAAACGACTGAACTTGTAAAGATGAGATTTTGCAGGTAGGTAGTTTGTAATAAGGAGACGACAGCCTGATAATTGGTTTTGCGACAAGGTCGAATTAGGGGGTGTCAAGGTCATTAAAAGTTAATATGAAACTTCTTAAAACCTTGACCAACTTAGCTGAAATATTATAGGATGATAGTTTATAGGTACAAGTAAGATAACTGAAAAGAAAATTATCAAAATTCCCAAAGGAACCAAAGTTAATAAAATTTTAGCTTTCATCTATCTTTTTAGATTGCTCGTTCCCGTGGGAATTTTTTGGGAATTCCTTTCTGAGACGATGCTTTATCAAAGAATCATTTTTGCAGTGTTTCGAACCTAAAGACGACTACAGCACCCGATAAAGGCAGCACACATAGGAATAGTGCCATCACCGTCTCTCAACAGGCCTGGGCCGGCAGTACGAACAGTGTCGATACACGAAGTTTACGGACTATGAAAGCGTGCGTGCGTAAAAACATGTTCGAAAGTTAGAAAAATGAGATTTATGGAAAGGTAACAGCTTAAATCGAAAAATGCGTTAACTACTTATCGAGAGTGTTCAATCACGAACATTTTGATAGCAAACTGAAGTTCCTGTATGCATTTTACCATTCGTTTTTACAGCTTTAAAGATACACAATATTGGGTATTTAGAGGTGACTTTGTGAGCTTTTTCTGTCGAACCAAAAGTGCTCAATCATGTTTTCAGCAAACTACTTATCTAGTTTATGTCCTGCATATTACTGTAGTAATTTTTTTCTTCGATTTGAATTCTTTGGTTTAATGCAGTGCGTCATGCTTATCTACGCATCATAAAATCGTAATTTAGGTGCTGTAGTCGCCTTAAGTTTTTTTTATAAACTTTTTCAAGTTTCCCGTGGGAGTTTTAGGAATTCCTCTCTGAGCGTGCCTTTGTTGCTTGAGGAATACTTGTGCAGAATTATAAACATCTAGCTGTAGAACTTTCGGCTATACATTTTTTACACATTTTCTTGGGATTTTCATTTTCCCTTAGAAATTTCGAAAAGTCCTTTTACAGTAGATGTCTCCTAACTACAGTCTATCTGCCTACTAAATTTTAGCTTTATAAGTCAAGTAGTTTTTGAAATTTTGTGTATAATTAGTTAGAGAAATTTCGCTTTGACATTCTCTTTAATTTTTCGTGTTCCCTTAAGGATTTCAGAAAATCCTTTCTGGACGACCATTTACTAACTACAGACTACTTATTTACCAAATTTAATCTTTATTAGTCAAGTAGTTTAGGAGATTTCGTGGTAAATGTTCGTTTTTATGTAACAGACATATGACGCAAAACAAACTTTAGATATGGTATAACATAAAAACTGTGCGTTTTACAGAAATTCTGTGTATTAGAAAGTTATGAGAAATTTAATGAACTTTAATTCATACCTGGAAGTAAAGTAGACAGTTTTCAAGGTATGAGCAAAAAACTGAAAAAAGGGACCTTTATTCCTCCCTGCTATCCTTAGCGGCACCTAAAATCGATGGGACTTTACTAGACAATGTTTAGGGGACCTCCCTCTACACAATCCTGACACTTTTGGAACTACACGATTTAATTCTTCAATTTTTCTAGTTTTCGCGGGCTATATTATAAGTTTCATCAAAAACTTTGATGAAAGGTTTGTAAAAATTTACGGTACTCAAGCGTTAAATTTACCAATTCGGTCAGAAAACTAAGTAAAACAATTCAAATAGGTTCATTTTTTTACTTTTTATTTTTATATCTACAATACACGTTTCACATGTCCACCTCTGTTTCGCAGATATACTCGTATTGTGGCTTAGGCCACTTTTCACTAAACCAATAGTTAAGTTTCTTCTTATTTCGTTTGCGACATCAATTATTTTCAGCGGGGGTCCTAACTCTTATCCCTAAGACGCCGACCTACCTCGCCGATGAAACCCCTGGCCTCACTACTCCACCGCCGAGCCGCAGATGCATTGATGAGTTTCACAAACATCGCAGACCATTTTATTCCCTTCGCTATGGAAACCTCAGGGAGTTGGGGTAGTGAGGCCAGGGTTTTATCGCCGAGGTAGGTCGGCACCTTAGAGATGAGAGTTATCACCCCTGCTGAAAATAATTGATGCCGCAAACGAAATAAGAAGAAACTTAACTACTACTAGTTTAGTGAAAAGTGGCTTAAGACACAGAATACAAGTATGCAGACATCTGGAACATGTATTGTAGATGTTATGTAAAAAGATTAATAAATATTATTTGTTACCTATTTGGATTGTTTTACTTAGTTTTCTGACCGAAGTTGTAAAAACGCTTTAGTACCTTAAATTTTTACAACTATCTGGTAGTCTTTCATCAAAGTTTTTGTCTAGGAATTGTAATAATACCCTAGTTTGTTATACCTTTTCGGAAAGCTAAAGAACCGTAGATATTTTCAGAAACATCTGCAGGACATCTGTCATATACTTTTTCTTTACAATCTAAGAAAGAAAAAAATGACGATTTATTAAAAAAAAATTAACTATCAATCGTCTTCTATGAATCAGTCGGTGCAATCACTTGCAATTTTAGTGTTTAGAATAATAAAGCAACCAATCTACTACACAAAAAAGCAAAAACAAATAAATTAGAGGAACACAACACAAAAAAAGCGGACAACAGATACTAAATCGGCATTTTTTTTAACCGACTTCAAAAAAAAGGAGGAGGTATCAATTCGAATGTTTTTTTAAAATGTTTGTTACCTCAAAACTCCATCATTTAAAGACCGATTTTAATTTTTTTTTAGTTCGGAAGCATCTACTTTTAGATTGGTCCCATAAAAGTTTTATCGAAATCGGTTTAGTAGTTTAGCTTAAAAAATCTTAAATTTTCTGTCATATACAGGGTGGAAAAGAACCTCCTAGCTATATTCAAAATCCTGATCCAGTACCACTTACAGAACACTTTTCATTTTTTTTTTCGTGGGATTTTTTTTCCTGAACATAGACACCACTCGCGTGCCTGGTGTAGGAGTAATGTCTACGTTTAAGCAAAAAATGAACTATTCCTATTGAAAAAATATTAAAAAAAAAAATGTTTTTCATAAATGTGTTCTTTGAGTGATACTGGTTCAGGATTTTGAATACAGCTAGAAGGTTTTTTATCACCTTATATGTGGATGATAATAGGTCATCAATGTAAACGAAGCAAAAACGAAGTTGTTCTCTGAGACTTTCAAGTTGTTTTTTGGAGCTCTTTTGTGTCCCGGAGCTCTACCGTTTAGTGCCCGGTAGAGTATATTACCACCATACATCTTTCCTGCCGTCTGGTGATCGGTTGATAATATCACCAACCCTCATATCTTTCATGCCATATGGCGATAGGTTTGAGAATTGTTCTACCTCGTATCTTTCTTGCCATCTTGCGACTGGTTGTGAATATCACCACCTCGTATCTTTCCGTGGGTATCATTGATTACTACATAGCTCTTTAATCTCGAGTAACTTAGTGCTGTATAATATATCTACGAGGACCTTTAAAAAGAATAAAATAAAATATTTTTATACAAAAAATTGACCCGCCTTCAAAAAGGGTAAAATATTTTTTTAAAGCTATATTCACGAGTAAGTAGTGGTTACGGGTAAAACAGTTAATAGGTGAATTCATAGCGGAATATGGTAAATAGAGAGGAATATTTTTTTTTACGTCGGCGCCGGTATGAAAAGGACCTTTAATGAAATAGGTATTCGCACAAGCTTTTTTTAGCAGTATAAAAACTAAGATAGTTTTAATAGCCAATAGTCTAATAGTAATTGTTCGGCGCCAACGTCAAAAAAAAAATTCTCTATTTACCACATTCCGCTATGAATTCACCTATTTACAGTTTTACCCGTAACCACTACTTACTCGTGAATATAGCTTTAAAAAATTATTTTACCCTTTTTGAAGGCGGATCAATTTTTTGTTAAAAATATTTTATTAAAAAAAAACTTCAAAGTCTAATAACTTGAGAAAGGTTAAGTTTGAGGTACGGTGTTTTATAGTCAAACTAGTCAGTAGTGATGGAAACTACAACCTCTAGGATCAAGGTCGACTTAACCTTTAACCCTGTATACAAAAATTGGAGGTCTGCAAAAATTGAGGGGGTGAAATGGGGGTTTAAAGTTTGTATGGAGAAAACATTTCACTTCGTCAAGATATACCTTGAAGCAAATAAACGGACACGTGTTTCGCGATTTTTCTAAAATCATCCCCTAAGGGGTCAAGAATGAAATGGGTGACTAAAAGAGTTCTTTGCGCGAGCGAAGCCGCGAGAAAAAGCTAGTGTTACATAAAACTAACGTTTATTACTCCAAATCTATTTGACAAATTATATCTTTATTTTTCAAGAATATGTATAGTTAGCAAATCACCGTCAAGAAAGAATTTTCTGAAATTCCTAAGGGAGCACGCAAAATTTACAAAAATATGAAAGCGAAGGGACACTCAATAATTACACACAAAATTTCAAAAACTACTTCAAAAACTACTCAACTTATAAATCTACAATTTAGTTAGCAGACAGATTTTATTTAGGAGACATCTATTTTAAAAGAATTCGTTTAAATTTCCACGGGGAAAAGAAAATCCCAAGAGAATCTGTAACAAATGTATAGCCGAAAGTTTTATACACCTATCTATGTTTAAAATTCTGCACATGCATTTCTCAAGCAACATAGGCAAGTAACAATCATCACAGTTTAGAGAATATACCTGCGGCATATGCAAGATTTGCTCGTTTAATAGTATAGGATAACTAGAGGTGTTAAGGATTTCGTTCTCAAAATCTAGCTTTTTCTTTGTCCGCAACATAAAAGAAAACTCTGTTCAAAGCTTTTGCTTTACCTTTTTCTAGATTTCCCGAGGGAACCTCTGGAATTTTTTCCTTAGGGTGCCTGCGTTGTCAAAGTATCGTTTGTCTAGAAATGTAGACTTTTTACTTCAAGGTTCCACTATTTTTTATTTTTTTTCTGGAATTTACCGTAACAATTATGGGAATTTCTCCAGGTATCTGCGTTATTTAAGGAAGTCTTGTGCATAATTTCAAACATCTAGCTGTCTAGTTTTGTGGTGTAGTTTTCATCAATCAACAGAGGTTCCTATGGGAATTTTGTAAATCTTGTTAGTTGTCATACATGCACTTATAAACTATCATCCTGCAATATTTCAGTTAAATTGGTCAAGTATTTAATAAGTTTCAAATTAACATTTCATGATATACAGCATACACCCTCTAATTCGACTATGTAGCAAAACTTGTTATGAGGCTATCGTTTCCTTATTACAAACTACATACCTGCAAAATCTCACCTATACAAGTTTTCGCGATTTCGCTTTAGGAATGTTAGCTGTTGTTCACTTTCATATTTCTTACTTCATTTATTTGGGCTCCATAAGAATTTCGTCAAACCTTTTTCAAGAGAACGTCTCCCAACTATAATCTACCTGCCTGAGAAATTTTAGCTTTATATATCAATTAGTTTCTGAGATATAGTGTTTGATAAGTGAGTGGTCTTTCGCTTCTATTTTAATCATTTTTCTCGTGTTTCCTCGGGAGTTTCGGAAAAAGCGTGTTCAATAGATATTTCCTAGCAAAGGACCTTGCCAAATTTCTTAAATATACGTCATGTAGTTTGGGAAATTTCGTTTTAACCTTTCTCTTTTATGTAACTCAAATTCTATCTATGTTTGGACATGATATAACCATTCATTTTGTAGAAATTGAAAGTAAGACAAAGTTGTAGGAAATTTAAAGGGCACCAAGACCCCCTACACCTAGAATACCTAGAAGTATTGCCGTTAAGGTTAAAGGGCTTTAGTTCATACCCAGAAGTAATTGCTAGTTACGAGCAAAAAACTGAAAAAAGGGACCCCCTACACAATCCTGCAACTTTTAAAACTCCATGAAGTTTTTCATTTTTAACATTAGTTGATCTACTTTATACGAACTAAAAAAGCTTCAAATACATGCAACACATCAAATTAAAGATTTTTTAATACACTACTTTGCCTCGCTTAAAGATTTTTTGTAATGTGCAAGATATAAAAAAAAGTATCACAAAATATGAGAAAATTTCAATGATTCCTTAATTACTAGTTAACGATTGTTTTTGCCGATATAATAAACACACAATATTTAAAGCACACATACAAAGCTTTGGTTTGTAAAATATTGAAATCAGACACGAATACTTCTTAAGTAGATTTTTTAAAACACAATATCCGCCATCTTAGATTGGCGGCCATTTTTGTTAGCTTTAATTTTGAGATGGCAATCATGGTTTTTTAACATCATAATAAACCTATCTAGCTGCTGTGAACAGGACATTTAGTACCCCCAAATTATACCGATATCTTGCTTGGTCTACGTACTAAAGCTGTTTCAGTAAATTCTAAGATTAGCCTGATTTGTAATAAATAATTAACATGGTATGGTCGATTTTTTGTCTTCTCCCGAGTCGCAGTGGAGCAACGGGTCCATGTTGTTTTCAGAGATAGACATATAACTAGAGCACTGGACAGTGAGGTACCATACAAAGGGCACAGCCACAGCTAAAAACCAGCGTTGGGGCCTCGGCTTCAACACATGCTGAGCTGTGTCCTATTTGACATCGCACTACAGCACAATCCACTATTTATATATACTATACGTTGTTTTATCGTTTTTTGTATGGTTGCTTTGCTTTTTATTTTATTTGTGTTGTAGTGTCTTATGTCAAATAAATGTCTTCAATCTTTTAATCTTATACCATAATGCTACTTTCTCATGTTTTTCTTGCAAAGTATTCGTAAAGCTAGCATTCAGTTCCAAGCTAGTTCATTTAAGAAGTTTTTTGAGAATACACATTCATCAACATTGGCCTATTAAGTTGTCGATCTTAAGTTGTCATTAACCTATTTTTTTATAAGTGACGGTTTTAATGGTGGAGCCATAATCAGTGACCTATAGCTGTTGCGTTATTTTAGCAATCAAATTGATTTTAACAATAAGTCAGGCCGTATCAAATCATAGTAGGTAATATTGTTATAAAAACAACGATTGATAGAAGAAAATATCATGCTATTTATAAACACATTGAAACTGCAATCCTTTTGAGAATCACTGAATTGTTACAACATAATGAACTCTTATGATTAGGTTTCTATTACGTACAATTCGCAACAGAGTAAAACTGCGTTTATTTCTTCACATTACTTGAATCAATATTTAATGTGAGTTTAGAGATATTTGGCAAAAGTAAGAATAATCAGTTACTAACTACGCAAGGATTTCGCAATGTGCGGAAACTATTGGAAATTGTTACCTTATCGCAAATGTTTGATATTATAAATATAAACAATAAATATTTACTGTGAATATCTACGTTTTAACGCTTTCTGGAAAATGCACTATCGACGCTCCTTTACATTTAACGACATACTTGTTTTAAAGTTATTTTTACACGCATAGCCTTTTAATGACATGCAACATTATTGAATAAATAACTTTATATATCACAATGCAGCCAAGCAAGCAATTGATATTGTTATGTTTGTAGATCTAAAAAACATATTTTTCAGGGAAACGATTCCTTACACTGTGATTGCTACATTTTAATTAACTAGTAGCAGTAAACAAAATAAGAATTTCACATCGGCTTTTTTGTTATTATTGTTATTCGCCAGCTTACATCAATCCACTGCTGGGCTAACCCAAAACGATAGGGCACAGTAGATATTACCTTTATGATTAGATCAATCCTGTGCTGTGCAATAACAGCGAGTTTTTCTACAAGATTTTTCAATCTTTCGTGGACGGCGTGGCTAAGGAGACCTGCTACTTCTACGGAGGGTTCTTCGAGACCGTGTCTCGCAGCGGCTGCCTTCACTCGGGACTGCATTAAACTCATCGGCACGAGGTATTCATCCTTACACGACCTTTCAACAATACGGTAAGCCAATTAGTGTCAACAACTCAAGTCATACGTCACTATAGATCATGATAGAAATTACCTTATTTGAGTCCCAATGAGTTCTGTCGAACCAAGAATCCTCTGCGTTTCTTCCGCCAAATTCACACCACCCATGGCGGCAACATCGTTGATATCGTCGTCACCAGCCATCTTGTCATCCATGAATGGTTGAGAAAACTGTGTTGAGGCTTTTTTCTCCTTATCCTTCAGCAGTGATTTCCCTGGCGTTAGGACAGTCGATAATGCTGCGGATGGTGCACCCGGTCTGGTTAAGTTAGCTTTACTGTTAACTGTCATTGATTTAGCACTGCTCACTTTATTCAAGTTGAGTTTTGTGTGAACAGGGATATTTTGGAGGACAGCAATTGTACCAGGTTTATTGCTAGCAGCGGGTTTCTGAAATATAAGATTGAATATAGATATACCCACGAAAAAAAATATAAATACACTGAACCTGACGAGTTGAGAATCATTTCATAAGATTCACATATGTCCCTTCAGAAACGAATGAATTCTTTGTTTTGTCATGGGCATACAACACATGCACTCAATTATTTTTCTGTATATTGTTTACTTTGTACATATTAAAATGTATAAAATATATTTAACTGTGATCCCTGCCTACCCTTGTGACAAATATGTGAGATTATGCAACTTCGATTATATGTAAAATTAATCAGAAGAAACTTGCATCGAACCGTTTCACGATTTTAAGTTTTTAAATGGTTACAAAATATATAGAACACATTCAAATTATAAGACATTCAAAATAACGTTTATAATTTAATAATACACATGCAAATATTTATAATTTACATGCATGAGCTAAAAGAGTTTACGCACCTAAATTATAATATTTAAACATAATAAATCTAATTTTATTTTACATTCCACGAGTAAAGGTACAAGATCAACTTCATACAATGAGTAGTTACTTATACAGGGCTTTAGGTAAATCGCTTTCAACCTCTCGGGTGCTAAATCAGACCATGAAACTGAACAACTTTCCCCAAAGGAACATAGGTCAAAATACGAAAAAAAAAATTGATCTCTCATACAACATGCGCTATATGCTGATGAAGTTTGTATGGGAACTCAAAATATTTTTTTCGTATTTTGACCATATTCCTTGAGAAAGTTGTTCAGTTTCATGGACTGATTAACCACCCGAGAGGTTGAATGAGATTTACCTAAAGCCCTGTATATTTTTTTAATGGACATTGTATACATTTTATTTGTGATGCCTTTTCTATTAACCTTGGTGACCACATTTTCGACTCCCTGCTGACATAAAGTTACAGAAATACAAACAATTCTCGTTGAAGAATGACCAAAAAAAAACATTTCACAAATCATAAAATATCTCCAAAACTCCCGTCTTCAAAGGCATTCTTTACCTGGGGAATGTCGTTTTGAGAAAAACTTAAAAGTTAATAGTAAATTAAGCAACTAATACAAAACTGAGCTGCCATGCGAAGAGATCTAGATTAAATATTCAAATATAGTTTTTACTACGATGCTGATGTCACAGAACAAAAAACCAAAATTATCATATCTCGTATGCCTAAAATGCAAATGATTAATTTCCAGTAGCGCAACGAAAGTAAAGGCATGATGAAGTTTGTACGAGGATGAAAAAAATTAGAAAAGAAGCTACGAGAACATCTATTGACAAAGACGAACCAACCTGTGCAGTGGTGCAGGTGGAGGGTTGCACCGCGACAACGTTTAGGGTATTGTTTTGTGCGGTCACGAGAGAGTGCGCGAATGAAACGGGGATCACCGGCGGCAGAAGGGGCGTGAGAGTCGGACTTGAGCTTTCTTCATCGTCTAGCTGGGTTTAACACCATGAATTTAATTTCACTTACCACGACGCTATAACTTCAAAATTGTTTTCTTCTAATTTTACACTAACAAGAACCTACTAGTATGAACGAATCTGCTTCTAATTGGCTATAGATTATTTATTTTCCTATTAGGATTGATTTTAGTTGTTGCTAAGGTGAACCGAGTCATTTTGGTTAGACAGCACAGTAGTCACTTAAATACTATAATTACGCGATAACTGACCATAATGCGATCATTGTCAAAGTGTATCCCGTGTTGTGAGATAAAGTACAAGGAAGTGCAAGTTAGAAATGTACTGACCAATACAAATTTCATTTTATATATTTATGATTTTCTGAATGATGATTTTCTACAATATTAAAACTATTATATTTATATAAGTCTAGTCTAATCCAAAATGGTGGCATCTTTGCCCTTGGGCTAGATTGTGGTCAAGAGCGAACCCTTCATTAATAAAAAAAAAGGTGGCAGGAAAACGACATACCAAATGACTAGACCCTTTCGAGAATGCGATCATAGAAAAGTATAAAGACAAATATTGTTTCTTTCAAAGTATGCATGAAAAATTGCTTCTTTCAATTTCACCTGTCTAGGTTAAGGGTTTGGGCTAGGCGTTGATGAAACAGTGAGTCGGAAACTTGCATTTTCTTCGTTTACATGAAGCAGAAATAAAAAGTTCAGTCCGCGACCAGTATTTGAACCTGTCCCACTCAGAGGCAAGCGTATAGGCCGCTGAGCGTGTGATTTCCAATTTGTTCTATAGAACATGACGTAAGCGGGACGAAATAGGACTTGTTTTTCCCAAGTGTTCTATTAGTCGGGCAGAATTAGCCGATCACAGTGCTAAAATCTGGGAAATTGTAACCAGCAATAAAAAATGTTTTTTCTGTAGATCTTTGCGTTAGTATAAACATATTAATTTTGTACAACTTAGTTGCAGCGCGGCTGTCAAAAAAAATGTCCAAAACTGTCAAAACAGGTTTTTTGCGATTTACCGGGAAACTACGCGCCTAGCGGTAAAAGTGTTATATGTAACAAAAAACCGAAATAAAAAGGCGAACAAAATGAGTTTTGTTGAGTCCCGATAGGTTTGGTAGTTTTTGCGCAATCCGCAAAAAACCGTGTTTTTTGGCCATTTTTTCGAAATTCAATAACTCTCGTTGTATATTATATAAAGAGTTGAATTTAGACTGAAGGTAGATATTACATCCTCTAACATCTGTCCAAAATTTTTGCTTGATCGCATTTAAACTTTTTGCAAACCGCAGCAAAAACTGAAAAATGGTACTCTCGTAAAATGGCCCTAAAAACGTTTTTAGACTACGTAGAGACTTTTGAAACCTCTCATTCTCTTTCCCTAATCCCTCTCGACAATATGTCAAAGTTTCATAAAGTTTAAGTAAGTGCAAGTCCCTAAAACGTTGATCACAAAGAGGACCATTTTTCAGTTTTTGCTGCGGTTTTTTTTCGAAATTCAATAACTCTGTTTGTATATTATATAAAGAGCTGAAATTTGGACTGAAGGTAGATGTTACAGCTTCTAACATATGTACCAAATTTTAGCTCGATCGCATTTAAACTTTTTGCAAACCGCAACAAAAACTGAAAAATTGTCCTCTTTGTGATTAACGTTTTAGGGTCTTGCACTCACTTAAACTTTATGAAACTTTGACATATTGTAGAGAGGGATTAGGGAAAGAGAATGAGACGTTTCAAAAGTCTCCACGTAGTCTAAAAACTTTTTAGGGCCATTTTACGAGAGTACCATTTTTCAATTTTTGCTGAAAGTTTACATGCGATCGAGCTAAAATTTAGTACTTACCAATGTTAGAGGCTGTAATATCTACCTTCAGTCCAAATTTCATCTCTTTATATAATGTACAACGAGAGTTATTGAATTTCGATAAAATGGCCAATAAACGCGGTTTTTTGCGGATTGCGCAAAAACTACCAAACCGATCGGGACTCAACAAAACTCATTTTGTTCGTCTTTTTATTGCGGTTTTTTGTTAAATAACACTGTTTAGCCGCCAGACGCGTAGTTTACCGGTAAATCGCAAAAAACCTGTTTTAACAGTTTTGGATTGTATTGATTGTATTTTATTAAGACGTTTTGCCGCCAAAACTTGATTTCCATTACAATGACGCTTACTAATTGTCATAATCATAACTTTATGTCAAACGTTACAAAGGACTACTTGGGAAAATTCATTCCTAAATTAGTAGAGGATCCGAATTAGAAGCGATCTTCACCGATCTGTTTATTGGATGAAAAGTATTATAAATTACATTTTGTATGTTAAGAATATAAAAACGTTGGGTTGTCTTTTTTCTTCCTGGCCTAACTACTGGGTTGGCAGGTATAAACTAGTTTCAAACCAAAACATCATCTGAATAAACGAATGACATGTTCGTTTGTGGTTATCTGTTAATAGGCATTGTAGTCCGCGAAAAATTGAAAAACTGGGGAAAATAAATCATGTAGTTTTACTTAAATATGAATTAAAGCAATTTTTCACAACTTTGTGAAAATCATTCGGGAAAATCATATACCCTATGACGTGGTTTTCCTGAATTCCCACGGGAACGAAGTCCCGAGCGGAATGCTAGTGTTACATAAAAACGAACGTTTATCATGAAATATCAAAATCTACTTGAATAATAAAGATTGAAGGCAAGTAGGTAGTCTGTACCTCAAAAACAATAATTTGACTCATACAACTAAAATGATTTGGCCGAATGGTGCCCCAGGCCCCTGACAGTTACACAGATGATATTTGTGTTAAAAATCTTTAAGCATATTAGAGAAATCACTGTTAAAGCATCGGAAACAAAGTGAATAATAAAAAGATATTGTATTTATTATCAACTGAAAACTATGCTAAAATGGCGAGAACTATTGACAACTATATTTTTTCTATCATTCACCATGGAGTTCGTATTGATATAAAATGTCCGTGGTTAGAGTGTTTGCTCTAACTTGTTAGGGTACAGCACTATAGTACAATGGGCCATCTTTTTTACAATGCCTATTAGCAGATAACCACAAACAAAAATGTCATTAATTTATTTAAATGATGTTTTGGTTTGAAACTATTTAATACCTGCCAACCCAGTAGTTACGCCAGGAAGAAAATAGACAACCAAACATTTTCATATGCTATAAGAGTCATTTTTTCGGTTGGTATCTATTACATTTATTCGATAAACGAATGAGTGCAATGTTCAATAAAAAAGTCATTTTTAAATTTTTAATTAATCATAGACTGGCCAGGAATTTTTTAGGCAACCCACTCACAATAGGTATATTTTTTAACATACAAAATTCAATAACAACTACTTTTCATCCAATAAACAGATCGGTGAAGATCGCTTCTAATTCGGATCTTAGACTAAATGTATTATTAGGTTACTGATAAGTGAACTAGGGTGAAAACGCTAGTATGTAGTTCTATTGAATAAAATGGGAGTAAATTGACTCATTTTGTCCGCTGACGTCATAATCTAAAGAACAAATTGTGAATCACTCCGCTGGGCTACGTATTCTATTTGACAGTTGGTCGAAATAGACGAAAACATACACGCATTTTTTTTGGCCAATTTCTTCCGCTTCCCGTGAGAATTTTTAAATTCTTTTTTATCGTATGCCTGCATCGTATTAGGAATACACCCTCCAAATTTCGCGTAAGTATCTATGTCCAGCGAGCAGTTTAAGCTGTGCGTTGATCCTTCAGTCAGTCAATCAGGACAGAGCCTTTCATTTATTTAGATCTAAAGTCGTATTTTTTGTTACGCCGATTTAGTTGTTAATTTCGGTCTAAGTTCAATATTTGTTTCTCTATGGTTAACTAACTAGGTGATTAATCAAATTGGTCATTTACTTTCTATATTTTCTACATTCAATTTAACCTTTTTGTCTTTCCTACGAAAATGATAAATCATAAGAAATAAAAACCAATGTTTAATCCTTAATTCAATAAGAACAATTCTTGAAGGAAACTAATCTTACTCTTTTTCTTCAATTATCAACAGCTTGCTTGTAAACTTTATCGATAATAGCTTACCCTCCCACTACGTCGTTACGTTAGTATGGAGACTGACAAAATAGATTATTTTCCTATGTTCTGTGATTCATTCATCAATTTACCTGAATAGTCGAAACCTATTTTTTTAATCACACATTGTAGAGAATTTATAATTCTATTTATTCTCAAGAAAATATTTGTTATTTTTACTTACATTTTGGCTCATGATTTTGATTGAAATCTGCATATGTTTATAGAACGATATAAAATATTTAGTTCTTCTAAACTGACAGCATATTTAGCAGTTAATTAAAAATATGTTAGTGTTAATTTATGGTATCAGTTAATTACACAATAAAAGCTATAAGTTGTATCAAGAAGATTAAAATGTGTATCTAATATACTTCACAAATTTTATTTTGAATTAGTAAATCACCCCATGACAAACTCGCGTAACTGCTCTTTTGGTTTGTATAAACAATACTGTCTCTTACTAAAAGTAATCGTAAATTGGTTTGCAAATTACGAGAGTTTGTCAGTTTAGGAGTGTATCTCAAAATAACTTATTTTGAGATAATTTAGTAACTTTTTTTTTAAATGTAGTAAAAAAAAATTACGTAATTATAAACTATTACTTACCATTTGCATATTTTGTGTAGTAAAAACTGGTTGTACTGACGGAGGCAGAGGTGAAAACGCAAGATGAGGTAAAGGAGGAATAATACCTTCAATAGTTAGTTCTTTGGTAACTAGTGATTGTCTTAGAAGTGGCAAGCTTTTCTGGAATGATTCAAAATATTTATTTTTGTAACGCTCTCCAACATGATAAAAAAAAACATTATGCATACAGTGCTTCTGATTTCTTAATGTATTTAAGCAAACAGTGTCTATCTGTCTCGTACTTCGTCTTTTGAAAATAAATTTACTTATTCTTATTGTGGTTTGGCTAATGTCGTGTTTCAGCTGTCTTTGGTTTAGACATAGGATTTAAAAACTAAAAAATAGACTAAGCTTCCATTGCACGAAACCCTACCTCACAAGGTAGCAGCTCAGATATGTAATATCGTGATAGATACTACTTAGAAACACTGGACTTTAGTAGGTTACCATCGCATATCCTGGAAGAACTATTTTTTTTTTCGTCATCGTATCGCTATTTTCATCGAAAATTACATCATAAGGTGGCACATTACGCGATAACTCCGCCAATGGTTGGGTGATTTTCAACATTCGTTTTACTAAATTTTATTTACAAAAAATTACATAAGAAAAAAAACTGCTGATCTCGCCATAAAACAAAAACATGACATTTTTGAATAACATTATGAATTTCTTGAATTTTAATACTTCGTATTGCCTCCTCGTGCTTCCATTACTGCGCTTACGCGGTTCGGCATACTGTACACCAAGTTCCTGATACGATTTTGGGGAATATTCTTCCATTCCTCTGTGAGAGCAATTTCGAGCTCACGAAGCGTGGTTGGGGGAGGGTTTCGTTGTTTTACGCATCTCCCTAGCTCGTCCAAAGCATGCTCGATCGGGTTGATATCTGGGCTGCGTGCTGGCCACTCCATACGAGTAATGTTCATATCTTTAAGCTAGTCATTCACAATCTGACCTGTGTGAGGTCGGGCATTGTCATGCTTAAAAATGGCATCCTTACACAAATTGACCATAAATGGACCAACGTTTATGATTTCTTCTACATATCTTTCGCTAGTTAAAGAGCCATTTTCTATGAACACCAGTTCTGTGCGACTATCAGAAGAAATTCCGGCCCACACACGTACAGACCCACTGCCGTAGGCTACTTTTTCTTCGATGCATGCTTGCTTGAACCTTTCCCCTGGCCTTATATACACTCTGTGTCTTCCATCGTGCTTGTAGAGCATAAATTTTGATTCGTCGGAGAACATAATTTCTGACCAATCTTCAATATTCCAATTCAAGTGGTTTTGGGCATACCTTAGTCTTGAAATACGATTCCCACGCTCCAATTTAGGGCCGTTTGCAGGTCTTAGTAGTTTCAAGTTAGCCTCAGCAAGTCGTCGTCTTACCGTCCATGCGCTTGGGTTACTTCCTCCGAGACGTCGAAACTTATTTGTAAGTTCAGTTCCTGTGAGAAATCGATTACGAAGCATGGTGTTCACCAAATATCGATCTTCTCGTGCTGGTTCTGCCTGTTCCTGGTCTGCGTAGGTTAGAGCTAGTTTCCTCATAACGTCAGAGAACTCTTTTGTATTGTTGACAGCAACACACTGACAGTCCTGGCTGTATCGCGCTGACTCCGGCCAGTTTCCAGCATTGTGAGAATTCTGGTGCATTTTTCAGGTGAAAGAGACATGATTACAGCTTGAATAATAAATATTGAACACTATCAACATGGTTTAATAACCCACTTAAATGACAGATTAGAAACAAAAGCAAAAGTAAATGCAGAAATTTTGAAAGTTATATCTTCGAAAGTCTCTATTTTTCAAATTTGTTTTTTTGTTACATAATAATCTATATATATATATATATATATATATATATATATATATATATATATATAAATAAAAGAAAGTCATGTTTGTTACAACACTTATAACTCGAGAACGGCTGGACCGATTTCCATGGTTTTTGATTTGTTGTATTTCTCTCCGTCCCGAATAGCAGAATAACTATTAAAAACATTGGAAAATTGACGGGGAAATTCCCACGGGAACGAAGTCCCGGGCGAAAAGCTAGTTTAACAATAAGTATAAAGTTTTAATACCTTCATTCAAGGGGTATTGAATGGTCTATTAAACACAATTTATTTAATAAGGCTAGCATTTTTAGATTCCGAGATTTTTAGGATTCTTTAAGTGACCGGATTCTTTGCTCTCCAGTGTAGTTCTTCCAGGACATGCGATGGCAACCTAATCAAATCTAGTGTTCCTAAGTAGAATCTATCACTACCTAACATTTCTGAGCAGCCCCTTGTGAGGTAGGTTTTCGTGCAATGGGAGCTTAGTCTATTAGAATTTTTTTAGAAACGTCTCAGCTCAGCTCAATATTAAAGCAAAATATACCTAAATCCCTTCAGTTGATTGTTTGTTTACATTCGCACCTTGTCTTTACATTGAATTGAACTTTGTAACTTGGCAATCTGCATGGTCGCAATTTCGCCAAATACACGTAATAAACAAAATGCACGATGAGGAAGGTCAAGAATGGATGCGAAAAAATTGCGTTAGATCAAATGAAATTGTAGCGCTCATACTTCAAGACATAGTGAGCAATTTGAAGTACCTTCAGAACCTGGTAGCTTAAAATTTTCGGTCAGCTCAAGTTATCAGGTATTCATACGTTAATAGTACATATTAGCACTACTAACTCTTTACCACACATTCGATTAGTGAGAAAATAAGTAACGTCTGGCGGCCCCAGGATCCTGGTCTATTATGATTCTTAAATAATTAAAAAAGTTTAGATTTGTGTGCATTCGGAAAGTCGAAATACAATAGGAAATTAGAAGCACTGTAACTAATTAAAAACAATTACCTTCAAAAACCCGATGAGACAAGGTTGTGGACTTGCATTGAGTAAGCGTTCCAGACGATTACAAAACTCTTCTGGTTCTACTAAAGCATCTATTAGTTCCTGAATAAGGTTCCGCACATTCATTTCTACAGACTTGGGCTCTTTACTTGATAAATCTAACAAGTTGGCTAAAAAGTTTCTACACTTCTCTTTTGTGTTGTCTGAAGGTTTCTGTCAATAAACAAAATATGTGTTAGGAAAGGGGCATTTCAAACCACAGAAAAAGTTAAATAATTTCACAGAAATCAGTTAATTAACATAATATTTAGTTTTACTGCACTTTATTTGTACATAAGAATAAGAACTTACAAAACAGAACCATGCACAATGAACGCAATTTACAACAAGGCGGGCCCTTATTGCTAGATAAGGCAACCTTAGAGTGATTTCAAAAGTGGCTTCAAGTGGTTCTGCTTGACGTTCTGCCAACCCCGAAAGGAATTACAGCAGTAAGTGTATGTATACAGGGCATTTAGGTATCTCTCTTTCAACCTCTCGTGGCTAATTAGTCCATAAAACTGAACAACTTTCCCAAGGAACATAGGTCAAAATACTAAAAAAAAATTTTGAGTTCCCATACAAACTTCATCAGCATATAGCATATGTTGTATGGGAGATCAAATTTTTTTTTTTCGTATTTTGACCTATTTTCCTTGGGGAAGTTGTTCAGTTTCATTTGACTGATTAACTACTAGAGAGGTTGAAAGAGAGATACCTAAAGCCCTGCATAGAATCTTAGGGGTGGGCAAGTCGTAATTGAGTTTTTGAGAGAAAAGAATATATAAAATACCACATTTCCAAGACATTCCTAGAATCTAGTTAAAAAGTAAAAAAAAAATTGGGGATTAAATACAGTGAATCATAATCAAATACATTGAAATGTTTATTTTGGTTAAGTTCTTGAGAGTTAAACTCACTTGTGTTGTAACAGTGGGTGCCTGAGGAGGTGGAGTAGATGCAGTAGGAACCGTTGGCGCGACCACAGGCGTTGCTATAGGGCCAGTGGGCATTGGTCCTTGCATTTGTTGCGGTGCAGCCACACTAGTCGACATGGTAGCCACGCCAGGATGCTGCATCAAAATCACAAATGATGTGTCATCAGTCTCATTATATTATAGAAACTTGAAACATGCTTTAATGTTTCATCAGTTTTTCTGATATTTACAAGTTATTAACTACACATTCTGTAAAACAGTAAGCTTAAAGTTCTAACATAATTTATACATTTGAAATACGGCTTTAATAAAAGCAATTTCAGTGTTTTGTGTATCACCCTAAATTTGATAGTTAGTTTACAATCTAGTCTACAGGTATATTAGTGGGTTATAATTATACAATGACATTGCAGACTTCATGTCCAATCTTACCTTGTTAATTTTACTGAACAACATGCACCTTCACCATATCTTTACATGCATGATTGACTCTTGAAACTGGACAATGCTTATGCAATTATGTGATAGTAGAAGCTTCCTAAATGTGAAAATAGTGTAGGTTAGCCTGTGGATGTTGGTTGTCCAATTTCAGGGTCGGCAGGTGAGTATCAAGAGTGGTGCCTACTTACTGCCGGCACGGTCGACAGCCGGATGGTTTGACCCTGTGGCGCCGTGAGAGTACTGGCCGCGGGCGCAGGGCCCACCCTCAGGAGCTGGTATTGACCATTCTCAGTCTTTAACAACAAATGACCCGGCTGGCCCGGTTGTAGACTTTGCAGAGTTTGCAGCGTTATCTAAAAATGAACGCCTTGTTTCAATTCAACTAAACTCAAAGAGTTCAATTTGTGCATTATTGTTGTTTTTAACATCAAAATTAATTGTAGAATCCATTACAACGATTCTAAAAGCAGGTCATTTGTTAGATACACACATTGTGAAGGTAAGTTAACCTTTTAAACACCAATTTAAGACTGAATGAAAACCGAGGCCAAATATAAAAAAAATGTATAATTGTGATAGATATTAATTGAGGTAGTAGGTATTTCATACCTAGATGTAAAAATGGTTAACAGATGGTTTAATTTTTCTTATTGTTGTCACAGTATTGGGAAAGCAATTTGAGAAGTTTGTGGCATTGAAAAGGTTAATGTGATTGTGATATGTGCACACCCTTTGTCAGTCACAAGTTTATTTTTCTAAATTATTAACACTGAGCTTCTACCAATCATAATTATTACTAACACTAGGAGTAAGATAATTAACTGTTTAGTACCAAGAACTTTGATTGGAAGTGCCCAAGTGTATTCTCTGTATCCGTTTGTGTTGTTTAAAATGGAATGATTTAAATGCATTATTCATAACTATACTTCTGCATACCAAACCAAAATGCAATAGAAATCATGAGTTACCAGTGGTGTTAAGACCCACTCATGCAAAATGATATGATTTGACGTTATTTATTCTCATGTATTTTTTTATGAAATTTCTGATAGCAGGTCGGTATGATTTGTGTTAAGTAATATTATGCAGAATAGTATGCAGACGTAATGCACAGATAGTTCTACTGACAAGAATAAGGCATTTTTACAACAAGCAAGTGTATTTTAACAGTTAAGGTGTGAAAAATTATGCATCAAAACTGTTCCTGATTTCATAAATGAAATGATGTGATTAAAAAATATTTTGATGCATAATAGTATTAGTAGTGATTTGATAGCTCATACAATTCTTTGTTTAAAAATAGATTACTTTACTAGCCATACGAATAAACACAATGTGAATTTATTATATTAGCAATGTACCAAACCTTTATAGTACGAGCTTTCAAATAAACCAGTATTTAACTAGGTATAGTTTAGTAAAGAATTATGATAGATGTGAGTAAGTATCTGTACATCAATGCAGAAGTAAAAGCACTCACACCAGGTGCTGCCGGCCGTGTTCCCACCACTTGTGGAGTTCCTATCACCACGCGTGGGGAGACTGTTGCTACTGACTTCTGAGCCCCCACTGCAGGTGTACCAGCTCTCATATTCAATATCTGAACATTAGGTAGTAATGTGGGTTGTCCTGACCCTATGTTTTGTGTTGTAACCACCACATTCTGACTTCCAGGCTTATTCAATGTCATAACATTAGGTAAAGATGTAGGCATACTTGAATTCACACTCATTGGCACCGTCACCATTCCTGACTGTAGGCCCACCTGTCCACTGGTAGAACCTTGTTTTATAACTAAAGGTGGCTGCATAGTAATTATCTTGTTGGCAGACTGAGGCACTACTAATTGATTTTGAGATGTTAATCCGATACAGCCATTCGCTATTGACTGTGTAGGAAATGTCACACGGTTTGCTTGGTTAGGTAGGTTTTGAGAGGTCTGTGAGTATATTACTTTGAGGGGTTCGTTGGGATTACCAATGTTTCCTGTCAAAGTTTGTGAAATACCACCAGATTGTATAGATGCTGGCACATTGTATGAGACGCTGCTAGCAATGCTGTTTGATGATTGAAAGTTTCCACTTTCTATTCCAACGCCGATTTGGTCCGTGTTGTATTTTTGAACACCAATAATAGAACTTCCACTGGACGATATGTTACTCAAGGGGCTAGGTATTACGTTCACTATGTTATTCTGCGATGATACCGAGGACACAGACGTAACTAACTGGTTTTCAAGAGAGCCTACAATTGCGTTGACTGCGTTCTCGTCAACGTCTGTGGACAAAGCTTGCTCTAAAAACTCGGCTGACGCCATTTTATACAAGTAGGCGGATGTGAATTAGTGTTGTCACTAAACAAGGCGTTGAAAATCGGAAACGAAGGAAATGGTACCTGCTGTTTCAATTTTCATTATTCTACAAATCGTTTTAATAATTTTTCACAGTTTCCAAACAAAACAATAAGCAATGAGAAAGCCCACTGTGATTACTCACTCTTATATGAGAAGTCTAAAAATCATCAAACTCATCAAATGGTAATCAATAATTTCTCCTTAGACTTACATCATGATTCTGAACGGCACAAGTCGTAACGTGAAAACGAGACGGAAGATAGATAAATAAAAGCGATTGGTTTACGAATACGAGGTCTCGCTCAAGTTGCATCTTATTCACGTATTTCAAGTCTATGGTTTTTTAAATACCACTTTCAACGTCTATGGTCTTATTTTGGCCATGTGGATAAAGATTTCTTTGCCCAAACTGTAAGAGAAAATTCCACAGTCTGTGGTCGATCTTTGGCGGGAACTCGGTTGCTTTGTCAAATGAATTTTCGTTTTCTGCGTGAAAAAGTTTTTTCTGTCTAGTAGTGAAAGTGTTTTATGAAGTAAATCGACTAAAATTCGTGTAGTAATGAAAAATTTAAGTGAAAACAGTGTTTCTGCTCCGTTTGGTACCGATTGTGCTTCTCGCTGCCAGTTTTCGTAAAACAGACGCTATCCGGTTTTACGCAGAACATGAGAAGCTTAGGGCTTAGGTTAAGTTAGAGAAATAAGATTTTTCACTGAAGACATGGCTGTATAAACATAGTTTCCTCTGCCTTTCCCGAAAGGGATAAATTAAACAAAAAAAAAACATTATGGTCGGTGGTCTTTGGCGGGAACTCGGCGTGAGCGAGGCGTGAGCGGTTACTTTGTCAATTGAATTTTCGTTTTTTGCGTGAAAAAGTTGTTTGATGTGTAATAGTGATAGTGTATTATTCAGTAAATTGACTAAAATTCGTGTAGTGATGAAAAATTCAAGTGATTAACAGTGTTTCTACTCCGTTTGGTACCGACAAAGATCCTCGCGGTTGTGCTTCTCGCCGCCAGTTTTCGTAAAACAGACGCTATCCGGTTTTACGCAGAACATGAGAAGCTTAGGGCTTAGGTTAAGTTGAAGAAAGAAGATTTTTTTACTGAAGACATGGCTGTATGGACATAGTTTCCCTTGCCTTTCCCGAAAATGATAAATTTAACAAAAAAATGAAGACTTTGAATGGAAAGATTTGGCTGTATGGCTCCGACACCTTTGCCTATCCGGATGGATAAAAAAAATTACTACTACTACTACATTATGGGGGGCTACCACCTGGGGGGCTACCACCTAAGCGAAGTTGATGCTGATTGAACGAATGGAATGATGTACATTTCTGTGTTTGGTTCATATCATTAATCAAGGTCTCCTTATAAAGAAGCAATCGACAACATTCCATTCGTTCACCCAGCGTCAGCTTCGCTTAGATGGTAGCCCCCCTGGTCTAAGCATAGACCAGGGCCCTCCATCTCCCGTATTAAAAAGTTAACACAAATCCCGATCTTGTCTCTCTATCGCACTTGTAGAAAATTCCATGAGGAACATTCCATTTCATTCTTACTAAAATGACCGGAAGTTGCGTAGGTCCGCCATATTTGGAGAGATTGTTTTTGTTTATGTTCTGTGACGCCATTATGGAAATGTCAATTTGGGTGTCACTCACTTCACTTGAAAAGTTTTTTCTGGTTGAAAACTTAAAAAGAAGTAAAGTGCTACCGATTGCCATAAGCTGAGTATTAATTCAAAACAGTGTAATTCAGTGGTATATCCGTGCTTCAGGTGTTAGGTATTTCTAAAAATGGTTTACTGTTGTGTACCCGGGTGCCGCAACAAAAGTGTTAAATCAGGTCCTTTATATTTTTATGCTGTTCCTGGAAGTATATCCCGAAGGAAGGTATGGGTGAATCAGTGTCCATCCTGCTTAAGTACTGCTTAAGTAATTTTAATCGCAGAATGCACAAAGATGATTCGCGTCACAAAAGTGCAGAAATGGAAGATTTAATCCGCACCAAAGTCTCTGAGGGCTCTGGCTGTAGATCTTCTAAGAAAAGAAGGTTCAGTAATGAAACTTAAGTTATTCTGAATCATTATGTTTAAGTTATTCACCACCACGCTGGCTAAATGCGGGCTGATGGACCCACAATTGTAAATAGTGTAAATAAAAATTCTATATAGAGTGATTCTGCTCATAAGACTGAACAACAAGATCTCCTAGAAAAGGAGGCTCAGTACGGAAACATAAGTCATTCTGAAATATGATAAGTTATTCACCACCTGTGTTAAGTGCGTGCGTGCTGAAGGACCCGCAATTGTAAATAGTGTAAATAAAAATGAGAAATTGTATTATGTTGTGATTCTACTAATGAGACTAAAAACTTTCCCCAAAATGAGCGCTCGGGGGGTGCACCCAAGTGGTGTCTACGTTAAGGAAAAAAAAATCTACCATATAAAATAAAAATATAATATTATAAAAAACAAGTGTTCTGTAAGTGATACTAATTTTACTGGTTCAGGATTTTGAATATAGCTAAGAGGAGGTTTTTTATCACCCTGTATATACAGGGCTTTAGGTATCTCTCTTTCAACCTCTCGGGTGGTTAATCAGTCCATTAAATTGAACAACTTCCCCGAGGAACATAGGTCAAAATACAAAAAAAATATTTTGATCTCTCATTCAAAATGTGCTATATGCTAATGAAATTTGTATGGGAACTCGAAACTTTGTTTTCGTATTTTGACCCTATGTTCCTTGGGGAAGTTGTTCAGTTTCATGGACTGATTAACCATCCGAGAGGTTTAAAGAGAGATACCTAAAGCCCTGTATTAAGATTAAGTGTATTTGAATAAATAATAATATCTAGTTTTATCATAGAAAATATATGCAATGTATTACTTATTATATTTTCGGGGTGCAATCCATGCATGTTGTTAATGTTAAAGTAAATTAGACAAGTAAACCTTAATTTCTTATTTTGGGTAAAAATAGCTCATTGTTACCTCGTCTCATGTATAATCTCGCCACATCGAAAAACAAAAGTCATCTCGTCACACCCAATTTTTGTTTATCTCGTCACAGTGTCAATTTTTTTTTTAAATAAAGCCAATTTCATGTATATTATACAGGGTGTAAAGGACAGCTTAGCAAATACTTAAATGGTGGAATGTACCCATAGCTAGCATCAGCTATAAGTAATTTTTTTTCTGGAAACGTCATGTTAAGGAGTTTTTATTATTTACCTACTTTGGCGCTACGCAACATATCGTGATACCGCGCCCCGCACGCAATCCCCCGCGCCGCGTTGCTACCCGAGTGCGATGTACATTGCTAGTTTTCGTGTTTTACGTTGTTATGATTGTTTTTTATTGCAAAATAGAGTGTATTAGATTAAATAATAAAAAATGTAAGCCGAAAATATTAAGAAACATGAAAAAAAAAAGAAAATTTTCCGGAGAAAAATTCCACTGGAAAATCATTCAGAATGATTGTCTGAGTCCAGGGTTTCAGTTTTTGCTAAGCTGTCTTTTACACCCTGTATACATTTTTCTGATCTTTCAATTTAAAGTTCTCCGCCCGTAAAAAAGCACCCGTTACCTCAAACCGTGTGCAACCACATACGCCTCACAACAGCTGCTTTACACCACTTATCGAGGGACTAAGCAATACCATGTCGTCGGCGTAGCGTTTGTTACTAACAAATGTGACGTCAATATGACACCCAACATGCTTAGTCACTCGATAAGTAGGTTGAAAAGCACAGACGAGCTCAAACCACCCATCGCATACTGCATTCAAACCCATACTCATGCGACATCGTCGTACCGGCCCATCTCACCTGATTGATATTAGCCGTTGTTAGCCGAGACGAGCTTTTTTATTTAACTGTGACGACTTGTCACAAAATGTATAGAGTCGAAATGTTATGACGAGATTACGCATTGTGACGAGATAACAACGACCCAAAAAAATACTATTTTTAAAACCGATTATATAAACGTTGTGTTAAAATATTTGCTGAGTTTACCCCCTGGATATGAAAATCAGTAAATATTTTTTCAACGGCCGGAATAAATCTTATGTTGGTACTTAACTGAAATGTCATGTTTGATGTATAGTACCTACTTCATTTGTTTTGTCAGAAATTACCTATAAATAATTGTTTTATCTATGTATGTACCTAATAATAATTGTGAAATGTTAATAAATAAATATCCCAATATTTTGAGTTTTTTTTCTATAAAAAAAACTAAAAAGGTTTTAATGGGCATTTTTATTTTTTAAAGAAAGATAGGCAAGAGAATGTTTTGGCTCAATCCAGAGGCCAACCGACAAATTGGCAAAAAGTCTAGATTCCAAGCCAAAAAAAGAATATACATGACAGGAAAAAAGAGATGGAATGTTCTTTTTATAGCTGTCCCTTTCTCGCAGTTATTGCTTCACATTTTTTGTTCGAAGTTAACAGTCTTCTTTCGGGTAGTTGTATGTCTATGGCATAGACATAGAAAAAAAGTCTAAAGCTACAGTTACACTTACACATGCTCTAGACTAGAATAGCATGCTAAAAAGCGTGCTATTAGTAGTATAATATGAGCATGCTAATGAACTGTTTTACATTTGCTAGCAATAAGCATTCTTATTTTTAAGTATGCTCCTGAATAAGCATGCTCAAAGTCATCATACACATGCTCAAAGCAAAGAGTATGTCACGGCTCAAAGCACTAAAAGCACGCCCCCTTCTACCTGCACCGCAGGTAGTATGCTCAAATTTCGAACGCCTGTCGTTTTTTGAGCAAACTCGAAACGAGCATGCTAATTTTGAGCAATGCTATAATAACTGCTCAAACAGTGTTGCCACATGAAGTAGACCTGAAATCTGTATTTTCATTACAAAAATCCGTATAAAATCCGTATTTCTGTTTTTATTGAAATTCCGTATAAATATCCCGTATTTTGATTGAAATTTCGTATGAATTCCGTAAAAAAATTAAACGTAACATTTTTGAGTCAAGATTAAAATCAAAAGAGGATTTCCACAAAAGTTTTTTAGTAGAAGCGGGTCCGTTATCGTCGAGGTACATAATTTATTACTTGGTTTCCTCTTCATTGAAGAAATTTTGCTGTACTACCACACTACAGTGGTGCAAACTCACCAGAGTTGTGATGAAATTGGTCAAAATTAGGTAAAGAAGGCTCGAAAAACGGGGTCCTTTTGAAGCTAATTCTGTGTTTAGAGTAAATCCGTATAAAAATCCGTAATCTTGATTCATCCGTATTGAACTTGCAAAATACGGACAAATCCGTATATATGGCAACACTGTGCTCAAACGAAGCATGCTTTGTAACTGTAGCTTATGATTTCCGCCATTTCGCAATTTTCGCGCCGTTTTAGTGTCAGTGTGACAGTTTTAGCAAAATTTAGTAAACAGCAAGCGCAAGCACAGACAAAACCAACAGAACAAGTCCTTCGCTGCAGTGAATTTTAGTATATTGGATTTTTATTGCTGAAAATTAAGTTATTTACATTTTAACAGTTTTTTTAACATAATAATAAATCTTGTTTTGAGTTTTAAAATATAATGCATGTACGCGTAAGAGTTGTTGGTAAACCCGATGTCATAGTTGTTGTAGAATCCAAGCTAACGAAAATTGAAAAATTTCGTCGAATCATAAAAGAAAAATTCAATGTCGACATACCACTGCAACGGCTATTCTACGGAGGAAAGCTAGTAAGTAATTCACGTTATGCTTGGAGTGGATTGTGGATCTCAGACCACTGGTCTCGGAGACGCAACGAATTATGAAATTTGAATTTTACGAAGACTGCTTATTAATTATCATTATTGTATTTCTTTTGATTAGACTTATGTAATGATCTGCAAGTGCTAAAATGGGCTAAAATGCATGCGTTTGACATTAGGGAAAAAAGCCTGATTTTCCTAACCATAAATATGTGACACCAGATTATAGGGGTTAATGGTCATCTTTGATATTTTAATAATAGGTCTAGAGTATCTAGTCACATCACGATAAAAATTAGCTAATACAATTCAGTCCAATCTAAACCCAAAGATCAACCAAAAAAAAGTAAAAAAAGTACATAACTATGTATTTGTAGTGTCTACAACAACTTTTTATAGTAATTACAATAACTACTTATAGTGACTACACAACAGCAACATTTACATCAAAAATGTTCCGGAACTAGTATGTTGCCCCATCTTAAAGACGTACACAACTTCCTTAATAAATCGATTGACCTCATTGCCTCAGCACTAGGCAGACCCTAAACTACGGCATGATGATCTCAATGCTTACAAACCCAACTGGCCGGATCTTACGTAAGACACCGACCATTAGAAGGACAAGGGGAGGCCTTCGGCCAGCAGTGGGATCCAGTAAGCTAGAAATTGAAATACATTTGAAAAAAAATTGTTTTTATATTCTTAGCTGCCTTGACTGGATTTTGTGTTAAATCGTAGTAGCTAAGACCTTTCAAGGTTCTGAAGTAAACTCCAGAATTACTTAAATTACAAAGTGACATAGTCCCAACTCTATACTTCGTTTTTTTTAGCATTAGAAATTATGTAAACAATGGTAGTAAACATAGTTTGTATAACAAACAAAACAACTTTGATAAATTAAAGAGTAGAAATAAAATTATTGAAAGCCCAAACTGTGCCACCAATAATATCTTTCTGTTTTACTCTACAACAATGACTGAAAAAATAATTGCTCTGAATATTAAATGAAGAAATCAAGTGATGTGTAGATATGTCTTTTCATATGTAAATTTCTAATACCCCTCCAAATTGGATTCATAAAAATACATAAAATAGAGTAAAACGTCATTGAAATTACAATTTGACCTCTAAAATGCGAAAAAATCCAGCTTGCCTCCACATCTTAAAATAATCACTATGGTATTCCCTAAGCATGATAAAAAATTTATGCTTTTATCACTCAGCGAACAATCTTAACGAAAACATTCAATTTGCCGCCGCACTATATAGACTTATTGATTTAAGATAATGGTAGATGAGAAATTGGCAAAGATTTATAGTTTTAATTCACAAATGTATTATTACAACCGGTTAGTCAAACCTAATTTTATTCAAATTTAGATTATGTAGGTAGTATAATTTATTAATGTCAGAGATAACAAAGATCCATTATTATTACAAATAAAATAAAACAAAAATCACACAAATAAATTCTCATAATCCGACCCCCGACCAGATGTTTGTCCCGACCGGGAATCGACGTCACAACTTTTTATTATTCTTAGAAAGCACCTCGGCCCAGTGACACATGATCCGAGAATCGTACCGCTCAGAGACAGTCTTCAAAATGGAGCTAAAACTAGCCAGCACCCTGCTTAGCAACGAGTTTGCGCATTATTGCGAAAAAATCATCCGTTCGCGCCTGCGCAAACATACCCGACGCGCTGCACGAGCGGGACAGTCCCAACAACATCCTGAAGCCGTTATTATACTGGACGCGCAGAGCGTTGATGGTCTTTTGTATAGTCTCCAGAGTATGTATTAGAGACGCATCTCTGAAGGTCGGCCTAAGATTAAACATGTATAATATTAAGATAATGGCAAATCAACCCACAGGCTAATTTACCGTAAAGTTATAGGCAATAGGTCTTAAAGAAGGTTGCTGATTATTCTTATCTTGCACGTAGTTTATCTTTCGACCCATAGTCCCAAACCAAAGAGATTAGTCGCTATATACAGCTGAAATAGACTGCTTTTAATAAATTAGACGACGTGTTCAGAAGCTCACTACCTCAATGCCTGAAGTTCATTGTGTTAAACCAAAGCGTCTTGCCCGTTTTGACCTATGGTGCGAAGGTATGGCCGATCGCCAAAGGGAATATGCACCGTAACTGAGTGGTAACTTAGAAAAGGACGTAGAACAGTAAGCAGATCAGCATCCGATGGTGGAAAAATGACATCATCAGAATCGCAGGCCGACACTGATTAGGGGATTGGAGAGACATGTGATTCGGGAGAGGCCTATCGCTTAGTAGTGGACTGAAATGGGATGATTAGTAGAAAAGTAGGTATCTCATCAACCATATGTTCTTGATAAGGTTAACTGTTTCAATCCACTGACATGAATTAACAATATCATGTATAAAAAGGTTTTACTTTCGCAAGCTCTGATGGCGAAACGGTGATCAATTAGTCCGCACTTGAAGAACAAGACATTCAGAAGTGTGGCTTGGAATCCAGCCATACAGCTGACAGCCAAGTCACCTTTACTTTTTCCTACAAAGGAATTGAATTGATAATATTAATTGTCGACGCTGATAATTCAGACCAATTTGTAAGGTAGGTAGACGTCTGCTAGCGCGAGTCGCCACCACTCTAGAGGTTACAGATTTTTTTTTTACCAACTTTTTGTAGATCTACAAATAAATTGCTGTTAGAATCTGCCTAAAATGCGCTTTACTTGAGAATTTGTGTTTGTTTTTATTATCTTGTATTTAAAAGTTATTAGCTATGAAAGCAAAAAAATTATGACAAACTTTTCACTTGTTTACGATTTATTCCGAAATTACTACTAAAATGATTACAATAAATACTAGAAATTAATTCTACATCTTTATTTTTTACGAAAATGATACCAAACTTGCCCCAGAGCCAGCTGGGAATGTATAGAATTTTTTAAAAGAAGGGGGTGGCCGGTACCTTTGAATTTTTTAACAGTTTTATTTATAGAGAAATACAAGCTTTCACTGATATTTAGGATAAATATAACGAAACAAAGTAAAACGTAATTCAAATTGATATTAGTCGTTTTCGGAAATACTAGCTTTTATTAACAATTACCCACTTTGTACTATTTTATTCATTTACTAGCTGTACCCGCTACTACGTACACGTGCGCAAAGCTGATTTAATTTAATTACAAACACCGTGGGTGAAAAACTAACAGCCAACACTTCTATGGAGGGGACGCCCGTCAGGCACAGGCGGGTGATCAGTCCACTCATATGGGACCATGAGTGGACTGATCACCCGCCTATGATCACCTATCGTGTATTTAGTAGTTATAATAAGTTCATACAGATTGTTCACCAAATCTGTATGAACTTATTATAACTACTAAATACACGATAGGTAGTTACCCAGATTTTTTGAAAATACGTAGGGCAAAAAAAAAATTAGAAAAAAAAATTTATGAAATGATATATTCAAATAATTAAGAAAAACAATTCTTTTAAACTTTTTTTCATCCACACGCGTTTAGTTCTAATTTATTTACATTAACTAATCTAATGACTCTTCCAAATAATATATTATATACAAATATACAGAAAACTATATAATAAAAAACATATTGAAACAATTGACTAAACATATTAAGAGTTTTATATATGTTTCATTGTAACATATTTTATATACACATATTTACATATTTTATAACATGTTTCATTGAAACATATTATAAAATATTATATATGTTACATTCTTTTAACTGCAATTAAAATAATGATAACACAACTAAAACAAAATAATGTTTTATCAGCACCGTTTGAAAACAAATTAAACTTTACTGTTAATTTCTAATCAAACACAGTTTCTCTTTAGAAATTATAAATTAGTATAAAATTAAACCTTTTACTAACAAATTAATTAATTACTTAAACTCTAATGTTTAGAACTTAAATCTTACCTAAAAATCTTGTTTTGTTGTGGAGGTTTGGTTTTATTAATACAATATCGTCTTCCTATCAATTAGTTTTCCCTAAGGGAAGAAACCGGCCTCGCGTCAACAGCAATTAGGAAAAAATACGATCTCTATAAAATCATTTTTGGTGAAATAATGAATTTTAGTGAATTTTATGTAGTACAAAAAAAATATATAATTTGATTTCCCATTAATTTGTTTTAATAATGCGCAGAATCGCAGCATTGACAAATTAATCTGATCTCTGTCACCCATCATTCTCCTAATTATCTACAGACACATGTGAAAGTTGAGTGGCATCAGCCACGGTCCGCCCGCGACTTCGTTTTTTTTAAATATAAACCTGGTCATGACAATAAAAAACACAACAAACAATGAATCATCCAAATCAGTCAAGCCGTTCTCAAATTAAAGCGTGACCAGAAGAAATAAGGTTTCATTTTTATATATCTAAATTTAAAGGTGTACTGCAAGACATTGATATTTGACAGTTAAAGCTTATGAATAGATAAATGTTTTAATATGTTTGCCAATCAAAAGCACACACAACATTTTATTTTTTCGAATTCATACTGTTTTGTACTGCCACTTTCAAGGACAAACATTTTCTTGAACTTTGCACAGGACCTTACTAAATGGAGAAAGACTGTTATGTCTCCTAGGTTTGGACAGACAATAAGAAAGTGGTTCTAATACTTGAATTTTAAGCTAGGTCACCTCCCAGCACGACTATCGTGTCTTCAAAGTCTGGATACAACAAATTTTTGAAATGGTTGTACAAAATATGTAGTACAAAGTCTTAGCTATTTTGTACTATTCAAAGATTGAATAACTTTAATTTTAAGCCTAGCATCTCCGAGGTCTGAAAAGTAAAAATAGTAAAATCCAACCTATTTCGTACTATCCTCAAAAACGCTCCCTGGGATCCTTTAAGAGGTACATACAATTTTTTTGATACAATATAATTTTTTATGTCTTTTTAATTTTAGTTAGAAGATGGGTATACATTTCATGACTATAATATCAAACTTAATGATGTTATTCAACTTATGGCAAGGATACAACCTATAGACACTCCTCCAAAAGATGATAAGAAATTTATGAAGAACACTCAAGAAACAGAAGACAAATTGGATGATCAGAAAATTAACTATGAAGGTACATATACTGTTTATTCTGATCTATCCATACTACACTCTACAAAAAAACTAAAAATATTTTTTTTGTATCATCCCTGACATTCGATTGCTTATAACTTTTAAATGGTTAAACAAATGTTGATCAAACATAACTAAGAACCATCTCATGTACGTCAGCTTTCAAACAAAAAAAAAACGTATCAAAATCGGTCCATTCGTTTACGAGCTACCATGCCACAGACAGACTCACAGATACTCTGCCATATGTTTGCCCTGCCTACCCCAGAGTGATTCGATAGCTAGTGATACCTACCACCACCCCTTAACAGGATCGTGACATGTTTCCAGTAACCCTGTATATCCACTTGCGTTTGTCATTCTTTTTGTTGTGTTTTTCTAGACGCCAAAAGTTCGTTATACGCCATTGATGATCTAATTGACATGAGAGATAGGGAACAAGGTGCATGGTTTGAAGGTAAAATATTAAGGATAGTGAAAGATCCCAATACACAAAAAAATGTTAATTCAAATGGAATTGAGCTTGCAAAGGATAAGGAACATTCAAAACAGGTATCAAGTCAAAAGAGGGATTTGGAAAATACACCTCCAGGAACAATAGGAGAGGAAAACCCAAAATCGAAGAAAAAAGGCATTACTAAATATTTTACCAAGGTTTCCAATGTTAAGAAACAAACAGATCAAGAGACAAGTCAGAGTAGTCAATCTATTGTTTCTGAAAAAGACTCTTTGTTATTCAAAGTTTTACTTGATGGAGAGTAAGTAATTTTCGGTATTCCTTTTTGTCAACATACTTACCAAGGTCTTCATGAGGCGAAGTTTTATACAGAACTTAACAAAGCTAATTTTAATAAAAATTATGTTTGCAGTGATGAAGGTTCGGAGGTTTACTGTAAATTAAACGAAATCAGGCCACGCGCGAGACGTGTCATCGACATAAAGGATTTAGAGATTGGACACAAGGTTATGATTAACCATAACACAGAACAAGCCCTAGAAAAGGGTAACTGGTCAGTAATTTTTTAATTATCTACCGATAATCAGCACATTAAACCTTATACTTACCCCTAGGAACATTGGTTAACATGATATAATAACATTAATAACAATATTTTGCGTCTTGTAGGTATAACTAATACATACTGAACTTAATATCACAGTAAGTCGAAAAATTGGACAAGTTGCTCATTTTAATAGGAAAATTTAGATCGTAAAGAAAGTACCTCCCCAGAAACAAAGCTGTATTTACTTATCAATCATTTAACTTTCAGGTATGATTTTACTGTAAATAAGATAAATAAGCTTAGAACTAGTTATGAACTGGTGGGAACATTATACTTGGGACCTGATGCCATTCCACAAAATGACACTGTAGTGAGACTACAAGACAAGATATTTGCTATTGAAGAAGCTGTACCACTAGAACAAAGATCTGAAGAATACAAGAAGATGACGATAACGCCTCCTGAAAAGAGTATGTATAAAATTCCGAAATTGCTCTTGGAAATGTATAAAACTAATGTTTTCTGTGAATAAAATTAAAAAAACTAACCTAACCTAACCTGAATAAGCGACGTGAATTTGTCTTGGCCATATTGTAGATTTGCTCACTTAACATTTCATGTCACTGTCTATTAGCCACATGCGACAACCGCTTAACGCAAACACAGTCGTTTCTGACACTTCGCCGGCAGCTGCCGCGGCACGATCGCTACGCTCGCTCGGCTCGTGCGTTGGAGGTCGCAGTTCTAACCTAATCAACCCTTAACAGGTTGGTTGGGTTAGGCTACCATAAAAACCTACATGTCGCAGTTCCGACTATCACAATCGAGCAAAGAAGTTGAATGACTTATAAACAATTTAGGAAATGTATAGATTTTGTAGGAAAAAGATTAAATATAATTAATTTGTATACATTTCCTAGGAATTGTATACAATAACGGGCTTCTCACATTTCCGTTAACATACAGGGTGTAAAAGACAGCTTAGCAAAAACTGAAACCCTGGACTCAGACAATCATTCTGAATGATATTCCAGTGGAATTTTTTTCCGGAATATTTTCAAATTTTTTTTTCATGTTTTTAATATTTTCTGCTTAATTTTATTATTATTTAATCGAATACACTCCATCTTGCAATAAAAAACAATCATAACAACGTAAAACACGAAAAACAGCGATGTACATTGCTGATGTACATACAGCAGCACGTCAGGTTATCCATTTGCACTTCGAAAGCCGCCGCTATTGCAAGCGAGATAAGGACGACGTCAAGGTCAACATGTATAGCCTGATGTGCTGCCGTGTGTACATCACGTTTCCGGGAAAAAATAATTACTTATAGCTGATGACAGTTATGGGTAGATTCCACCATTTAAGTATTTGCTAAGCTGTCCTTTACACCCTGTATATATTATTCTCTAATGTGCAATATTTTTGTTTATAGGATCTGCTCCTTTAAATTGTTTGTCTTGCCGTGATGATGAGGACGCGCCCTGTAAAGATTGTGGCTGCTTTTTATGTTTAGGGAAAGAAAATCCTGAAAAGGTAAATTATGAAGTTTGATTATTATAATTTCTCTCACCTTCCGTCTTCACCTAGGTTGCTGCGTTCGCCTAGGATTCTAGGTGCTATAGGTACTCTATACTTGCACCTAGGACTTAGTGACCTAAACTCCTAAAGCCTAGGTGAAAGTCTACCTCTATACTTGTGTTATTCACCTGGGACCCTAAATCCTAGGTGTAATAGTACAAAGTTCTATATTGTGAGACGTAATTACATCATCAAGTGTATGTGTAAACATTACAGATAGTGCTCTGTGACGAATGCAACAATGGCTACCATATGTCTTGCCTTACTCCACCTCTGAATGAACTTCCGGAAGAAGACTGGTACTGTCCGACCTGCAAGCGTGATCCTAATGATGTCATTGCTCCGGGTGCAGCCAAGCAAGCTAAGAAAACTACTGCTAAAAGCAATAGAGATTGGGGACGAGGCATGGCGTGTGTTGGTTAGTGGTATTCATTATTGCTTGAATTAATCGTAATGTACAGAGACTGGAGCTTTGCGTCACTCCATTTTTGTTGCAAAACTGTTATGATTGTAATAGCACTGAGTGCAGGCATGCGGTAACCTGATGTCCTGGTTTTTTGTTCATAGAACCTTCTGATGTGCTTTCCTTGATTGAAATTGTTTTTAACGTCCTAATTATAGGTAAAACAAAGACATGTGCAATGCCAGCAAATCATTTCGGACCTATTCCTGGCATCGAAGTGGGCATGTGTTGGAGATTCCGCATTCAAGTAAGTCATAAAGATAAAGACAAATAATTAATTTTATGGCATGGAAAAGCTCTTTTCACTAAAGATGAATTGTTGCACATTCTTTGTAAAATGGTCATTGTTAAAACTCGAAAGCAACCTATGCTGGAGAGCTTAGAGTGCAATTTTCGCTCTTACGCGTACGAAATAGGAATTACAAAGTCCTAATTGTAAAATTTGGTATGCGCTTCGATGAATATACTTATTATAATGTTATTTATGTACCTACTTATTAGAAAACAATACTTATTAAAGAACATCATGATGAACTTTTAGCTAGTTTCTCTAAATGCTTCGTTTCTCCAAGATTGGAATGGACAGATTCGTTTGACTGGTCTTTCAGTTGTGTCCAGGAAGTTATATGGACTATTACTGCATATAACTAATGTTTAAGAAACAAGAGACAACCCTGGACAACAGTCTACAATGTAAAGAGTAAAGGTCCTCACATATAGCCGCGCGGTGGAAAGAGACTCCCGTCTTGTAATCAGATCAGATTATTATTACTAAAATAACAATGAAGTAATGTCCCTTGGGTCCCATACACCCGAGAGTCGGTTGGGCCTTTCTTTCCACTTGTCCGCATTGGCCGGTTGGAGTGGACGCCAGCAGGGGGCGCAGGACTCTCCTCTGGATTGCTTTTAATGGCTGGCTAGTGGGGTGTCGGAGCTATATGCTCGCAGAGTGGAGGAGAAATATGCATGAGTCGCGAGTTGGTGTGGTGAAACCAGTAGGCCACCGAACAGAAAGCGGTATACACCTCTACAAGCTGAGCCTCTCACGCGATGTTGTCCTCTTGTCGCAGTGTGCGTGCGGCTGCTTTGAAGGGCCAGATTTTAGTGAGTTGATCAGTTTGTTCGTGTTTTTAAACTTAGATAGGGTAGGTGCCATAGTCCTGTTTCCAGTCTACTAGCCTTTCAACCCAGTAGCCCAGACTAATTTCTCTCCATTCCTCTGGCTTTTATCGGGGGTTGTCTTTGTCTTTGGGTGTATTATAGTGCATACAGTGATAACTGCCGATTGTTGTCAGATTACAAAATTAAATTGTCTAAAGGGCCTCTACGTGTTAGCTCCGTCCCCACGCATGCCTTCCAAAGCTCTAGGAAATAATTTTCCCGTGGTTCCACAGACATAACAATCATTCCACTTGATCATACACTGAGCCGCGCAATCAAGTGGACGACCCTTGGACCATTTAATATTGCTCTTAATACTATTGTGATTAGAATAGCACATAGCACCATACGTTATAGTTATCCTGACAGTGAGCATAACTGATTTACATTTCTGCTTTATTTAAAAAGCTTTCAGAATCTGGAGTGCATAGACCACCTGTGTCTGGCATACACGGCCGTGACGTTGAGGGCGCGTACAGTATTGTACTTTCAGGTAATGATTCATCTTAATTTAAAATCATTTAAAATGTATTTATAATAAATGTATTATTCTTAGTTACGGATTACAGAGGTTTTCAAATTTATTTAGACACCTTTTTATTTTTTTGTAAAGAAAATAATTGTTTAAGAAAGCTGGCATGATAGAAAATAAGAACTCGTATGTAAGTTTTTAAATTCTGGTGTCATCTGGTTACGAAAAGAGAGGAAATTTTCGTCGTAAGTGCAGTGTTTTCTTAGGTAAACTTTTATCTTATAGGAGGGTACGAAGATGATGTTGACCACGGCAATGAGTTCACTTACACCGGCAGCGGCGGCCGGGATTTGTCGGGCAACAAGAGAACGGCTGAGCAGTCCTGTGACCAGACTCTCACCAGAGAAAATAAGTAAGAGTATAATAGTGAAGAGGCTAGCGCCCAGTGTCACATTTTTATAGCAAACCCGTTCTTGTATTGTCGCTTCAAAGAGTGCACACATGTGTTATCTTGATCTTTTTGTGTCAACGAATCAAACCCGACCAGCCAAGTAATTTGATATTTCCGCAGCCTGATTGGCGTCATATTAAGAGTCTAAGTGGTAGTCATGGCCAAAATCGGTTGGATCTCATCGTCATCGTCATCATAGGGCATGATTCTGCTTTTATGGAATATGATGTGCCGGCTTTTATACATTGTTGCAAACCCTAGGGACGACAAAAGGTTTTAAATCCGAATCGTAAGTGATGTTCTCTAGTATAAAATCTAAAACCAGCAAAATCATTTCAACCGACTTCAAGACAAAAATAACAGTAATGTAGCGACTTATGTTATATAATATCATTAAAGTCATTTTCATCTCATCTATTCGAAAAGGACGACTTGGTTCGCCTTTAAGTGCACCCAAAGGTGGTGTTTTCTATAAGAATTTTTTAGCGGGCAGTAATGAGTTTTTAATCCTCTTTATAAGCAATTATCTTTGCCGCGCACTTTTTGAAAATATAAAGTTTTAGTTGTTTTATTTATTTATTTATTTATTTACTGTTTATTGTACACAATAGACATATAAAAAGAAACATACAAAAAGAAATACGACACAACAGGCACTGCCTATTTCTAGGAAGAAATTTCTTACAGCAAGAAATTTCTGTTTTATTATGAGATACCTACTATTTCATTTCAATTTAGTTATTACTCTATGATGTATAAAATAATAATATTACAATAACATATGAGGCGCCTTTTATTTTCTCATAGTAGGTGATGAAAAGTAGAGTGTATCACTCGGGCGCAAAATATATTTTTGGCTCGGGCGACGTACTTTAAATCTTTCGCTACGTTCAGGATTCTACTAAAGAATCCCTCTCTTCGCTCTGGATTTAAATAAGCGCTCTCGCCGTAAAAATATTATTTTGCTCCCTTATAATACAATCAAATTACATACGACATCGGTATTAAACTGATCCATAATAAAACACATATTTGACATTTAACGGTTTCAAGATGACTGAATAACAGACCAACCTATGAACTTGGTATTTATTTTATTCTAGGGCACTCGCACGAAACTGTGCCGTCAAAGTAATAAGCGAATCCGGCGGGGATGCTGGTGAAAACTGGCGCGACGGAAAGCCAGTCCGCGTTGTACGATCTTACAAGATGCTGAAACATTTTCCCAAGTACGCGCCCAAGGAAGGAATTCGGTAAGTTGTGGCTGTCAGGAAAATCAGCCTAGTTCATCTCCAGCGCTGTCTTATAGCTTGCAAAATGCTCCATTACGACCAGATTTAATGAAAAGCTAATACGTAAGGGTTGTAGATGCATATTGTATTCTCATTATTTAGGACACTCTTTTTGAATGAAATGAAGGAAGAAATGTCCCACTATTTACTTCTATCTTTAATTTGATGATGAAGCATTTAAAGAGGTTTAAAAATCGTAGTTTCAGTCGTAGATCTACAAAATAGATGCCCTGTTATGTTAGCAAACGCGCGTGACATAATTTCGACATAATATGTATTTCGACTTGGCCTCTCCTTCTTACATTAGCACAGGAATGACCTGGACATGCTAACCCCGCTGGTCTCATTGAATAAGGCGATTGAATTATTATTTTTTTCAGGTACGATGGTATTTACAAAGTGGTAAAATATTATCCCGAGAAAGGTCTATCTGGGTTTCGCGTTTGGAAGTATCTTTTAAGGCGTGACGACCCGAACCCTGCGCCTTGGGAGCCTGGTGTAAAGCAATTCGACATTATTGTAAGTCTAACAAATTAGTAGTTTATATAACTGACTTGGTATTTTTGAAAAAAATACATACAATTTAGATCAAAAAACAGCCTACATTTAAGAGAACCATGGCTTTAATGGTTCTTAATTATCTGTACTAGCTTCACCTTGAAGCTTTGCTCTATTTATCAAATGAGGCGCGTCGTCTTCTTAGTATAGTGCTACTGCAAGGTGACAAATTAACCTATTCATTTAGGGGAGGCAGAACATAAAGTACTCATCAAATTACTGTTATAGTTATTAACGATACTAGTGTCGTAGGTAATGTGTAACGTGAGCCCATTTGAAACACGAGCGAAGCGAGTGTTTTATAGGGCTCCAGTTACACATTACCTAAGGCACGTATATTGTTCAACGTTTTACAATGAAGTAGCCGAGGAAAAGAAACTAAAAAAAATATTGTCAAAAACTTACATCGTATAGGTATATCCAAAGTTCTTAAAAGATAGTATTTCCAATAAACATTCACTGAAAACTTGTTACAATTGAACAATGTGCACTAATATTTTACGATTAAACACAAAACATTAAGGAATTAACATTTTTATAACACAAAAATAATTTTGTTGAACAAATAATTTCAAATGGCGGGCAAAACAATGGCGAGCAAAATATTTTTCCACAATTATGAGGCAAAGGCTAAGATAAATAAAATGCCAATAGCGCCTACAGAAATTATTAAATAGTTCAATTATTTGTTAAAAATCAGATTTGTTTTATTGAAAAATTAAAATAAATAATTTACGTTTATATTTTATTTCACTAAAAATCAAGATTTTTGTCATAAATAATTATTTTGTCCGGCATAAAAACTCTTTGCTGTCATTCTATAAAGCCAGTATGAAGCTTTATGAAAAAGGTAATACTCTCACTTGTCAAAAGGGTCACTGAATTATCAAATCAGCTACTCTTTATTGCGTCATACATTTTTGTCAGTATTTTATTCACTTTTTGCTCACTTTTTATGCATCATTTGATAAAAAAAATAACTTTACTTGATCACAGAATAGCCACTGAAGTTGAATTTTGGTATATGAAAAATGGTTTATTTGCTCATTAGTTCAAATATTTTTTTTCTTTACAAAATCTTCTTCTCATTTCAAATTACATGTGTTTTATGGGGTACGTAAACGTACACTCCGTGGCAATGTTACGGGGCCATTTCCGAGCAACTGCATTGTAAAATATTTTTTATGTCGAACTACGTTTATTGGAGTAGGTGTCTTTATATTTATATTCCTTGACATTTATTAAGACTTTGAAATTTACAGTACCCGGACGGTTACTTGGAAGCAGAAGCTGAGAAGAAAGCACTTAAAGGGAAAAATACTAAACCCGCTAAAGGTGGCAAGAAGAGAGCGCTTAGAGAAAGTAATCAAACTACGGAGTCTGACAGTGAAGCCTCTCCGCCGGGAAAAAAACGGAAAACTCAAAAGGAAGACGAACCCAAGAAAAGAGGCCAACGTAAGTATATCCAGAAACGCCAAATCTTTGCATAGTTGTGGTGACAAGGTACTCGCTAGAAACTTATTCACCATTATAACTAGATTTTTAAATGTTTACATGCTATAAAATTAGGATAATTTCGTAGAATTTACTTAATAATATTGGTCCATGGTAATACGTATTAAATCTAGGGCATAAGTAGTAAAATCAAAGCATTTATAGCTTATCTACATTGAAGAATTTTAGGACATTAATTACGTATTAGGCGTGAAAAAGAAAATTCAATAATAAGAAATAATATATGTATTCGCTGTAAAGAAAAAGAAAAATGGAGTACGCAAAGTCGAATAATCCGGAGCAATGAATGAGTGCGAGCGAGATAGTTGGAAAAGAGCCTGGAAAAGAGATAGAAGCCTAAGCAAAACTATTGACTTTTCTGGAAACTTTATCTAGAATTATTGAATAAAAATGTTAGAAGGGTTCGGAATCATATAAAAGCAGAGCAAACCGATAATTTAAATTAGTCTAAGTAAAATCTTGGTAAAGTCAAGTACATACAAGCGACAATTCAGGGCTATACGCGGAAAGATAAGAAAAGAAGACCTCAAGAGTACTTAAAACCCTCCTCACGCCCTCTTTGTGTGTAATTAGTATTTGGCGTGTTTTATTTACACATAGAGCCCGACCTGACGGAATTACTATGTAATACTTATGGGTGGTACGAATATAGTGCGGTGCGATAGAAGACTTATATTCGTGGGAAGAGGTGGGATGTTGATATAATGATTGGTAGGTCTGAATTTGTGAAGATATAAGTTGTGATGTGATGTCCGTCGATAAGCAGGGTGCACCGTTAGCAGGCAAAAATGACGATTTTGGAGCACTAAGATGTTATAACCCCACATCCCGACATATATGAAATACCTAAAAAAATTGTTTCGACTTTAAATACGAAGAACTTCCGCTGATCTGAAACGCAGAAACTTTCATTAATGAGTTTAATGTTTTATTTTATACTTTAATATGGTACTTATGTTTATGCAAGTATTTTTAAATCTGTTTTCCTTTTCAGCGTCGAAAAATAGCGGCGTATCAGAAGATCCAAAAGTTAAGATACCGAGCATATTTACCCCTAAGACTCCAAAGAAAGTTAAAGAGGTTGAGAGTGGTCTCACTGCTGAAGAAAAAGAAATGATTAAAGCTGACAAACTCAATTCCAAACTTTGGAGTGAATGTTTAGACGTTTGTGAAAGCAAAGGAAAAAAGGTACGGATTACATTACAAGATGCAATAAATTATTTATTTACCTATGTGTAGTACCTACAGAGTCTGAGCAAAAGAAAACCAGCGGAAGTTAACTTACAATTATATTACTAAGCCATATGTAAATAGTAGATTTTACAACAAGTGCACAAAACGAGTCATTTTGAGTCATAAAAATGGTTTTGTGGACGAGTTATAAACTCTGCTTTTCACTTCGATTGCGAGGAAATAATAAAATAACATATAATAAAAAAAATATCTTTAAACTTCTGATTATTTTGGCTGTATGGAGTTTTCTATGCCTTACTATAGACCCATTTACGAGTAGATCACTTTGTGCACTAGAGCACAAAATGCAATTTTGTGCAGCCTATAGTAGATCGTTGTGTGCTCTAGAACACAAAAATCAATTTTGTGCAGCCTACGATTTTGTGCAGCCTATAGTAGATCGTTTTGTGCTCTAGAACACAAAAATCGATTTTGTGCAGCCTATAAGCTGCACAAACAAGCACTTTCCGAGCATGAGTAGTGAAAAATTCATTTGAAAATGTCTTGTCTTATTTTATTCAACATTGCTTTTCAATCTTGCCATTTCTAACATTTTCACCCAGGTATTGTATTAGTCAATCTCACTCTACAGTGTAGAGCCTACACAATTGAGATTGCATTTGTACAGTTCAATGAACTGTGACATAGTAAAATTAAGTTTCAGAACCCAAATGAAAGAAAAAAAAGCAATTAGAATTCTTTCAACTTCAGCCCATTTCGAACAATTTAGTTTTGATATGTAAAGTTTTGTTAAAGTCAATTCAACAGCAAGGTATAGAAAAACGCTATCGTCATTCTAAGCAGATTTATTATGTAACAACTTTATGTCTTATCATTTTTTTTAAATAAGATATAAATTTCACTTTTTACAGGAATTCGTTGAGCACCTTACTCAGGTGTTTCTTTGCATCATATGTCAAGAAGTTACTGTCAGTCCTGTCACGACGCCTTGCCTGCACAATTTCTGCATGGTAAGTTCCATAGACGACAGTTTTAGGGTGATTCGTAGTAAATGTCTAATTTCTTTGTCTAAGGTCTAACTATTTATATGTAACGCCGAAGTCGAATGTCAAAAATCATTTTAAAATATAAATTACATACACTCATTAAACCTTCGCGTGCTTTTAGAACACATGGTGGACGAGATTTGTATCGCACGCGGCGTAAATAAGCACGCGTCGGGTTAAAATATTCATACTCATACTATTCATTTACCAACTATTTCTTCTGCTTCAGCAGATTTATGTTGGAGTCCATTGCAGGATATACCGGTCCTGCGCATTTCCCTTTCCGTGTTCAACTGGCGACACCGGAAATCCGGACGCTTTTGTATTGCTATGGAATTCGACTAACCCGTAATAATATTGGTCCATCAACTGGACACGCCTTTATGATCTAGTGGCGGTGACAGAGCTTACAAAATAGTGTGTAGTTGAACTGAACACTTTTTTGACTGTTTGAGTCTTCAAAAGCGTATTGAAAAATTTTCCACGTTAAAAACGTATGAGTCACCGACTTCAATCCCAACAACATTTCGCACAAAGTAGATAACTAGTATTTTTTGCAGACTACAATGCCTATTAGCAGATAACCACAAACGAAAATGTCACTCATTTATTTAGATGATGTTCTGTTATTTTTTGTTTATGTTGATTTTTTTAAAAGCGCTGAATCATTTTCGATAAAATTTATATGGGACCACCTCTGGAGTATACTCTTTCGAACAAAACAAGAATTTTGAAAATCGGTTCATATATTTGGCGGAGAAATCGGTGAACCTACATTAAAAAAAATACATATAGTCGAACATAGAACCTCCTCCTTTTTTGAAGTTGGTTAATAAGCGACGGTATTAGGTGAGATACCGCTTACATTCACTATTTTACCACTGATGCTTCTGCCACCACCGCTGCTCCTATGATTGTAAGGTTGCGAAATAATTATGTCAACAGCTTAACGCTACCACAGTCGTTTCTGGCACTTCGCCGGCCGCTGCCGCGGCACGCTCGCTTCGCTCGCTCAGCTTGTGCGTTGGGGATCGCATTATACCAATAAGCTCCCGCGCCGGATTCACCCGCTTTGGCTCACACGATTTATTCCGAACATGTACGAACGCGGTTTTTTTTGAACAGATCAGCACGGATTTGTTTTGAACAGATCAAATAAAAAACTTTGTTCAATTCTGTTTGTATAAAACACTGCTTTGTAAACCCTTTTTTAACGTTGCTTGATCGCAAAAGCGTGCTCAGAATGCGCGAGCTGAGTACGGGTTGGTTGAATTGTGTAGTAATACAAATAGTCCATTGAAATGTTACATTTTTTAGGCCTTAGCTTGCGTTTTTTAGAGGACGCAATTTTATTTTTTTGATGTGTAGGGGGGGTCAGTGTAAAGCTAAAACCAAGTTTGTGGGGTCGCCACCCTTGTCCCACGGCCGCCATCTTGAAAATAGGGGTTGAAATGGTTTTTACGGTATATCTCTTAAACTATTTATTTTATAAAAAAAATTTGTTAACATTTTTTGTTGCAAATTAAATTCTCTACAACTTTGGTTCAGTAACTTTTTGTCGTAGAACTATAAATAAAAAAGTTATAAGCGAAAATCTTCAGAAATTAATGAAAATCATTTTTACGAAAAAATGATATCAGACCATTTTTGTAGATCGTTTTTTGAGGAACAACTTTTATTTGCATCATTTTTTCATTAAGTCAATAGCTAAGGTTTTACAGCACCCCCTGAGCTTCTAAAATTGATTTTTTGCAAATGCAAAGGAAACTGTGGAGCGATGTGTGGATGTCGAAAAGCAGGACTGAAATGTTCTGCAGTGTGCTTCCATTGTTCTGGAGAGACTTGCAGCAACGTAATAGAACTCTCAGAATTAATTGATGAAAATGACTTTGATGATGAACCGCCAACATTAACACCGCTTCCTTCGCCAGTTCTCCCACTGGTATTTAATTTAGAAAGCCGATCAGATGCTGAGCCGCAGCCTGGTCCATCGAAACGACTGAGGACGGAGTAGTTGTAATTTAGAAAATCACCGTGGATTAGGCCTATCGGGGATACCACGTAAAAAAAAACGCGCCTACTCTACCTCGTGGGTGGTGGGGAAAAGAGTCAATAATTCATTTTTAATAAAATTGCAAAATTTTTAATTAAAAAAATTATAATAAAGTAAAAAAAAAAAAAATTAAAAAAAAAACAATAACTGATGACATATTATTATGTATAATATAGGTATAGTTAAGAGTACTGAAAAATAGTACTCACTTCGGAGCGCTGTAAAACCTTAGCTATTGACTTAATGAAAAAATGATGCAAATAAAAGTTGTTCCTCAAAAAACGATCTACAAAAATGGTCTGATATCATTTTTTCGTAAAATGATAAAAAAAAAGTTACATCGAAAAATATAATTTTTTTTCTCGAATTTCTGAAGATTTTCGCTTATAACTTTTTTATTTATAGTTCTACGACAAAAAGTTACTGAACCAAAGTTGTAGAGAATTTAATTTGCAACAAAAAATGTTAACAAATTTTTTTTATAAAATAAATAGTTTAAGAGATATACCGTAAAAACCATTTCAACCCCTATTTTCAAGATGGCGGCCGTGGGACAAGGGTGGCGACCCCACAAACTTGGTTTTAGCTTTACACTGACCCCCCCTACACATCAAAAAAATAAAATTGCGTCCTCTAAAAAACGCAACCCCAAATGTAACTTTTCAATGGACTAAAAAGCGTGCGGATTTCGCGAGACTGGTGTCGCCAGCTGAAGTTTTTAAAAACTTTGGAAGTTATTCAGCTTTACGAAACATACAAAATAAACCGGCCAAGTGCGAGTCGGACTCGCGCACCGAGGGTTCCGTACAAACCTAGCTTAAAGGTATTATAGACCTGAGTATTTGATACTAATTTCAATTTAATACCTCTACGCGTTCATGAGGAAAGGGTAGTAAGTTTAAAATTATTAAAAATATTTTTATTATATGATGTAACTAAAAATTTACGGTTTTCGAAATTTTTCCTTTATCTGTGCTATAAGACGTTGCTTCGTACCGAATTTCAAGATTCGGAGTTCACGGGAAGTACCCTGTAGATTTTGATTCCCTTGCGAGTGTCGAAAATTTGCGGAAATTTGATTGCGTTGGCTGTATCTTTTGATTGCGTTGGCTTAGAAGTTTGATTTTTTCACAGCTCCAAGGGACAGTAGACCTGAGTATTTGATATAAATTCCAGCTTGATACCTCCACGTGTTCCTGAGAAAAAGGTCTTGACAGACAGACAGACGGGGGCGGACGGACGGACAACAAAGGGTTCCGTTTTTTCTTTACAGGTGCGGAACCCTAAAAATAGCACTTAATAGGGCCTTTTTTACGATTAATTCACGTTTAACTTTAAGTAGGGACCTTCTTAGGCGGTTTCCTAGTAGTAATTACATAGAACGTATCGTTCCTGAAAATACCACAGACATGTGGTTGGGTTAGGCTACTAACAAGCCTACTTGTCGCAGTTCCGTCTGTCGCAATCGAACAAAGAAGTAGAATGACTTATAAACAGAAAAAATCAAACATACAACACATTTCCAATTGTTATTTAGGAAATATATAGATTTCCTAGAAAATGTATCAAATTAAATCTCTGAGTTCGGGGAGCATAAGATATGAAAATCCTCCCGCGGCTCAGATCGCGCCTACTTTCGAAAGTGTATGATTCTGAATAGCGGAAGGGTTTCCGTTATAATTTCCTGAAGTACACTACGGAATCCACACCTGATTCCAGCGCGTTTACTGATCTGAATTTTTAGAAATCTTTTTAGATTTTTTCTAAAAATTCAGATCAGTAAACGTGCTGGAATCAGGTGATCATTTTTAGAAATCTTGCTCGTCAAACCTTTTTCATCTCACACCGGTGCCGGTGCTGAGATCGGGTAGCATTTCCATAAAAGTCACGTCGCGTTGAGGAGCGTTGCAATGTTCCAAATTCAAAAAAACCAGCATTGGATTTGGTTTTCTTCGTCCGTAAATTCGATACTCCGCGTGTTCTTTTTTCGAAAATAATGACAATATTTCCATGCATGTTTGAGAATAGTACATTGTGATACGAGGTTGTGAAGGCGGTTATTGTAAAAGAGTTGACGTATGTGAGCACGAGCCGCAGGCGAGGGCTCATCATTGTCACGAGTTAACAACAATCTTTACACCCGTGTGGTCACACGACGTTTTTCAATACATTTGTGAGAAAAGTCATAAATAAAAAACAAATTTAAGCAACCAAATACCTATTTTTCACGGGAATTTGCAGGAAGAAGACAACCTTGCGCGGTTTTCGCCGTATTTAAAATGTCGGGTGGTGTCAAGTCCGTAATATCACTGTCCTCACTAGACGAAGTAATTTTTATTTGTTTCACAATATAATTAAGCAAAATTTACGAAAATGGCGCCATTTTGAAAGTTTTTATTGTAATTTGTGCGCATGCGTTGATTGTTTTTTGAGTATCAAAACTATCTGGCAAGGAATTCAAATATTCAGCCTTCTTGTTTTTTTTGGTAAATAAAATATTTAAAATTAAATGTAATTAAATATAAGCAAAATAATATTTTATTCCAAATTTGATAATTATTTGCTTATTTTTATTTATTTGATCTTTGTATTACACATGAAGTCGACATGATTTTATTCTCAGTATGATGATTTTATTCTCAGTGATTTATTCTCCTTGCTGGTAAACTTCTCAATTTGACTAGTGAACATTAAGAAAAAACTACAAAGTAAAAAGCACTAGTGCTACACTGAGCTACTTTCTGTTTATGTTTATAGCCATACAATGTTTATTTTTCGAGCAAGTGTATTGAAAAACAATATTTATTCTATTACAGGCTTGCCTAAAACAGGCCTTCAAGGCAACGGGTACACAAAATTGTCCCTGTTGCCGACAGACTCTGTCTAAATACCAGCCTGAATATAACACGGAACTCAAGACAGCGCTGTGTGCCATCCTGCCTGGATACGACGTCGGGAGAAAATAGATTTGGTATTTCATTTATCTTGTGTACAATATCATTGTTTACTATTTAATGATTAGTAGTAGCATAGCATTAGGTAGTGGTAGCGGTAGTTAAAACAAAGAGATCAAGCTGAAATTTTGTAAACAAATTGTCTCCGTCAATGTCACTTTTATGGATTTATTTTATCATACGTATATTATACCAAAAACAACCAAAACATGGGCCCGGAGAAAAAATAACAATTTTATGCGTTCTAATTTATTTTAAATTATTTAAACCCCCTAAATATTATTATTTTTTGCGCGCCGAGCCGCTCGCCTCCCGTACTGACCCCCGCTCTCGCACCCGAGCGCGCGCTGTATGTGCGTGTTCTGGCGTGCTTCCACACAAGCAACGATGACATCGAGACAACATGAAAATCTTGAAAAACCCAAATCGCGCGCGCTCCAAACTAAGACGCTAGTCTTAATGCAACCCAACCTTTCATAACCTATCTTTATTTTATGCAGGCGGCCCTTAAAGTTTCGTTTTATAATTTTACTAGGCAAATTCTAATATCGCGGGATATTATAATTTCACTAGTGAATCTGCAATAACGGTTTTTATAATTTTCCAGTGAATAGGGAATATCCATGACTTTTTTATTTCTTAAATTAATCATTTACATCTTTATAACATAGAAAAAATACAAAAAGTCTTGAAAATCGTCAAATTATTTTTTAAAGTGAAATTTAAAACATTGAATAAATTTGAGCCGTTTAAACACCGCCACCATTTAGCGCGCGCTTTTGATGACGTCATTGGTTGTATCCCATGTTTGTTTACTATAGCGTTTCAGTTACTTCATATTTATATTCAGTTTTAATTGCTATATAAATCATAGAAGAAGTTAAAAAGCCTTCTTACAAGTATTGTATAGAACCGAAGTGTAAAAAAAATATTATAAGTACACCCGATAAAGTGTTTTTTCGTATTCCACGCGATACGAAAGTAAGATGATAAGAAAAAATGGTGTAAGATGATGAGAAGGTACAATATATCTCCATTATCGGTTTTATTTTGTTATGAAGATAATTTTAACGTAAGTATGCTGTAATTATGTGCAAGATGATTTAGGGGACGAGAAATATTTAAAAAACGTTATGTGTATAGGATGCTAACTGCTATTGAAAAAGAGCCAAAAATGTTGCTAGGATTACCTAAACATTAATCATATCATTTAATAAAACTTTTGAGTGATAATATCCCACTTCCTACTATACATATGTATATTAATAACCCTCAAGAAAATTAAATTAAATGAGTCCTTTACGCTTTACAATTTGGATATTCACAAAATATGTACACACGGCAGCACATCAGGCTATACATGTTGACCTTGACGTCGCCATTATTACGCTGGTAACAGCACTGGTTTCCGTACTGTGAATGGGTAACCTGACTGGCTGCTGTCTGTACTATTACTATAGTCTTCTATAAAAGTAATACCACTTATCGCAGCACAACTAAAAGACTTGATTGTGTGGCCAGATCCATCGGACGTTTACAAAAAATAACCCATATCTTTTAGGAGTAGATATACAATTGTTGTTTCCATCATTGATTGTCTAGAAACTTCAGATTGAAAAGCCATCAGACGCAATCCACCAATCACTTGGTCACAGTATAAAAAATGTAACACCTTAAGCCTTAAAGTATTCACAAATGCATCTATTTTCGGTAGGTTATCCGATTGTGCTTTGACAAAACCAGTTTCTGTCATGGTCCTAGATTGACTACAAATTATATTCACAAGTAATCACATAGGAACACAGTTTTAAACAATTTTTATCACAAACAATAACACAGTATGAATATCGACGCCGATAAATCCAATGATGTGACGAGACCATTGACGTCACATTTCTTTTCGACCAATGGTGACGCGTTTAGTTTGAAATTCCCTCCCTTAATTTTCACTTTTTATATAATATTTTCTGGGTTAAAATAATAACTAAATAAATAAATACCTTTTAAGTATAATGTATAGCTAAAGAAAATAAAGAATCCAGAAAAATACATTTGAGACCAATTTAAATTCTATGCATATTCCCTATTGTACACATTTAAACTTTTTAGGTTCAAGTGTTTCGGCTGGACGTTGATGAATCAATGAGTCAGGACCTACCACTTTATATATCTAGAGTTATTAATCCTGCAGCTTTTTGCAGTCACTCGCAGAATGATTTTTGTGTCCTCCAAAATCATAAGCCATAAAAATTTAAGAGACTGATAGAATCACCCCTAAAGTTTAGCTAACCATTTAACTCGTCGCGCGCTTGTTTACGGCGCGTCTGATACAAATCCTGCGCACACGGGTGTGCAAGAATCGCGCGAATGTTTAAAAGTCACCCTATAAAAACCCTTAACAAAAGATATCTGACGGAAAAAAGACTGCAAAATCACTCGTTGTAATAACAAACATAAATTGTTTACAGAATTTTCGTGATACAAAAAATGTTTTTAGGTTTTGTATCCGAAAGGTCAAGAAAGAAATCCCATATCTGTGATGAATCTAACCCCATAGTCCCATATCTAATAATTAATATTATATGTAATAAAAATTTAACTGATCGATGTTTGTACATGAAAGATATATGAGAAAAACTTTTATTGGGAGCTATATTATTTTATCAACGCAAAAGAATCCAAAACAGTGATTGTTAGACATTTTTGTCTGTTTAACTGTGTGTTTGTGTGCTCCAATCTCAGAAAAGGTTAAACCGATTTAGTGCAGTTTTCAGTAATGTAATGTGGTAATGGTAAGCTTCAATATTTTTTTTTGTTTATTTCATTTTGCTCATAAACAAAAAAGTTATTTCAATTAAAAGAATCACGTTGACCATTTGTTTGAACAAAATGGTATTAAATAACGCAAATGAAGTTGCAGGCTAGTATCAACTACATTTTCATGCTTTTTTTTATTTTTATAGTTGATTATTGGATACATAAGGGGCCATCCATAAATTACGTCACAAGAATTTCATGATTTTTTGACCCCCTCCCCCTCCTTGTCACAGCTGGTCACATCTGTACGACTCCCCCCTCCCTATCGTGACGTCACATATTTTGCATTTTTTGTAATTTTCTTATAAAAGACGTTATTTTTTTTGGGAACTCAAAACTCATTGTCTCAACCAAAGTAAAAAGGTAAAAAGAGTGCCTCGGACTGAGGAGGTTAAGTTTGTCGTTAAGGCGACTACAGCACCTAAATTACGATTTTATGATGCGTAGATAAGCATGACGCACTGCATTAAATCGAAGAAAAAAAATACTACGGTAATATTCAGGACATAAACTAGATAAGTAGTTTGCTGAAAACATGATTCAGCACTTTTGGTTCGATAGAAAAAGCTCACAAAGTCACCTCTAAATACCAATATTGAGTATCTTTTAAGCTGTAAAAAACAATAGTCAAATGCACACAGGAACTTGAATTTGCTATCAAAATGATCGTGATTGAGCACTCTCAATAAGTAGTTAACGCATTTTTCATTTAAGCTGTTACCTTTCCATAAATCTCATTTTTCTAACTTTCGAACATGTTTTTACGCACGCACGCTTTCATAGTCCGTAAACTTCGTGTATCGACACTGTTCGCACTGCCGGCCCAGGCCTGTTGAGAGACGGAGATGGCACTATTCCTATCTGTGCTGCCTTTATCGGGTGCTGTAGTCGCCTTAATAGTTAATATACTCATATTTTGAAATGTGACGTCACGAAACTTATGACCCCTCCCACCCCCTTGTCACATAATGTCACACTTTGTCGACCCCCTCCCCTCCCCTTAACGTGTGACATACAAATACAAATATACTTTATTGCACGCCAACATTACAGAACATGAGACAGAGTAAAAGTTACATTATGAACAGTAATAAAGTTAGGGTACAAAAGGCGGCCCCATTGCTAAGAAGCAATATCTTATCGGCAACCTTTGGTATGGAGAAGACGAAATTACACCATATAAGTGTGGGTGCAAAAATACATACATAAATATACTTACATAAACTACATTACACACATACAATATACCTAACACAAATAAATACATATAATGTATATATGTATTTGTGTAATTTATGGATGGTCCCTAACAGGCACTTGCAAATAACTTTAAAAGCATTAATCGAGTTTTATTTATCTACTACCTGATAAATAACAAAAACGTGATATAATTTTATTCCTCAAGTAATTTTATTTTATTTATTTACCCTTCGCCTTTTATAATAATTTAATCATGTTCATCCAATAAAGATTTTTGCTGCGACTTCAGCTTAGTTTATGTAGGAAGTTAGACAAGTGTCGCAGTAAAACCGTTCTGGTCGGTTCTATGATTGTGATTATTTGATCAAATTTTTTAAATGTTTTACTTAAAAAGTGGATTTTATAGCCGTTAGTATAAACATTTAAATGTGATTTTAATACTACAACTTACTTATATTTATCTTAGGCTTAGTGTCGCTAGTATGTATAATTTTATTCGTTAATGAGATTCTTATATATTCGATGTGCTGCTTAGTGCGAATGCTTTTATACCAGTGCCCAAGTTTTAGTGATTATTAAGACGTCTGTCTACTCGGGCTTTATTTTTAAGTTAGTAAATAAGTTTTACCATTTTAGATACTGTACGCCTACCGAACTTATAAGAGTTACCGGTTAATAAAGTATTTTGTTATATAAAAGTATGTTTTTTAATTGCTTGTAATTTAAATCTATTTATTTGTAGGGCAAATGAAAGTCATAAAATAAGGTTATAATTTATTTATATCGGGTTCAACCCTTAAATATCTCTCTGAGCACAATATCACCGACGTGTGGAACACATCTTACAATAACACAGCTAACCAAAGTAGATCCTAATAAATATTTAATTAACTATCCATTATCATATCAACATCACAGATTATTTATTTATAAATTAATGACCGGATTAGGATTCAATTTTAACTGTCAGATTTTGATGTAAATGGTATTTATTTAATTTTAGGAAGAACAACATCTTAGGTGTCAACAGCTGTAAGACCAAAAAATTTAACACAACACCAATTTAGTTCCTCATGTATGATTTGAACTGACCATAAATTAATGTTTTCAACTTAATCATCAATATATAATTAATTTAGCTGCATTTATTCGTGCTGATAACATTAGTAGCAGTAGCACTTAGCAGCCAGTATTACATTAGTTGATATTAGTTTTTGGAATGACAAAAATCCGGTCATTTTAACGCTCAACAAAATATTTAATTAGTTTGTGTTTGGGTAACAATTTCCGCGAGGTCATACCATTATGTCAAACTGAATTAATTTTGTTTATACGTATAATTACCATGTTCTACTGAAAAGTTTTATTTTGTCTTATCAGTGATAAATGTACTTACATAAAATATTCTTAAATTTAATAACATTTGTAAATAACGTTTTCTTTTTAATGATCATACTTACATTATAACTTAAACTATCAAAATGCCATGCGAGTCCGTCAGCACAGCTAGGCCACAAAGGAAAAATTTGTTTGACTATGCCTAGAAATTCTCAAAATTTGTCGATAACAATTCGCAAAGAAAACGGAATTTCTCGGGCTCGCGTTTATAAGTTACCGGGGCTTGCTTGTGGCCCAGCTGCGCTGACGTCAGTGCAGGTGGGCCACAGCTGTAATTCAACGATGGAACCACGTAGCGGGGTTCTTACTAAAGATAATTTCTCGGGAAAAATCCCAAAGTGAGAAAACTAGCCGGTCTTGCTTTCAAAAGTTATAAGATTTACGTTTTGACGCGAGCTACCTGGACCTCGAAAATGGCACGACGTATCGGAAATCTGATTTCGTAGATAATTTCTCGATAATAATCATCAAACAATCAGAATTTGGTTCCATCTTCCAGATACACGTGTAGCCCAACTGTACGAACAGTTACATGTACTGACGTCAGAGCAGCTGAGCCACAAAAGAACCCCTGATAACTTTTTAACGCAAGCTCTCGAGCTGTTTTCTTTGCGAATTGTAATCGACAAATGTTGAGAAATTCTTGGCATAGAAACATTAAACTTTTCATTATTTGTGGCCCTGCTTTGCTGATGGACTCATGCCATGCTTCACTTGACATTGAATCTCACTATCGTAGTCGTAGGATATTACATTTACAATAATTAATACAAATAATACAGGCAGAGTGCTCACGATTTTTTTTAACATTTCATCGGTCTACGATAGTTTTATACTTATAGCAAAATTGTTTAATTATTTTATTAAATGACATATTTGACGAGCACTGAATGATTTTTACTTCCTAGGTTAAAGTTTATTTCATAAAATTATTTATTCTATTTACACTTACGTATATAACGGATAAAACCGTTTTGAAGGAACTGACTGCTAAAATATCTAATGATACAGTAGACACCACCGCTATTACCAATTGTCTCTATAAATTAGCTTTAGTTTCCTGCAGCTCTAGCACGATAACGACAAACTCGCGCTCGGCTTACGCTGAAACTCCAATTAGATTGCGCGAGGGCAAAGGCTTGCTCGGCGTTGTCAATGTTGACATTTTGGCATAGGACAGCGGTGTTGTCGCGGCGCTGTCACTATCGTACTTGGCTGACTGCTGCGGCGCCATGTTGTTTTTGAGTAACTACAGCTCTTTATTTCGGAATTAATAGTTTAAAAGAATGCAGTCGTTCACGGCAGCTATCCGGCTATAAAGTCAAAGACATCAAAAAATTATATACCTATTAACTAATAAAATTTATGTAAACTTTAGTAATGGAACAGTTTTATATAATAGTAAATAAACTATGAAACAAACAAGCGGCTACAGAATGAGTACCTATCGAGTAGGTACCACATGACTCCTATCGAGTTTGTACTTACAACATTGTTTTATGCCACGCACGGTTCTCTCATAATTTATGATGGCACTGTCGTCTTATCACACTATGTTAAAATCACTATTTTATGGCTATAGAATTCAAGAAATTGGACTTATTGAACTTGAGTTAAACACGCTAAATAGGCTCGGCTCGGTGGTGTTGAAAAGTGTGCTATTAGTGACATCCTTATGTCCGTCACCCGATCCGAACTTGTTGATGATACCTTCGAGTGAGGTCCACGTGCCTACAATCAGTCCCAGTACTCCAAAAAGAACAACGATGGCGTTCTTTATGATCATACGAATTCTCTCAGACTTGGATACGTAGTACCAGTAAGTGCAGCTTTGTATGAAAGCTGGGAAGGCGAGCCCCAAAGCAGACAAGCAAAGAGCTCCAAACAACGATATGAACAGATCCAGTTGAGGCACTGCAGCGGCGATTCCAACTGGAAGCAAAGGAAACTTTTAAAACACTTCATAGTTTTGTATGCAATATAGCCGTCGACACATTGCCTTGGCTGATGTACCTTTAGTCTTTAAATAGACTCCGGGCCTAACTCGTATAGAGTTAGTACAAAATGTGCAAATGGGATTTCCGCCAAGATAGTACATGTTTGTGTAGTGTTTTCCATACGCGAAGAGAAAATTATACATCTTTTAAGCACATCAGCAGAGTTAAAGTGTAAATGGTGAAGTGCAGAAGGCTCACTGCAACATCCAGTAGTAATGGGCCTCTAAATCTGTGAAATATATTTAGTGTAGCATTAGGTATGTTATATTTTTACTGTAGGTACTTACTTGTAACTAGAACGATGCCGGTCCTGAGTAAATACTCCCAAACCAAGCGTCGCTTGCTGTTGAGCAGGCGGCAACCGATGTATTCATTCCATAAGATGTCGATGGCGACGTAGCATGCCAAGCCGTGGGTTACGAAAATGGCGAAAGCCAGTAGACATTGCACGACGCACGCCAATCTACACAAAGCGAAAATATCTGTCATACCTCATACCAAACATGTAAACGACTGGTATTATTTCTGATTTGGCAGGGAACCTATAGTCGTAGTCGCAAACAAGTCAGTGAGTGTCCAAGGACAAGGTCATGAGCAATAAAAGCAGCTGAAAACTATAATACAGATTTATGGTAAGCTACTCACATCTCAGTTTCTGATGGTAGGTTAAGGGTAATACTGCCCTTTGCTTTAACACCATACTGCAAATATCCAAAAAGACCCATGCCCACGTATAAGATGATAATACTGATCATCGCTCGGTTGAGTACTCCAAATTTTCCCACAAAGTCTTTAGGCGTTTTCATATTGTTCTCCAAGGGCAAGATCTTAAAAAAGAAAACGTCAAGATTTTAACACTGTGATTATGGTCTGCTCAATTCAAATGAGATCTTAAGAAAAAATGCTTACCACTCCAATAGCTTCGAGTGCAAATAGAACGGTTCCGAAGAACAATGGAAAGTTAGCCAATTCTCCAACGGGAGCTTTTCCTTCCAAAGTTGGCATCTCTCTGAAGATATAATACAGGATCATGCCAAAGCTCACTATAGTAAGAGCATTAGCGATGGCAGAGAAAGGTGCCAAGTACTTTAAGTCGCGCACCCAGTTGATCAGTATGAGAGGCAGCAAAATGTAGCACATTATTTGTACTTCCGTCACTTCTTTTATTTTAAAGTAATTATTTAATACTAATACTATATTTTCAGCTACGAAGACGACATAAACGCAGCAAGTTCCAATTTGGTAAATAAGTAGAAAAGCATTAACCACATTTCTGAAACAAGCAACATTGTTAGGTCATTTGTGAACTTAAACATGTGTTTTCTGAAGTACAAACAATAATGACAAGTGTTTTTGAAGTGTGCATGAATTTTATAGATAGCAAAACGCGTGACTTGAAGCGTGATTTTATTTCCTTATATATACTCGTATTCAAAAGTTTTCGAGTTACGACGTTTTTTCAAAATTTTCAGGGAATTCTGACTCGCACCACATTTTTAGCTATAGCTACGGAAATAATTTTGATAATGGCGTGATCTCGTACTTTAAAGATATTTGGGTTGTATGAACTCGGAAATACAGACGCCGGTAGGGAATTCCACTCCCTGGCAGTGCGCAATATAAAAGATGAAGAATAGCGCTCAGTACGTATCCGAGGGATCTCGACAAGATAAGGGTGGTACCCCGCAGTGCGTCTGGATGTCCGATGGAAAAAAGGGGCAGGCGGAATGAGCTCATGTAGTCTCTGAGCACACTCTCCGAAGTACATCCTATAAAAAACACATAGGCAAGCTACTTTGCGTCTATGAGCTAGGCTACCTCCCTTAAACAAACATTTGTAAACTTAGACTTCACGCACAGGATCTTAAAAAAGTTCACCTTTTTTTATATTCAACCATTTCTTAAAAGGCTCTACGTCAAATCTGAGTTAAAAAATTCTGCATTAGGTTGTTAAACTATTCAGGTAATTTGAATTTAAGTCACGTCATTATCTAAATTATTTACGTAGCTATAGGTAAAAATGTGGCGCGAGTCAGAATCACCTGACAAGAAAAAAGTCGTAACTTGAAAACTACCAAAAGTTGTAGAACATACATAGGGGTATTTTGGGTGCCATTAGATGTGCTCTACCTTCTGTCTATCACTTATCACTACTTTTTAGGACATCTTGTATGTTGAACTGACACAATAACGCCAAAGTTAATAAACATGTGTACAGTTTTTTCTGATGTGCTTTCTTCACTAGACAGTGAATTGTTAGAAACCTAGAAACTGTCTTTTTGAAATCCCAAACAGATTACGGCGGATTTAAAATTATAATTAGTTTACAAAGGCCCAGCTATTTTACGAATAGTTTTCATTATACATACAAAAAGTCATGGTCACTTGTGCCTGTCTAAGAACTATGTATTTTGCCGTTGGTTTGTGAAATGATGACGTCAAATAACGATAAGTGTAAACAGATGAATTTAAATAGATATCAATAATTTTTCCAATATTTTTTTAAGATAAAAAACTATTCTGCCTTGTAATAAATTGATGATAATGCTTTGAAGAAAATGGCAATGAAGTCTGGTTTATAATTGCATGTGCAACTATCAACCAGATTTGCCTGATACCAGAAACCCTATAACGTCATTAGTTGTTCGAATCAATATATAACATGGATTGTTTAACCTGGGATTACGGTGAATTGTGCCTCGAATGAGGAAGAGGGTAAATTTAATACGTACGCAGCATATGGAGCGCAAGCTTTGCACCAGTCGGGTCCCTCGGAGAGAGCAGCTTCGGCTACCCCTGTGTAGCTCATCGACGGCACTCTCCGCCGCTTGCACAGCACATAGCAAGAGTCTATTAGCACGTGGATGCAGTACGTGCACAATACGCCGATGATTATTGTTCCTATTGACCCTACTATGTATCCAGCATTAGAAAACGCCTTGGGCATAGCCAGGATTCCCGTGCCTAAACTACCTTTTAGAAGATGTAGTAATGTCTCCGTGTTTCTGTAGAAGAAAATGACATTATGTTAAACATATTATGTTAAACATTTAGCCAAGTGTGACAGGAGAGCACTAGTCTGTAAATTTACTCACAGGTTATTCCTACAAATGTTAATGCTGGTAGGTACGTTTGTTAGAGGAGGCTAAAACAATTACTCCATATAACAAACGCCGATCAAAGACGACGGACGTGACTGTGACGAATGAATTACGTTTCGCTTTTATAAACGGTTTATTATCCTTGCTTCGCTAGTTTTACTTCTTTTTACGAAAATCGTTAAAAATAATAGAATTTTGACTAAACAAATCATACTTTTAACAACTTTTTACTTCATTTTGTATCCTGAAGTTGGACCTGTCATAGCTTCAGTGAGCTGATATTGAATTAACAATGTTCGAGTGACGTTTGTACACGTAGAGAATAAAAATAATTTATTTTTACCACTGCAAGGGCGCTGTGAGTTTTTATGCTGCGGAAATAGAGTTGGGAAGTATGAGCATGTTCCGAAAGGAAAAATATTTCAAAAGTGATTCACCCGATATGCCTTTGTGACACATATACGTCAACGTTATACGATGATTTTTATCAATTATTCCACAACTCGATGCGTTATTCGTTGAACACCATGAAATTCAAAGACCGACTTACAGTTATGGTAATGTAATGAATCAGTTGACTTACTCGGAAAATGTGAGACAAAAGCAAAGAAAAGATAAATATTGAAAATGCAAAAAGTTTTGATAAACTATATGAAACATTCTTATTTTCAGAAATAAAAAATTTGAATGTGGGTTTCAATTTGAATAAAATAAAAATTTAGTCTAATAACACAAATAACATATATTGTAAGAAAATATTTGACTAATACCGGAAAAAATTAAAATGTTAGGTCTAAATCATGAAATTCATGAAGAGAGAACACTGCTATAGTAGGTAGGTACTTACTTAAACTACTTATAGCAAATTACGTGCGCGGGAAAGTGTGGGATTTTGTATAGTGAGATAAAATTTACATGGAGAAAGAAATCCTTACGCTAAAAATGTATAAAAAAGCCACTGACTGACAAAGGGTAAACATAAATATCTCATAAATACATAACTTGTTTTTTTATCAGCTATACTTACGTCCCCACCGAGGGGTACGGCCTCCCTTCAAAACACGAAGGGGATTTAGGCCATTGTCCACCACGCTGGCCCCACATTGGGCCAAGTTGGTGGACCTTTCGTCTTTCAAAAATGAATTTTCTTGGACGGGCGGATTTCATCACGATGTTTTCCTTCACCGTTGAGCAAGTGATAATTAGAAATCCGTACATAAATCCGAAAAGACGAATTTAGTGGTACAGGCCCGCACCAGGACTTGAACCCGCAACCCTCCGATTACAAGTCTGGTTTATTACCAACTGGGTTATCACTGCAATCACTTGTTACCAACTTTATTTATCACTAGCTTTCCACCCGGGACTTCGTATCCGTGGGAATTTGGGAAAATTATGTCGCCTATTTATTAAGCCAGGGTTCAGCTATCTCCATGCCAATTTTTTAAAAATTGGTCCAGCCGTTTGAGCTTGAAAGAGTAACAAACATCCATACATACAAACTTACGCGTTTATAATATTAGTAAAGATAAGGATATACTCACGTGGTAGGGTGATCAACTACTCTGTTGTCGTAGGGCTCATATTCTTCTACTTCTTGCATGTTCTTCTCTTTCATGTTAATCAGGAAGATGCCCTTGTCGGGCCCCGGTCTCTTTTTCTCATCTTTTACAGGCGATAAGCTGGTGAAGAGAAATAAAAGATTCGTTAATATAAAACTTACCTTATTTTAAATTTCCTTTGTTCCACTCATTTAATATCTTAAAAGCTATGAGAGTAGCAAGTTCAGGGTCACGATTACGGCATGGTTACTCGTACACACACAAACACTTCCCAGAGAAGTTAAACAGTTCGGAAATTTTTAACTATTTAGAGAAATTGTTGGCCCTTTTTTACAACAAAGATTATTTTAATTTATAAGTACAGATGTAACATACTCAGTCATGGGTACGTGAAGTTAACTCGTACCGATTGCTAGGAAACCGCAGTTGTTAGGTCTGCACAGACTATCGATTTATACATATTTCCATCGCGTTGTGCTGCCTTTACTTTTTACAGGTTCTTTTTATAGTTTTAATGCATGATGAGCATTCTTTGTACAGTCAAGTGTAAAAATGTTTAAAAGAATCATGAAATATGTAAGGTTTTTTCATCATTTAATATGTCTTTGCTAAAGTTCTGTAACAATATTTACAACGTAGTTATTAATGATATACATTATACAGGGTGGAATTTTGTAATGCCACCTGAAGGGAAAGTACTCTTAGTACTGTAGATAGAAAATTGTACTCAAAGAAAACATTCCTTTATTTTTAAAAATAAAGAAAACGCATTCAAGGATTTTCGAAAAAGCGAATTTTCCCGGGAATCGAACCGACTAAAATCTGTAAGAATTACATCCTGTACCTTTATTGCATCGGTCGTTATGGTCAATTATAAGGATGAAATCTCTCTAACAAACTTGGTAAATTAAATGAAAGTAAAAACAAGAAATCCGGACTTATACATTCAATTAGTCAACTTTTGCTCAAAGATTCACCTGTTTTAGTAATTTTAAGATTTCATAGTTTTCCTTTCACTTAATTTATAAAGTTTATTAGAGAGATTTGATCCTTATAATTGACCCTAACGATCGATGCAATAAAAGTACAGGGTGTAACTCTTACAGATTTTAGTCGGTTCGATTCCCGGGTGTGGCAAGCGAAATTCTAAAAATCCTTGAATGCAGTTTTCTTTCTTAAAAAAAATAAAGGAATGTTTTCTTTGAGTATCTACAGTATTAAGAGTACTCTCCCTTCAGGGGGCATTACAAAATTCCACCCTGTATACCTAATATTATGGGCATACATGTATCAAATTTTTAACCGACTTCAAAAAAAAGGAGGTTCTCAGTTTGACCTGTATATATGTATGTATGTTTGTCCGCGATTATCTCGCGTTTGGCTGAACCGATTTTGATGCGGTTTTCAGAAAAGTATTTGTTACATTTAAGAGAAGGTTTTAGTATTTCAACCGACTCCAAAAAAGGGGGGTTCTCAGTTTAAACTGTATGTATGTAAAATAAAAAACAAAAATTTGCTTAAACTTTTCAAAGATAACACTTCGTTTTATTATCCGACTTCAAAGTATAACCAACTTCAAAAGATTAAGCGGTTTATAATATGCACTAAAAATGAAAAAATAAAACTGTAAAAAAAAAATAGAACCAACTTCAAAAAAGCGAAAAATAAATACAATATCATTTGATGTGCTATGTAGTACCTACCTACTGAGCTGTTTGAAGTCGGTGCCAAGAAAATTAAGTTTGATAGGCCGCCTTCGCATCGACTTCAAACAAATCAGTAGGTAGGTACTACATAGCACATCAAATGATATTGTACCTATTTATTTTTCGCTTTTTTGTAGTTGGTTCTATTTTTATTAAAAAAAAAAGTTTCATTTTTCTATTTTAATTTTTCCTTTTGTAAGTATGTGCATGTTATAGTTATTGACGAAAATTTGCTGACATATTTATGACTGTTTATATGTATACACACATCAAAAAAAGTTTGCGATCACTTGGAAAAGTGCTAATATTTTTTATTGTAGAAGAATAAAACTTAATCACTTTTTATCTTTTGATTCCTTATTTAAAAATATGAAATTTAAATATAAAATTATTTCGTAATTCAAATGTTTTTTCATTTAAAAAGACAATCAACCCTTGCTTGCTTTCATTCAGAAATCTGACATTGTCGCAACTTATCAATATTTTCAATTTATTCAAAAAAAATTAAGTTGGTAACGATGCCGAGAGGATTAACTGCAGTTTTACGAGCCAGAATTCTAACTTTAAGTGGAGAAGGCTATTCCACGAGGGAAATATCACGCAGAGTTCATGTATCCCAATCCTGCGTGGTGACCACGTTGGAGAGGTATCAGGGCATGGAAGATTTAGCTGATCGACCTCGCAGTGGTCGCCCAACTGTTCTTACTGCAATTCAGAAGCGATATATCAGATTACTGGCTGCCCGTGACCCAACAATGAACGCTACTAAAATGAAAGCAGAGCTGCGAGCTGCCACCGGCCGCGAAGTTAGCACCCAAACGATTACAAATTGCTTACACCAAGCTGGATTACGAGCAAGGAGATCCTGGCGAGCACCTCTGAACTCACAGCAACGGAAGCGGCGCAGATTGCAATGGGCTAGGCTCCGTCAAAATGAAGAAATTGAGGACGAAAGCAGAACTGCTTCTTCGTTGACGAAACGCGGATCAGTACACATCCAGATAACCGACGTGTCCGTGTCTGGAGAAGACCTGGCGACTCTGAAAGGCAGAGAACTGCCACTGGAACCGTTCAGCAGGGCGGGAAATCAGTGTCCTTTTGGGCCGGGATAATGATTGGGGCTAGGACGCCCTTAATCCCGTATCAAGGCACCATGACCGGAGCCATGTACAAAACGATTGCAATCGATGGATACGTCAGACCATTCCGCATCAACCACGGGCGCCAATTCATAATGGTAGATGATAATGCGCCCGCACATCGAAACGGACGTGTTGATGCTGCTCTCCAGCAATACGACATCACCAGGTTAGACTGGCCTGCCGGCTCGCCTGACTTAAACCCGATCGAGCATGCGTGGGATGCTCTTAAGCGAGCTGTTTGGAACCGTCAGCCACCTCCGCGAACAGTGTCAGAAATCAGGGCAGCTGCTATTGAAGAGTGGGACAGGTTACCACAAGAAATGCTAGATAACTTAATTCTTAGCATGCCCAGAAGGGTTTCCGCATGTGTGCGAGCCAGGGGAGGAGTCATTTTATACTAACTATTAATTTTTTCGTAATAAATTTTGTTTGTTTTTTCATTAATTCAAATTTTTCATTACATTACATTTAAGCCAAAATTGCATTTCCTAGCTTTTGTTAATAAAAAGTAAATAATTAATAATGATTATTTTATTTACTTAGTGCATTTTCATTATAAAATCATAAAACGTAAACAGTTTCTTTAAATAATTTATATTTTAAAGAATACACCTGATTTTGCTACTGATCGTAAACTTTTTTTGATGTGTGTATGTCACCGGAAAGTTGTAAAAACCGTAAGATTAGGTACAATTTCACTATGTCCCGCGATACTGTAATTTGCCTTGTAAAACAGTTCGCAAATGTCACTCATTTATGTTCTGTTTGTAGTACTTTTGAAGTGAAAACTTCTTTAGCGGCGTTGAGCACTTTTAGTATGGGAAAAAAAATGTTAACTCGCGATGAACTCGCGTCAGATCGTCAGCTGTCACGTGACCGTGATCGAAAATGCGTAGGATAGGGTTGCCACCTTCGTTGTGTACTTTGAAGTATGGGTGGAAACCCGGACGGATGGAAGCCCTATGGTAAAATTATCTCTGTGACAGATGTCAACGATGTCAACGATTATTCGCACATAGTGTGCAAATACCGATAGACTATTTTACTGAATTGAAAGTAGACAGTTTGGTCGAGTGGAAAAGTTGCCAGATTGTAAGCAACAGGTCGAGGGTTCGAATCCTGTGGGAATAACGGACTCTTTTTGTGTATTTTGTTTTATTTCCATAATTATTAATTCACAACATTAATGTTCAAGTTTTCACTTCTGCCGGCACTCCCGGAGTGCAACCCGTTGTCATGTTTGTAAATTCAAGTTAGAATAATAAAAAAGTAAGCATTTTGTAGTCTATTTCATTATTATTAAATATGAATTAGGTTTGACAATGTTACGGTGACATATACATTTAAAAACCGTTTTTAAACATATTTACAAAAATATTCTTTGGATATATGTATATTTATACACTTGATTGTACAGGCTTCTGATGTTTGCACACCCGTGTGTGCAGGATTTGTATCGTACGCGGCGTATACAATCGCGCGACGGGCGTCGGGCATGATGTTATCTTTGTAATCTATGTTCGTATTTATTGTTATTCAAGAGGGGTCCTGACAATAAATAAGAGCACAATAGATAATTAAGTCTGCTGACGTCATGTGTGGCCAGTAAGCCTACTGCAGCCGGTGAATTGAAGAAGGGTGGTATAGCATATGCTTGAGTAGTATAATATAAATTACCTGTGAGGGACGAAGTCATCAGGCTCAAAGGAAGGGTTTATCATAGGCCCACTTTGCCGTCGCGCCCATTCTTCAGCTTCCTAGAATGGTAATAACAAAGTTTTGGTTAGATTCATTTAAAATTAGGTACCTACTTATTTTAAAAAGAAACTTGAAAGAAAAAAATAATTATTATTAATGTACGATAATGGGTATTAAATAATGAAATGTTTGGAGAATTGGACGTTTGCCATCAACATTATTTTAATGTAATCGAAAGCGGAAAATTACGACTGATTTTATTTGCGTCTTCGTCTCAGTTTGTAAAATTATTCCATTGATATTCTAATTCGTTAAAGCAAGGTATAAAGTAATAACTGCATAATTTATATGTAGTTAGTACATCAGCTAATCCGATTTTTGTTGCTGACTCGTTCTTCTCATTTTATGACTTCGTAGACTACGATGTGGTAACTTGAACTATGTGAAACAACAAGAAATATAATAAATATTTTTTTAATGAAATAATAACGCTGTGCGCGTGGCTGGGTAGGTACCTACTGGTCTAGTAAAATTTGAAATTTAGCTAGATGACCGACTCGATAAGAAGAAGAATGAAATTATAATCACGACGAACAAAGTTTCATATTACTTCAAAATATATTAAATAGATATAGTTCAAGATACGCACAATCGTGGTCCTGGCTGTAGGTAACTATGAGACACATGGGACCCTTTTTAGCGGCAAGTCATTAGTGCTGCAAAGGACTTTAGGCTTTTGGCCCTCAATTTCAGCCTATCGAGTCCTTTTTGGGACTAGACCAGTAAAATAGGGCTTTAAAAGCTTCGCCATTTTAAAAAAACTTATAGCCATTTTTAAAGTAGTAACTAGTAGGCTTTAAAAAGCCTATAGCCTTTTTTAAAGTTGTAGGCTTTAAAAAACCTATAGCCTTTTTTAAAGTAGTAGGCTTTTTGGGACTGGAGTCTTTATTAATTTTTTTCAAGTAAAAGCCTTTTCAAATAGGTACCTAATTATTAGACAAGTTTAGTCAATACTATTAGTAATAGCCTATTACTATACTGTTACTTATTACTATACTTATTTTACTATTTTCATACTATTTGATAGTAAGTAGTTATTTTAAATATTAATAGCTAGTTGTACATCATCTTCTATACATATTATAAATAGGAAAGATTTGATTGTTTGTTTGTTTGTTTGCATTGAATAGGCTCCGAAACTACTGGACCTATTTGAAAATTTCTTTCGCCATTAGAATCCTACATTATCCGTGATGGACATAGGGTACATGAATTTCCCGGATTCCCACGGGAACGAAGTCCCGAGCGGAAATCTAGTCTAACAATAAATCAATATTTTACAGTGGTTGTGTAGGTACTTCCTTTACAAAAACTACTTAAGTAGGTATATATGTTATGGACCAAGTGATTAATGCGGGCATTATGAATAATGCCCGGGCATTATTCATAATGTCTAGCTCTATCGGGCAAAGTGATTAATTACTATCTAAACTTCATTATTTATCATATTGCCCGGTCATTATTATATTGCTACGTGACAATTGGGCAATTTGATAATAAAGCTAAGTTTGATGCGGTGCGGGGAGGGAAGTGAGGGGAGGGAAGCGGTGCGGGGAGGGAAGTGCCCTGGTTGCAATTTATAAAAGTTTAAAAAATGCATGTCTGCCATCTTGTATTTCAAAATGGATGTCGTTTACGGAAGCACCCCCGAAAACATATTAAACGACACACATATCAGTTTTATCAAAAATGTAAACGTCCTCCATCTTGGATATCAAAATGAACGACATTTTCGGAATCAGCATCCCCGACAATCTATCAAACGATACAAATACAAATACAAAATTGCCCTTCTCGTCACGATTCCCCCAACTAAAATCAAAGTTGGCGGATATGAAATTTTCGGAAGTCAGTCGGCGGGTAAGACGCTTGGAGACGCTTCGGGCTTCGCCCTACGCAGAGCTCGGCCTTCGGCCTCGCCCTATACACAGCTTTCCTCGGCATACTGCCTCACCCCACCTTTAGTATCTAAACTTGTATGGCGGCCATCTTGAATTGGGGGGGGGGACGCTCTGGTCGTCGCCCTACGTGGAGTTTGGACTTCGGCCTCACCCTAAACGCAGCTCGCCTCGGCCTACGGCCTCGCCTCACCTACAGTATCTAAACTTGTATGGCCGCCATTTTGAATTGAGGGGATTGACGCTCCGGGCTTCGCCCTACGTGGAGTTGGGTTCAGTCTGCGACCTCGCCTCACCGTTGAAATCTTAACTCGCACGGCAGCCATCTTGGATTAGGGGAGGGAGAGGCTACGGGCTTCGCCCTATGCGGAGCTCAGCCTTCGGCCTCGCCTTTTACCTTGCTACTTAATCCAAATAATCAGTCTGATTATTTAAATTGTTTAACATTTAGTTTATTTGAAGTTAAATGACTATAATAATAAAAAATAGCAATTAAATATGTTTGTATTACTCTGCCCAAAAGGTGATGGGCATTATGTATAATGCCCGGTCAATTTGATTATTGGAATAATTATTATCAAATTGCCCTCTCATATTGGGCATTTTTCATAATGCCCGGTCATTATGAATAATGCCCAATTTATCACTTGGTCCATAACATATATATATTTTAAAGTTTGTTGTAAAGTTTGTAGGTAAACTGTTACTTTTTTTGACTTGACTGGTTGTATGTATAGCCTAAATAACCTTAAGGTCTAAGAGCTTCATAGGCTTTTTGAGCGACTTATTTTATTAAATTAGTCTTAAACAAGGTTAGGCCTTTTTAAGGCCTTTAGGCTTATAACCAAAAGGCTTAAATAGGCTTAACCTTAGCCTAGCCGCAAGTATTAAGGGGCCATCCATAAATGATGTCATACGAATTTAATGATTTTTTGACCCCCTCCCCCTCCTTGTCACAGCTGGTCATATTTGTAAGCTCCCCTAGCGTGACGTCACATATTTTGCATATTTTCCATTTTTTGTAATTTTATACTAAAAGCAGTACTTAATACAGTTGTTATTTTTTTTGTGAACCAAAACTCACTGTCTCAACCAAAGTAAAAACGTAAAACGAGTGCTTGGGACTGAGGGGGTTAAGTTTGTCGTTAATAGTTAACACGTTTTGATACTCATAACACATTTTGAAATGTGATGTCACGAAACTTATGACCCCTCCCACCCCCTTGTCACACAATGTCACACTTTGTCGACCCCCTCCCCTCCCCTTAATTTATGGATGGTCCCTAAATGGCTTTATAGGTTTTTAGCCTACTAGGCTTTTTATTGAACAGTCTAGTCTTAAAATAAGGGCTAAAAGCCTAAAGTCCTTTGCAGCACTACAAGTCATTATACCTACCTATTTTCTACCTTTTGCTAACATTTTGTAGCAACCACTTTTCGATTTTTATGAAGCTAAATTTTTGTCACCGTGTCAATATAGTAGTCGGCAAGTTTACGTTTATCGCTGCTAGATATTTTTTTTATCAGTTTACTGCAGCCACCCGCAGAATTGTTTCCAAAATTAATTATGTACAAGGTGTACAATTAAGTACATGCCTTTATTAAATAGGAAATATGAGAATATTTTTGCGAAAAGGCTTTCAATAAATAAAGTATAAAAGTAACTAGAGAAAGATGACCGACCTATATGGCCAAATGGGTCGAAGATTGCGGGGAAAATTCCAAATTGGCATGGGCCGGAACGGGCAGGAAGGGAAAGGAGAGAGGATGCTAACTCGTATATCCCGCAGTGGATGCAATCTACACAGTCCTGGATTTGTCAATAGGCCGTGTAGGCTGCGAGCGGCCTAGGGCGGCAGCGTCCTAGGGGCGACAGATTTCAGAGGACGCTGACTCGATTTCAGAGGATAAAAGTCAAACAAATTCCTTGGTTTTCTTATGTTTTTTTATACTAATACGTTAAATCCCTATAGAAACTCATTCCTAACGAAAATTATCAAACCTAGTTACCTACTGTTTTGGGAAAGGAGTTTTTCCTGTTTAAAATGCGTGAAAATGTATCAAAGGTCTTCATTGTCTGAAGAAAAAATATATTCTTTAACTCTTCTCTACATAGAAGCAGATATATATATATAATGAACACCATGAACTATGATGATATTATACAGATGAAAAAGTCTTGTTTATTATTTACGCTCTTCCTTAATGACTAATTCATTAGGTACAAGTGGAAAATTATTATTATAGAAAGATACAGGGGGCGGCGAAAATAAAGTGGACTTCACTCATAAAATATATAAATCCGGTACTGATCCGACAACGGAACGTTTACCAACGCCAGCATTCAGTCACACTTATGAAATCACGTGCAAACTAAGTGCACTTCTAACTTCAACCTGCCTCAACACAAATAGACGCACCTGCATCATCCACACTAAAACAGATATTCATCACATGGCTCACTATAAATGTACAGTAAGCATGCATTAAACTTATCAGTTTATTACTCTACATGAAGTGAGATTATAAATATAATACAATCATCTTTATTGCATACGAAATGTTAGAAAAAGACAGCTTTTTTTAAGTTCGTATTTGAACTGAAATCTGACCTCCGTTACCCAATTAATAGGGGAACCTGACTGGATTGGGTCATGGTCGCCTGAATATGCAGGTTTTCTCACGAATTTATCATAACAGTATTACATGTTAACCTATATGCATTATAATAAACAATGAACCCGCTATTATTCTGCCGACGCCTACGCTTGGAAGACGTATAACTGTCGTTGACATTATATGAAGTTCAATCATGATAAAGTGTCGAAAGCTTATTGACATCAAAAACACATCCCATTATGACAGAAGCTCTTGTGACGAAGACACGGCTGACACGGTGTAAGCAAAATGCACAATGGCTAACTGAACCATAAGAATAGGTAATTATTTTTTATACACAGTATCACTGGCCCTACATCTACGTGGTTGTCGTAAAGGAAAATAGCCTTTACGAGTATAATTTAAATAATCCGCCTGGCAATCTTGGCTTCTAGAGTATCAGGATTTGTCGAATGCGTTACGTGAGAATTAAAAACATCCTTAAGCGACCTATGTAGACATTTAGGAACAAAAACGCAACATTATTTGAACATTTACATTTTGCTTCTAAGTATATTTGCGCACATCAATTGGCTGATTCAAAGACGTTATTTTTTAGGTAGAGTGTATTTTGAGTATACGCTAATGATTGCCAAGAGTACTCCCCGTCATCGTTGGCGCCAATACCTTGATGGACGTCATCCGAGCACTTTTTATAATTATGTTTATTTTAATTATACCTCATATAGATAGGTGCAACCAAATGAAAACATTTTCGTTTGGTACAACTGAGTGCTGATATTTAACAAGTTGGTATTTTTCTTATTTATATTTAGGTATCTATTGCATAACTGTTATTAATATTAATTTTTAAATACTAAAATATTTAATTCCAATAATAATATATATATTATTATTTAAAAAAAAAAACAGTAATAGTTCCTGCTTTGAAAATGGGACTGCTTCACCATTTCTCTTGAATAAACTAAAACCTAATCACGGTAGCAACCGGCACCGTGTTGCCGTATATCTGCTGTTATCACATTAATAACTACTCAGTAAGCGATGAGCTAAATAAGTAATTCCGGCTCGTGATAAATCTGAAGTCAATCTAGCCTGGTACAGTGCCGTTCAATAATGGAGTCATAGTTAAGCGACATCTCTTGCCTCCTCGGTGAAGTTTTATGTAGGACGCATTCATCCAACATTGCACTGTCCTCCACTCACCGCTGCTGTTGAGTCATATCAAACAGTCAGTAATGTAAGCATGACGTAGTGTATCTTTATTTTGTTGATCTTACTAGCGTTAAGTATGGTCCAGCGGATAAGCACTGTCCTAGCAGGGGATAAGGTATACTGTTCTATTCCCAGCCGAGTTTTTTCTTTTTGTATTTTATTTTTGTTTATTAAAGCATTAACAACTATTTTCACACATAATATTACATTAATAATAATTATATTACATTATTGTATCAGTGATAAAGTATTTGAATAAAACAAATATGAATTTCCATTAGGTAATTATATTTCTTACTAACAAAATCACTTTTTTTTACTGCAACTTGATCACTTACAGTTTTATTAAGGTTATAGCTTAAGAATTCGTTTTCTTGAAGAAAAGAGTATTGAAGCTAAACCTCAACAAAAATTTAAATTCAACTTGCCCTACAAAGTCAGTAGATACATAGATTATAATAACAAAAGAATAAGTTATAGATAAATATCACAATTTCACATATAAAAATATTTAATTAAACTTGTTAAGCCTTAGAATCGATGAACTCTATTTATCTTCCGTATGAATCCATTATTTTCATATTTTTGCATTCATTGATAAGTCGCGAGCGTCCACTGCGCGACCGAGATTACACGTTACCCTCATTCCGTAACGATTCACCCAACATTGCCCGGTCCTCTACTAAAATCAAAATAACAATATTAATATAATAAGGAACAAAAGCTATTTATCAGCTTAGATAAAATGCATTAAAATAGTTAAGCTAACCATTCAGATGATATGTTTACGTTCTCAAAATAAATTGTAAATTTAAAAACAGTGTCAATATTAAGTAAACATTATGTTACTCACAGTAAGACCAGTCTCATTAGCAATTTGGGATTATATTATACCATATATTGTGCAGCACAACAATACGCTGCCTCTCCTGCAAACTTATATGTATTTGTATGCATGTCGAAAAAAGAAATCACAGTAAACTGCCGATACGGTAAGAACACACGAGCACCTTCGCACTTCGCTAATGACCTAGCAATGACAAAGAGGTTGCTCATGAACACCGAACCGAACGAATCTAAACTAACTTCATTGCATTCAATTTTTGTATGGTATGGTCTATGACTACAAAATATGTTTGAAAACCAAAACATATCTAACAAAACGTCATAGCTATTAGGTGACAGTTGGGCTCGAACCCACGCCTCGCTATAGCAGACAGACGGTGTTACCGCTGCGCCACCAAGGCTTATCCTTTGGGTCGTGATAATGCTTGTTATCAGAGCAACAAGCGTAGTGGGGTATGTGGTATACTGATTTGTGTCCATGTGTGAGTATACGAGCAGCCGCAAGCGATTTGTTTTCTGCGTCTTGTATTGATTATGCCTCCATATATGAACGTGATAGTACCTACTACTTATTCCCCTGGCCTCAATTCAGCTGCCGTCTGTACCAGTAACAATCTCCTTCCTGCCTGATTCGCGACTGTATGCAGATGTCTCTATTAAATCCGAGTGTGTTATGATATAGGTACTGTGTGTAGGTACTCGTAGCCCCAGTGCCACTGCCACGACACGACCATTATTATATATTTTTGATGAGCTAATTAATTTATATATTTAAGTGAAAAAAATTTTTTTAAAGATAAAGCGCATAAAAGAAAAACATTAATGTTTGATCCCAGACGCTCACTATATTTGTTCATGTAGCTTTATACTTTTTCTGCGAAGACCCTAAATGAATTGGTAACAGAGTAGTTATGTGATGAATTATGTGTTATTATTTTATTTAAAGTACGAATAGGTTCCAAAAAGCTGAATACCTACATACTTAATTAATTATTAAAATTTTGACGTGAATGTGAAGTTAATGTTTAGTTGTATAACAATTCTTATTACAATTACACAGAGCACATCTTAGCTTTGGTGAGTTGATTATAAATTTTACATAGGTATTTGGACTTGTTCGGTTAGAGCAAAAAATCCACGTCATTTCATTAAGTTGGACCGGACAGAACTTTTTATAAACCGTCACTCAATTATTGATTAACAATGTAACATTTTAGTTTGTTTACAACTTCATTTAAGTGTGAAATTAATGTAATTTATTAGGTAACTAGCTTTCCGCCCGCGGCTCCGCCTGCGTGGACTACAGGTTATATCGTGCCCAACTGTGGGATAAAATGTAGCCTATGTTCTTTCCCAGGCTCTAATCTATCTCTGTACCAAATTTCATCAAAATCGGTTCAGTAGTTTCGTGAAAGACTTTTTTTAGAAGGCATGGGTAAACTCTTGACCACAATCTTGCTGCCCAAAGGACTAAAATGAGGTCGACGATGGAACGAGTTTACCCAGAATTGCCCTTAAAGGCACTGGTTGTCCTAATCATCGACGGAACACAGCTAGCTGTTTGGCGCTGGACTTCGGAAGGAGGGTGGTGCGAAGCCAGACGGCTCTTTGCAGAGCCTACCACCGCTTTATGGGACCTTCGACCGTCATCTCAATATGAGACAAATTGAGACGACGGACGTTGTCCGAGATGGCGTATTGTTATGGAGCAGGTCTCACCAATTTTCCCTAAGTCAACTTTTACGACACCCACGGGAAGAGATGGGGTTCTGCTATTCTGAACCGGACACCACACGGACGGACAGACAGTCAGAGTTACTTTCGCATTTATAATATTAGTAAGGATTGTATTTTTTTTTACTCTAGATTGACCGCCTACGATTGACTTTGAAAACTTGGGAATACGATTTGGTGGTTTTTAAGATTAACTGGAACGCTCTTGTAAAAAAATAGAAAATTCTGTACCCAACCCGTGCCTAAAACGTTGCAGCAAACGAGTACGAGGCGTAACATCAATCTTAGCCACATAAAATCATCTTCCGATCATTTCTGACTTACACAGTATTAAAGATTGTGCAAGTATATAAACATTGCCGAACTCCAGGTACGTTTATGTATAAAGAACGAATCTACTAGAACCTCCTCCTTTTTGAAAGTCAGTTACGATCTACAACTTACAGTCTTCAGATTCAAATCACTTGTTCGTATTGTCTGCTTTTATGAACCATTAAAATCTGGTTCGAAGTATTGCGAGTTAATATTTCAAACAAATTTAAACTACCTATAACATAACATCGTAAACAAGGAGGATATCATCAAGCTAAGGTAGTCATCTTTTAAGTGAACCAAATCTACTTTTAATAGTGTTGTTTACTGATTTCTGTCATTTGTTTTATTACCTAACGACTTGACTTTTTATACAGTCACTTTTAACATCAACCATGCCTAACATTCCCGTTTTCGAAATTGTAGCACATACCTCACTAATCATCATAAACGATTGAAGTAGCCTTTCATAGTTAGCTTGATGTTTTTGCTGTTTCGGTATTTATCTTCAATTCTGACGTATGGTGGAAATGGCCTTCGTCGGAAACACAAAACACCCACTTTTGTCGGACCGATCTGTTTTTGGGCAAAGCGATAGTTAGGAGTCCTGAGAGTCCTACAAGTCCCTGAGAATAACGTAGGCTCCTCCTTACCCGACTGCGCGATGCAAAGAAGGGTAATGTGTTTATCAGCTTAGGGATGTAGGTATGTGAGTATGTATGTTTGTACCTTTGTGGCACTATTTAGACCAAAATCATGGGCCGATTTTGATAAATGATACGTCGTTGGATTCATCATGTCGGCGCGAATGTCATAGAAAGTATAAAAATTTGAAAAATTAAAATGGCCGATTTTTAACGCCATAATGTGAAAAATAAAAATGAACATCGACGAGTGTCAAGTCACAGAATAAATATTAGTACTAACGTATCAAGTATCGTTGAATAGGTACTTAAAAATCATTTTTAGGTTTCTTAAATCTTTTTTCAATCAGAATTACCGTTTAGGATCTATAACTAAAGTTGGTTAGTAACGATATAGGCTTTTAATTCGGAAATGATTATTTTTTATGCAAGTGAGATATACAGGGCTTTAGGTAATTCTCTGTCAACCTACTCGGGTGGTTAATCAGTCCATGAAACTTAACAATAAGCCCAAAGAACATAGGTCAAAATACGAAAAAAAAGTTGATCTCCCATACAAAATGCGCTAGGTATATGCTGATGAAGTTTGTATGGGAACTCAACATTTTTACGTATCATTTATCAAAATCGGCCGACGCGTTTGGTCTAAATAATGCCACAAAGGTACAAACATACATACACACATACCTACATATCTAAGCTGATAAACACATTACCTTCCTTTGCATCGCGCAGTCGGGTAAGGAGGAGCCTACGTTATTCTCAGGAACTTGTAGGACTCTCAGGACTCCTAACTATCGATTTGCAAAAAAACAGATCGATCCGACAAAAGTGTATGTTACCTAGAGTGGTCCTACTTTGCTCCTTGAGGAGTAACTTTGCTCCAATTCCAAAAAAAGATTTGCAACCTTGCTACTCAATTTATGCGAAATAAATCGATATATTTGTGTAGGTACTGTCAAAAAACCATTTTTAATTTATCTCAACCGATATATTTTGGAGCATAGTTTCTATCTAAGAGTTTTACTTTGCTCCAAGAATAATTAGTACTGGAAACTGAGGTAAGTATCAATATTTAGGAGCAAAGTTAAAACGTAAAAAGCGTAACTTTGCTCCATCTTTCGTATTTTAAAAAATATAAAAAACTAGGTTGTGGCGTGATTCTTTCCTTGAAATATATAAAGATACATGTTTTTCTTTTTGTACACTTAAACCATTATGTCTGAAGGTAAAATATGTAGGCATTATTTACAGTTTTGTAAATTTGGAGCAAATTTCGGAGCAAAGTAGGACCAAGTTACTCGGTATTCAGTAACAAAAGTCTACCACTGGACTTACTTGTTTTTTTCTTTTCAGTTTTTACTAAGCAGTCGGGTTTTCTATTTTTTAAATTAATTTATTTTAGAATGTTCCGGGCCTAAAAAGGTAGCCTAATGCTACTCTCGGATATTTGTAGAATATTTAATTGAACTGCTGGTCAATATCTGGATCGCGTAGCACTGAAGCTGAAACTTAATGTAAGTATGTTCCCTACACTCTGGGAAGGTCGTGGGTTGCGGAGTGCGTGTCCACGGTTGTCTAGCGAACACGCACGATTTTTCAAGTAGAAAACAGAGGCCTTTTTGAGAAGCTATAAAAATATTCATGTACGGTAATTACAGGTGTAAATATTAAGTATGATCAAATCTAAATATTAAATTCTTATAAAACGGGTCCTGTTTATCTTAAAGTTTGTGAAATCGGGACAGAAGTAAAAGTACACTTTTTTCCTTGTTCTTACTTGAAAATGTTGAAATAAACTTTTCATTTTGGTCTCGTTTAGCATGAAATTCTGAACAGAATTTATTTTTAAGAATCGAAAATACAGGTGTAACTCTTGCTAATACTGAATATTTAATCCTTCCATGTGTATGAAAAATCGTGCACATACTTTTTACTGAAAAATGGTTAGATTTTTGTTTATGCATGTAGCGGAGTGGTTTCTACCGTTAAATGGTCATTTCGATAATCGTTTAGCAAATTAAATCAATTGAATGTCGTCGCACTAATCGTCATGTCGTAATATTGGGGTCGTTTACAAGTTACTACCTACTCGTATATTAGCTTTGATTTATTACTTGACGTACCTAGAGCTGTTTTTTGAATAAGAGCATTCAGTTCGAGCTGACCGCTCGCCTTTGTATGTTTCCATGCAGCTCAATCATTAGGATGCCTTTAGATTTCTTCATATAAAATTACTTACATACAGTAAGTAACTCATTTGCGTGAAAATTTTTTTTCGGATTCAATTACAAGTAGCTTAACATGTTTTAATTTAAAAAAATTAATCTTTTTAAAAAATATTATGCGTTTATGCGTAATTGATTCACAAACATCGTCACAAACTTTGACAATTAATGCTAGGAATTATCCATATTGATTATTATTGATACAAATTAACTATTATATTTAAGTACCTACATACCCAACATCCACTACAGGTACCTAAGTAAACTGGTACTATAGTCAACTACATATATAAACACAGCCACAACCTTGTTTATATAAAATACCGTAGTAAAGGATTCAGTGGAAAATTCTGTGAATAAATCGTGATGTTTGAATTCTAACTCTTAATATGTTGTTTAAAAAATAAATATTTTTGGGTTAGAGTGCCAGATATAAATGCTTTTGTACTCTAATTTGGTTAGAACGCGTTGCAAATAATACATTGAGTCACGAACAAAATTACAAAAAAATAGTGCCTCGTCGCGCGTATATATTTTCACGTAAAACACACTGCTGACGCGATGCTGTGTCAACAGCCCCTTCCCAATTTTTAACAACTTCCAGAGATTTTAAGAAATTAGGCAGCTTAGCTATTTTACTTAACATAAACATTTGATGTCAATATTTTAAATAATGTCATGAAACCTTGCGCGATATTGCTTGGTTTAATGTCACTTGCCCCACACCGCTATCATTTGCTGTCTTTCGTTAGTTGCCGAACTTACACAAATCAATTTTTAATTGTTTTCGACGTTTTTGTGTTGAGAATAACTTTAGAAAACTTTACGAGTGATAATAGCCGGCAGGCAGATTGTAAGTTCATTTTCATTCACAATTTAATGGTTTGTCGCGGTAAGATTTATAAACTAAGTACTTATAATGCATTGGAAAATAGTGCGTTGGTTGGCTACGAATGGTTGATACAGTTCACAATTTTTGATAGTTTATAATTTTACGAAAAATATGCCTAGTACCTACCTACGATGTTCATAATCTTACGGTGACTCTTTGGGGGTAAACAAATTTTCCCGGGTTACCGTAATGGTTTTGAGCATAACAGCACGGAGACAATAATAGGTTTTCATAACTTGATTTATTGATGATGTTTTTATCTAAAACAAACATTTGGGGTAACTATGAACACGCCTTTAAAGCCACTAGTTACTGAAACCTGATATAACTGGACTTGCTGAGATTGTGATAGCCTGGCGGGCTATTTCACAACGGAGTCTTGGTCTCAAACTTTATAAAATATACTTAAACTAATATCTTAAAGTACTCACCTTCTAGGTATAGTTTCTTGTACATATAATCTAAGTGATTTATAATTCTAAGTGATTAATTTACAGACACCCTGTAAATCTGAAAGTAATAAGGCCGGCCGGCCGGTTTGGTTTGGTAGAGTGGTAGTGGCGCTTGATTGGCGGAGCTTTGGTTCAATTCCTGTTATTGTGTAAAAAGCAGTTGTTTGTTCTCGGTTCATGGGTATTCGTGTTTGTCTGTATGTTCCAAGGAACCCACTACTCAAGGGAAAACCTCAATGAGTGTGGGCCTTTAGGTGTGTAAAAAGATAAATAATATTAAGTATGGTTCTGTGGAGCCCGTTGAAGAAGTACTGCGTGAGTAGTTATTTTCATACCAGAAACACAAGCAAGTTAATTATTACGGCCTTATTATACCTCTTCAACATGTGTACGTAATGTTTACTTACTTTATAGTAGTTACAGTTATGAGTAAGTGCTTGCTTGGTAACTTATTTCGACATATTAATTCAGTGTTTAAACCTATAAGTAATAAAAGTATGTTTTTATTTCTCATCGAAAACAAGTATCGGCGCTCTTGCCAATTTCACAAAATCATTATTACTGTGCCTCGTGGACGCGTAGGACCCTGTCTTTATCAGGTTTTGCCAGTAAGTAGGTAGTTCATTTTACAACGACTCTCTGTTCCGGTTATGTCTTGAACGTGGTAGAACGCTGAAACTCTTTAATGAAAAAGGGGTATTAAACCATTGCAAAACACATTAGTAAATATAATGACTTTTTATGTTTACAGAATGCCCAGTTTTTCGCAAAGTTTTTCAAGAATATATTTTTATATTACTCAAGAGACTCGCTTTCTAACTTTTTAAAGAACTCACAAAGTCAGAATTCATGTGAATAATGAGTACTCCACACTATTTTGTTTGGACATAACAAAAATAAAATATGCTTACATATTCTTATAACGTAATAGTAAATAGTAATTAAGCACAGTATATGGAGGACTTCCAATTAGTTAGCGAAACTTAAGGAGGTGATTTACCCCATGAAACTGATAAACCTTCTCCGAGGAATCCATATGAAATTCTCGACGAAAACTTTACTTCTCTTACTAAAAGGTAATGAGCTGATGATTATTCAAGTTGTTTATTTTAATAAGCTGTTTCACACCCTTAATTTTCGCTACTAATACCTATAAAGTCACCCAATATACCTAAAAATAGGCGGCCTTATTTCTGAACAGCAATTTCTTCCTGGCAACCTTACTCTTTTTTGGAATTTGTTTAACAAATTGGATTTGTAACAACAAACACACATTTGTTAAAAAAAATACACAAGAATACCTAGTTCGTAGGTAAATCGAAGAAAATATATGATTCAGTAGGTAGGTATGTGTGACGTGGATGTGCGTGAATAAAGAATTACTGTTATAGGTAGACTGGTTTATAAACATCCTATTTCCGAGAAAATTATAATTTGAATATAATTTATATTTTGTAAATAATATTTTCGACCAACGCACGTCCAGGTTGTAGACAACCTACCTAATTAATAACGAAAACAAGGTAGGTATTTATTATAATTATTTATCTGTTTTTAAAGTAGATCGAATCGGCTCTATTAGCATTAAAATGTTTTTTATAAACCTAAGATATTCAAAAACCTGTTTTTGCTTCCTCGTGCTTGGTTGTTTTTTTATCTCGGGGTTCTATCTAGCAGGATACAAATCATTTGACTACTTAATAATAATTTTTCGTCCTGTAGAGATGAGCAAGAAGAAAGTAGGTAGGTAGGTACAATAATATTTTTATTTTCGTAAGTTAACCCATCTCAAAATATAATTAAAAAAGCTACTGTTCATTTTAAATATGTGGAATAATGTTCTTGCAAACGGGTAGTTATTTATATGAATGTTGAAATAATGTGCAGTTGGAAGGATGCTCTATACCAGGGGTGGCCAACTTGATTATACCCAAGATCTCCTGTTTACTAACGAAACCCTGTGCGATCTACCAATTACATACCTACTTCTTGAAATCTTAAATGAAACAGCGTAGTTCAGTACACAATCATGTACCTAGTATTTTTTTTATTATATTAAGAGAAAAAACTTAATTCTGAAATGTTTTTTTTATTTTTTTGCCTTGCCACGGTCGACTGGACTAACAGTCGCGATCGACCGGTTGGCCACCCCTGCTCTATACTATAGGTACCTCTTCGTAATGAAACACAGAATGACACGCGTACCTAACAGAATAATTAGTTTGGCGAAAGAGGGTTTTTTAATGGGTCAAAAATGACCCTGGGGTCAAGTGCGTTACTTTTTTCCTTTCACAAACTCTCTCGTTTCAATTTAGGTAGGTACCTACTTGTTTCACAAGACAAAAACGACCCACTGGGCATCATCAATTGTAAAATAAAGTTTAAAAGCCTAATGTTGATTCTTACTGTCATGAAAATAATGTTAACTGATAAAACAATTACGTTTTCAATGCAAAAAGAATTTTTCTTGATAAGCTTTGTCGATAGTTTCAAAATACCTAGGTATGTGTCCTCTTGTTAAAATACCTACTGATAGACCTAAGTATGTCAATACTTAAATAGTTAAGATAAGACAATATTTCTTTGAATGTGGAAAATTACTAGGTGTAAGTACCTACCAAAATATGACCGTAAATTGATTTAACCAAAAATGCAAAATGCCTCTTACATAAGTAAATACAGATGAGGCGATCGCGGTGCGTCAAAATTACCTATGTTTACAATTTGGTTACAATTTTCATTTTGTTTAATATTTTTTAGTTTTATTGCTATGTGTTTACCTAGTTATATAGGTATGATAAAGCTAATATTCATGTATTCTGACTTGAACGGTTTCTGTGGTTGGCACTTCGCCCTCAAATACCTATTTGCTCATTGAAGTTCAGATTTGGACGAATTCTAACTGGTGCTAAATCTGGCATTCTAAAAACTTGCCAACGATAAACACACATTTATCGTGTCTGACATATTGTTGCATGCTTTCCAGAAAGTAAGTACCTATAGGATGACTTGATATTTTCTTGTCGACAAAGTTAAGGTGTCACACACTACTCAACACTAATAATTACAGAAGTTTTGAGCTAGTACCCATTTATTTAGAAGTGAAGAAGTTCAATTGACAACCGCTCAAAGTAGTAGGTATGTAAATACTTCCACTAAAATAAACAAGCTACGTAGGCACCTACGTAAACAAAAGGTGAGCGTTATTTATTATATTACTTTAAAGACTTTAGTCATAAGTTAATATTGGCGGCAATTTTACCGCGTTGTCTATCACTGACCTCCTTTTTCAGTGGTAAAAATAAATTGTCTATTTATATCATGTACTACTAGCTTTCCGCCCGCGTGGACTACAGGTTATACCTATCGTGCCCAACTGTGGAATAAATTTAGCTTATGTCCTTTCCCAGGCTCTAATCTATCTCTGTACCAAATTTCACCGAAATCGGTTCAGTAGTTTAGGCGTGAAAGACGGACAGACAGCCATACAGACAGAGTTACTTTCGCATTTATAATATTAGTATGGATATGTCTATAATAATTTTCCACGTTGAAACACATATTTATAATATTAGTAAGGATAAATTACGACATAAAATGGATGTGAATAACTTAAACAAAGAAAAACATATCAAAATAAGGAAAATTTCGCCATTTTAGGTACGGACGGCCGCAACTCAGGTTACCATACGCATGCGCTCTGTGCTGTTGTGATAAGAGTAGTTTTGCAATGAAAACCTGATGCGCTGGCCTCTGTACATTTTCGGGTATTTGTGCTTTCAGCCGAATTTTCTTAGTAAGGAAAGTAAAAAATAAATAAATTAGGTAAGTACTGGGTTCCTTGTGAAAAGTAGTATTTTCAATAACAGATTTAATATACAGATTATAATGACAAATTCTTGAGCAGCGTTTCAAGTTTCACAAGTTAATTTCAAGTAAGTAGCCCTACAATTTGAATGATTGTCCTAGGGTACACTTCCCCGTTTTTGTGCTTTATGCACCTATATATTCAATGATCTAGGGTGTAGTTACACTATAAAAACCTTCACTATTAGAGAAATGATACATATGGGTAACGTCAAGATCAACATTAGATACTTAGGTATACCTATTGCTGCATGATAAGTTACTAGTGCTCGTGACATATAGGTTGTCCGAAAATAAAATTGTGTGTTAACATTGTTACTCCTTTGCCTTCACCTTGAAATCAGAGCAAACAAAGACATTCAAATATTTTTCTATAAGGACATAGGATATTCCTAAAAATTCGGGGTACTCAAGGGAAAGTACCTACTCTTAATACTGAAAACATTCCTTTATTGAAAAGAAAGAAAACTGCATTCAAGGATTTTCGAAAATTCGCTTGCCACACCCGGGAATCGAATTGACTAAAATCTGTAAGAATTACACCCTGTATTTGTCTATCTTCAGAATAAGAGTACTTTCCTTTCAGGTGACATTACAAAATTCCACCCCGTCTATAGGAAATCGCATAGGTAATGGGGAGATGTTATAAAATTCGCATCGGCGCGGCGTTAGCAAAAAGTAGCGAGTGTGATGAGGTAATGGTGATGGCGGCGGAGTACAATTTGCCGGTGTTCCCTCAGTGGGTGAGGAAAGCGTGGAAATTTTCCACTGTGCCAAGACCGGTCGCGCGCGCCAACCGGTCTGCTGCTGTGTACATATCAGACATTTTCTAGGTACACATGTAGTTAAGATTGCGACTAATCTTTTATAGCATAAGTAACCTTTGGAAACTGCGCCGAAAAAACTTAAAAAGCTATACCCCTAACCTAAAGTAGACAACACTCGGAGTTTTTAAAGTATTTTTCTGCACACAATCTAGTTGGTTGAAATCAGGCTAGTAACGTCTTACTTAAATGTTTCCGATTTATATGTAGGTATGCGGTCTAGGTTTAACCTTATTTGCTTATCAATAAAATCACGTATTCGCATACCTCTGTTGTCAGAGGAGGAAAACTTCAGGCTTATATTCATTGTTTTGGCCGTAAAAGTTAAATTGTGGTTCTACAATTAAATTATTATTGTTATTTTTGATATAAAAGTGTAATATTATATTGTCTCCGTGGAAGTAGATTTGCACAGGCCGAAGCCAAGTGCTGTTTTGTAGTCAGTGATAAAACATTTCGGACCACACGACAGCTTTAACCATACGAGTGTGGAAGGATGCAAGTTAGGCGTTGAGGATCGTGTGTAAAGTTTTTCGGATAACGCCTGTTACTGTACTATCCACGTACAGTAAGTATAGTTCTAACAGTATTTACTCGCTGCTGTGTTCTTAATTCTATTGATAGGTATACTTGGCAATCTTTTCGGTATGAGGGGAGAGCTGGAGAGAAGATTGAGGGTATTGCAGATGGCTACATTAATAAGGAATACACTTTTACTGCTCTTATCTTATAAGACTGTGATATCAGGTTTGTTGCTGTGTATGGTCTTGTCGGTAATTATTGTTCTTGTTTGTTATTATAAAAATTACACGCTATAGTAAAAACAAGTCTCAAAAAATGACGTATATATATACAAAGTGAAGATCAACATTCTTGTAATACGTCATTTTTTAAGAAGTTTATATTTTGTGATTAGCAATTCTGCACTTCATTCAAAAAAAACCGGCCAAGTGCGAGTCGGACTCGCGCACCGAGGGTTCCGTACAAACCTAGCTTAAAGGTATTGTAGACCTGAGTATTTGATATGAATTTCAATTTAATACCTCAACGCGTTCATGAGGAAAGGGGTAGTAAGTTTAAAAATATTAAAAATATTTTTATCATATGATGTAATTAAAAATGTATGGTTTTCGCAATTTTTCCTTTATCTGTGCTATAAGACGTTGCTTCGTACCAAATTTCAAGATTCTGTGTTCACGGGAAGTACCCTGTAGGTTTTGATTCCTTTGCGAGTGTCGAAAATTTGCGGAAATTTGCGGCATAAACGGCTGTATCTTTTGATTGCGTTGGTTTAGAAGTTTGATTTTTTCACAGCTTCAAGGGACAGTAGACCTGAGTAATTGATATAAATTTCAGCTTCATACCTCCACGCGTTCCTGAGAAAAAGGGTCTTGTCAGACGGACGGACGGACGGACAGACGGACAACAAAGTAATCCTATAAGGGTTCCTTTTTTTCCTTTTGAGGTACGGAACCCTAAAAAGGAAATTATATGTAACTAATTAATTTGTCGTGTTCTGGATTGGTAAATAAATGGGATTTCATTTCATTTCATTTCATTTCAACTCTATGTATAGTAATCGGGCAGAGTTAGGTTTTGCGTCAAGGAAATTGGTCCTCTTTGTGATCAACGTTTTAGGGACATGCACTCACTTAAACTTTATGAAACTTTGATATCTTATAAAGAGGAATTAGAGAAAGAGAATGAGAGGTTTCAAAAGTCTCTACGTAGTCTACAAACTTTTCTAGGGCCATTTTACGAGAGAACCATTTTTCAGTTTTTTCAGCGGTTTGCAAAAAATTTAAATGCGATCGAGCTAAAATTTGGTACAGATGTTAGAGGCTGTAATATCTACCTTCAGTCCAAATTTCAGCTCTTTATCTGTACATATTATAAAGAGGAAAGATTAGATTGTTTGTTTGCATTGAATAGGCTCCGAAACTACTGGACCGATTTGAAAAATTATTTCACCGTTAGAAAGCTACATCATCCCCGATGGACATAGGCTTTATAATTTTCTCGAATTCCCACGGGAACGAAGTCCTGGGCAGAATGCTAGTATAATATACAACGAGAGTTATTGAATTTCGAAAAATGGCCAAAAAACGCGGTTTTTTACGGATTGCGCAAAAACTTCCAAACCGATTGGCACTGACCAAAACTTATTTTGTTTGTCTTTTTATTGCGGTTTTTTGTTACATAACACTTTTTACCGCCAGACGTGTAGTTTACCGGTAAATCGCAAAAAACCTGCTTTGACAGTTTTGGACATTTTTTTTGACAGCCGCGCTGCAACTCTAAAGTTGTACAAAATGAATACGTTTATACTAACGCAAAGATCTATAGAAAAAACATTTTAATTGCTGGTTACAATTTCCCAGATTTTAGCATTGCTATCGACTAATTCTGCCCGACTATAGATTTTTGTAGCAGTATAGACAAAAGTGTCTTCAAGCAACTGCTTAAATAGTCTGTTGAAGACTTCCGAGACCTATGATGATGATATACTCACATGTATTGAAATACGTTTCTCAAAAGACCTTGGGACAAAGGGCAAGCTATTTGATTAGATAGTTTTGATGATTAGGTATGTATACGTCGCAAGGAAATGAGGATATCAGGGATTTCACGAAATCCCGGTAGATGTCGATTATACTTGTTTATTACGTCTTCTTACTAAAAAAAAAACTAGTGATATGACAAAATACTAATATAAGGTCAGAGATCTGTCATTTCACTAAAATAAATAAAGAATACTATTGATGAATAAAGTAATAAAACAAAATTACAAATTAACTGTTGTATTTTTATTAGAAAACTAGCTTTACGCCCGGGACTTCGTTCCCGTGAGAATTTCGGAAAATTATGTAGCCTATGTGTTAATCCACGCTATCAGCTACCTCCATACCAAATTTGATCAAAATCAATCCAGCCGTTCTCGAGTTATAAGTGTTGTAACAAACACGACTTTCTTTTATATATATATATAGATATAGATATAGATAGATAAAGTTTTAATCAACTAAACAAAATAATCTGTTTATACCTTTTTCTATTATGTGGATTCGTTGATTAAGTACATAAAAACAAATATAAGTATTTTTTTTTAAATCAGTTGAAATTTTCCTATTTGTAGGGTCAAAAAGGCGTTCATTATTTTGTTGGTTTTTCACGGCCGCCATCTTGGATTTCAAAATAGATGCCATTTCTTTCACTATAGAAATAATTTTTAGAATCAGTCCAGTAGTTTTTGAGTTTATTCGTTACAAACATACAAATTAACTTTCCTTTTTATGTTAGTGTAGATGTAGACTATCTTGTGACATTAAATAAAGTTTGAGTTAAAGATTTTAAAGAAATGGTCACGCAGTTCATTTAAAATATTTCTTATCTAGACCTACATACACTTTTGATGTTCTTACTATCATAAAACAGTTAAAGTAAAAACATTTCGTAGGCGGAAAATACGTATTTACCTCCTACCTGCGCAACTACAGCCTTGAAGTATCAATTCTTTGTTAGTTCCTAATAAGTGAGCAAAATGTAAGTACTCGCCTGCCACAGTTTCATTGTATGTATTATATTTGTATAAGTGTATTAGCTATTGAGTAGGTATTACATATTACTGAGTCATTTTCAAAAAGTTGTCCCGTCACGAAATCTTCAGTAAATTGTATCATCAAGAAATGTCAGGAAAAATAAAGGGTTTATGTAAGCATGATACCTTTTTTTTTGTGTGTTTGAGTGAGATCACATTTAACCAGCTGGCAAACGTATATTTGATATCTTCAAAAGGAGGCTTGGGATGTAAGATTAAACAAATTAAACAACATTTTAATAAAGTAACTTAACTTGTGTACATATATTTATTATTTTCTGAAAAGAAAATATCTCCTCTAAATATCTTTTTCACAATAAGTTTGAAAATAAAAATGGTGTTTTTCATTTTGTTTATTTAACTTTTCTATTCTTTTTTTTACATCATCACATCATGCATGAACATATCCAAATAGACATGACAAGAAATGTCATGAAATTGTGTCAATAAAACATCAAGAAATAACCTGAAATTCAAAATTCTAATAAGATTATCTTAATTATTCATAACAGATATGATCACTGCATCAGCATCACAGATATGAAACTAATTGTAAGTAACAATATGTATTAATGAAAGGTTTTACCCAGTTTTACTTCAAAAATCAAGTCAAGAAAAAATTAAAACTCGTCACACGTGCAGAAAATCCAACTTCTTTCCTTCGTAGTGGCAGCTAAGTTGAAGTCTTGTCTATGAATTATGGCTGAGTTGCCATTTAAAATTAACCGATACAACTATTAAATGTACTATTCTGTATAGCGAAACTGGTCACGAAACATTTTTCAAGAAATTTTTGTGAAATGTCGGAAAAAACTTAATTTTGAAATTTAGGTTTCAAGCAACTTACTTAATTATCAAATAAACCCATAATTATGTAAAAAGCTTACTTTACTAATAAACAGTTATCATTTAAAAGTAAAAGGATTAGTTTTTAGTTTTTTTTAATCTGAAAAGTAATGCGCGGACATTAAAAATTTGTATGGAAGAAAATATTGAAGTAAAACTAAAAATGTTTTACAGACATATAAAATGTAATTAGGCATACAGTTTTCAAATATAGTAAAAGGATATGTTAAGATGTATTAACAATGCCTATTTTTTTAACATTATTTACGCGGTTTTCACACGTGGACACTCGACTGTCAGGAAAAGTGGACAACTTTTTGAAAACGAGTCTAGGTAGGTACTATGTATTAATTAATTGATTAAATATTTGGACTTTTTTGAGAATAAGTATGTTTTGATAACAGCTTGATTAGTATTAGATTCTTGTTTGTATTATGTACCTTGAGATAACTAATGAGTGTTACAGTTACAGAGGTATGGAAAACATTTTAAAATAACGGTGAACTCTTTGTTTAAGACTACAAACCGGAACTTTATTACCCGAATGCCGCAGAGCGCAAAGTAAAGGGCTATGTTTTTCTCAAAAATGTGGTTATTATTTGTGCGAGCAAGTCCCATGCGATGCCATTCCTGTCATAAAATCTGGTTTAAACCAGTTCCACTCAAACGAACGGCTCGCTCTCAAGGATATAAGTAAACTGACCAAAATAACTAATTCGTTTAAAAGTTAACGTACCATTGCGTTCTAAGTAACCATTTTGTATATAAGGTCTCAAGCTAAGACGCTTAAAGACAATAAGTAAATAGAAATATATGCACCGCACGCACCTAGGTATAATAGTTGACATCTGATAGTAATTTTTAATATTTTTTATAATTGCACGCATTTCTTTAAAATAAACGTCAAGGTCGCCTTTGGTGATTTTAATTAGCGGATCATTCTACTTTTTTGTGACCTATTATTTGTTTTCTAATGTTGTAAAGAAACACCAAGGTCGCAGAGTCTTTGCTTGTCCCAGTGCAGTGTCATCCGACGATTATAGTCAACTAGGATATCTGAATACATCACTAAGGAAACTGGGCGGACGGAGTAAGTGTCGTACGCCGCTCGTATGCTTCCCGATTGTTTCATCCGCATCAGACGTCACGTCAATGCTATAATTATATTATGTATAGGCACTAAAATATGATGTTATTTAGAATAAATTTCGATAAAAGAAGTCTCACAGAATAAGCATGCTACTCTACTCTTTATGCAGGGATAAGTAGGTAAATAGTCCCGGCGGCGAGCTACTGGTTATAAAAAGTTGATAGACTCCACGACTAACTGACAACATTCGAGTTGCAGCATGCGGAAATTTTGTGGTTATCCTTCATACATTAACTTGGTAAAAGTAGGTAGGTATGAGAATAAAAAGAATTGATCAATTACCACAAAACAACGGCAGATTTGGTATTGCTTTTTTTGAGCTTTGTAGTAAAGTAACTAAGTACCGTACCTACATATTATAAATATTGATATATCATAGGTAGATCATTGATATATTAGAGGCCATTGATATATTATAGGTAGATTGCGTTCAGAAGTTTTGCAATGCAGTGCTCGGCAATAGCTCTTTAATTATGGCTGTGAAGTCGCTTGTTATGATAAGAAGCCCTTGTAACTAATATGAATAAATGAAAATTACTTAGTTCAAACTAATCAACAAATAGCCGGCCTTTCAGAGGACGAGAATCTGTTGTCATCAGTACTTACTTTATGGCTTGAAATTTAATTTTCGATATCAAATTAATCATAAAAGTAAGTACTTAAATATCTTTTGTTGCTTGCTTCGCTCGTGTTTCAGAGGGCTCTTGTCACATATTACATAACACACTCGTATCATTTAATAACTATAGAGATTCAATTAAGCTTATGCTTAAGATATTTTGGCAATAACATACCTCAGCCGATATATGTATGTCTTTATGTATTTTCCGAGGGACCCACAACACCCTTTGTAGTGTGTAGCGTTTATTTTTATAGGTTGGCTTGGACGTCGCTCTTGTCTTTTTCTTTTCAGGTCTATCAAATTATCAGGTAATTTAGTTAAGGATACGCTGAACAATAATAATTGTAGCATCAAACAAGGTTTCACTTTTACCTCAGTACTTACCTACTTTTATTCTGAAATTTAGATGTACTTAAGACAAGTTAGAAGTTTCTATTGAAGATTCTTATTAAAATAGAGAATATATGTATATGTTAACGGAAATGTATGAAATCCGTCATTGTATACCATTCCTAGGAAATGTGTACAGGTTGAAAAAAAACCTCCTAGCTTTATTGAAAATCCTGAACCAGTATCACTTACTGAACACTTTTTATATTCTTTTTGTTTTTAATTTTTTTTGGGGGGTGGGGGGTTTCCTAAACGTAGGTAGACACCACTCGGGCGCACCCCCCGAGCGCTACCCGTACCCCTCGCGTGCCTGGTGTAGTAGTAATGTCTACGTTCAGGCAAAAAATGAACTATTACCATTGAAAGAATATTAAAAAAAATTTTTTTTTTCATAAATGTGTTCTTTGGGTGATACTGGTTCAGGATTTTCAATATACCTAGGAGGTTGGTTTTCACCCAGTATAATTCCTAAAATCACCCGGAAATGTGTGAAATTATACATTTTGATACATTTGCTAGGAAATCTATACATATTAAATAACAATCGGAAATGTATAAAATGTTTGAATTTGTCTGTTTATAAAGTCATTCGACTTCTTGGTTCGATTGCGATAGACGGAACTGCGACAAGTAGGTTTCTTAGTTAGGGTCGACAAGTAGGACCCGTTAAGTTAGGTTGGTTGGTTGGGTTAAGTTAGGTTAGAACTACGTCCCCCAGCGCACGAGCCGAGCGAGCGAAGCGAGTGTGCCGCGGTAGCGGCCGGCGAAGTGCCAGAAACGACTGTGGTTACTTTAAAGCGGTTCTTGCATTTCCACTCAGCTGAGCTACTTCATGAAATTCTCGAAAATTTACAATATGGCCAAGACAAATTCATTTCGCTTATTCAGGGTAGGTTAGGTTGTTTTATTCATTTTATTCACAGAAAGCATTCGTTTTATACATTTCCTAAAGCAATTTCGGAATTTTATACAATTCCATATCCTATTGTGTATTAAAAGATTTTTTAATCCACAATAGGATATGTGTGTATACAAAAATCTTTGAAACTATATTATATATGATATTTAGGAATTGTATACAATACGTTTCCATCATACATTTTCGGTAACATATATAAGTAGGTAGGTACAAAGCGAGTAAACTGGCCAAAAGTAATGGTTGGTTTTATAAAACGAACAATGCATGTAACCTTTTTCAACAATGCAACTCTTAATAACCCAATAAAGTATACCTACTTGGCTTTTAAATTGCGTAATAAACTTTGTTAGGTGTGTTTTATTATTTTCTTTAGTTTAGTTTTTTATTGTCTTTTCAAATCGACGTGAAATTACCAATACTTTGGTACGACTACCTACCTATTATTTCAGATTATTTTTTATCGCATAGGACATAGGGTATTTATTATAGTAATATAGAAATATTGGCTTCGAAAATAGTTTTATGCTTTTATCATAACAAAATCTATTTAGCAACCAAATCACAATAACTATAATTTTAAATTTTTATACTGGTAAGTATATAAATGTTATCGAGAATCTTAATTCTAAACGTAGGTACCCATTGTGTTTAAAAAATCACCTAACTCCTAACTGTTAACTTCTATCATCATCTTAGCAACTAAAGATGATGACTACCAGATGCAAATATTTGAATGGTAGTTTATGAAAAATATTTTAAGTGCCATTAAAATTTGAAGGTTGCTCTCGAATTCCGGAATCATATCATGGACGACATGGGACCGGGCCACCTCATGTATACTCTTTTGATATTATTTTTTAAAATCGTTTGATAATTAACGGAAAAATTGGTGAATATTCATTAGAAAAAGGTAATACAGTTGAACATAGAACCTCCGCCTTTTTTGAGGTTGGTTAAAAATATTTCTTAATATGTACTTCTTAAAATATTTATATACGATGATACATACACTAGCGCCAAAACTCTAAGTCAAATCCTAAGTCTTACGCGATGCACACGTGAATGCCATGGCTCATGACTGAATGAGGATATCTATGTGCACAGACACTACAAAATAAGTATCAAAACATGTTTTATTCTGTACATTCATTTATTACCAAAAAACAATAATTTCAGCGTTAAGTATCTTACTTTAAAAACCACTAACAATCGATTAATCTTGTTACTGTCCTCAGAAACATCTGGATTTAATAGAAGTAGTAAAACAATGCTGTCATTTACAAGGAAAATATGTAATATCTACGACAAAGATAACGTTGATTCAAAAATAAGATCAATTATCAAGACGCCAATTCCCATGTCAAAGGAGAGACTTGCGTGCCATGGATCGTAAAGCCGATTTCGACACGTCGACATCGATATCATTTTCATACATAGTTAAATTGCTTTTGCGCAATCTGATTTTAACTGAAGGTGTAAACCAAATGCTGCAATGTACAATATCGTTTCGACCCCAGGGCGTCTATTCCACTAATCAATCGCGTCTCAATGGCGGTTGAATGACAATGGTGTAGATTTTATCCGTTCAGGTGGTGAAATTGAAAGGAAACTATTGAAACCTCATACATTTAATAGCAGCCACCCAACCAGTAGTGCCACTGCCACTGCCAATGTTATGTATGTTACAAACTACTTAGCTACTAAATATACATACATGTAGGCGGTGGCGCCGCCAGTCAAAGCAGCCGTCATTAAATGTATGAAATTTGGATAGTTGTCAAATTCGCCACCTAAACGAATAAAATAGCAACCATTGTCAATTCACCGCCATTGAAGAGCCATCGGTTAGTGGAATAGCCGCCTAGTTCGAATTCATTCAAGTATAATCATATACATTGGTATAATCATTAAGCTTTTATTCAGTGTCTGTTTTTCGTTTATTTATTTACAGACCTAGAAGTCAGCTGGTCCATCCTACTACTTGTATGTTCGGAGGATGGATCAGCAAAGTGGTCGGTGTCAGCATATAATATTTGTTTTATTTATTTTATAGAAACTTTTCAACTTATGAAATTCAATATTTTATTTTATTTAGGGAGCTTACAGCAATGTTTACAACACAGGAACTTAAATAAATAACTAAGCTTCACATATAGTTGCATTTACTATAGGTCAGTAAATAAGTAGTCAAATGTGAACAACGCATGTACTTTCACAATTAATTATTTAGGATCCAAATTAAAGTCAGCCATGAGCGCATTCTTCTATCATCAATCGTTTAGTTGACACTTGTGTTGAAATTCAAATGTGTAATTTCAAATAGGTAAGTAGTTAAATGAACGGACAGGGTATATTTTTTATTTTGTTCAATGCTAACAAACCATAGTAGAACACGTAGAATAGGAAGGTAGAAGGGCGATTCGTTCTTGGTGCATTCTATTTATTTGCCAGTCGATTGATTGATTGATTAAAATGCAGGGACTCCAATATCAAGGCCGTCAGATGCGTGAGCCAGCGTCACAATATTGCTATTATTTAGTACGACGCGAAAGATATTGCCTCCAGCCTCTTGACTAAACTATTTGCATCTCCAATTAAAAAGATGACGTGTAAACAACATCGTTCATACAGTATGTTTATTCAAGCACCTTTAAGCCATTTTTTAGTTTACTATAAGAACCCTTATGAATGATTACATCTATTAAAATTTCGTCCTTTATTAGTTTTGTAAAGTTATTTAATCTACATGAAGTACCTAATTTCTGAACTCCTCAGTAACTTTACGACTCATTAGAATACTTTTGCAATCTAGTGTATCGTTTCTACTACGTTAATAGAGATAAAATATTTTAAAATTCTGTATGCTATACTAAAAATCATTTTTGTTGCGCCTTTGTCCCTGATAAGAATACTCTTATCAACCATTTCTTTTAAAAATACTCAATCGGCGTCTTTTTCCAATAAATACCTACAAGGAAAAGAAAAAGGAACTGATTTACTCTCTTAATGATTTAATATTATTATGTAATCGTACTTTTTTTAATTGGACTTGGCTTAACTTTTATTTCTGCAGCGAAATTAAATCGAAATTTAATTATTGTCGTCGTAATTAATTAATAATTGTAATGTTTAGATAGGTGTGCGGTGAACGGTCGTAAGATTTTTGTCGGTAGACCACATTGCGAATACTAAAAATTGTTTAAGTATGATTCATCGTTTGTTAACGATAAATTTAATACTTGAACTTCTTTGACAAATGTGGAAAATTACAAAAATTTATATTCCAACGAACGATTGTTGTATTAAATGTATTAGATAGGAGCCTGCAGTTTTTATTTTTTTATCTAGGTATTAAATAGGTGTACTACCGGTGAATACATTATTAAATTACATTCTTAGATCTAGATACTTGGATGCTTAACCATTTATAAGTAAACACCACGTGCAATAATGGTGAGGGAAAACAGCGTGAGGATACCTTAAGGGAACGGCAGTGTAACTACAATAATCCAATCCGGTCAAGTTTCCCTGTTAGCAGGATCAGCGAACGCCTGGTCAAACGTTCTCCAAATGAGAAAGGAGACTAAGCGCTACTAAGAAGACTATTTTTTACTTAAATATCTTTTAACTTTGTTAAAAAGATTTAACAAGCTTTGTAAGTTAACGAGGACGGTCGAGGATTATTCATCCCACTCCCATTTCCAGCTGAAACAGCCAGTGCAGTGTTTACTTTGCCGTTTAGGTAGTGCTTGTGATTACTTAAGATACACAATATTGGGTATTTAGAGGTGACTTTGTGAGCTTTTTCTATTGAACCAAAAGTGCTGAATCGTGTTTTCAGCAAACTATTTATCTAGTTTATGTCCTGAATATTACCGTAGTATTTTTTTTCTTCGATTTAATGCAGTGCGTCATGCTTATCTACGCATCATATAATCGTAATTTAGGTGCTGTAGTCGCCTTAAAACTTTTGTAGTCGCCGCTACAACGGAGAAAATGTTTAGATTGATAAGTAGACCACTAAACACAAACTACGTTAAAGGCCAAAACATAGGTACCTATTTATCAACCAAATTTTATTTGTAACGCCCATGAAAGTAATTCGCAACGCTCAGTACACATTTAATAAGTTCGCCAAGCAAAAAATGACAAACAACCTTTTAATGATTGGTCAAACTTACTCACATACGGAAAAAATCTACAGTAAAATGACGTTAAATTGTACAATCCCGTACATTTTAATAGCGTCATTTTACGCATTTACATACCTTTTAGGTATTTTTCTTGTTTGAGTCTCTATTGAGGAAAACAGAAACTCATTGATGTGCTATACGTACTACAAGTTTTGATGAAATTTACATATTTTTTTCCTATTAGGCTTAGCTACCTAATTAGTAAAAATCCGCTGTGATTAATCAAGTAGGTAAGTTGTTGGAAATGTGCAAGTTAAGTTGTTTTCTTTCTTTACTCGATTTTGAAGTCGATTTTATATTTTTCTTGCTGATTAAAAGATACTTACCTAGTAATAATTAATTATACTTCTTGACTGAATTTGAGGAATGAAGTTGTTTGATTAGTATTTTAAGTGTTTTAAGTACCTACAGCTTTCAAAATGTAGTAGGATTAACGTACCTACTTGTTTAAACAAAACACTTACATACATACTTGTAAACTCATGGAATATTTATTAAATAACTAATGATTACGACCATCGATCATTTAATTTTTTGCTTCGTTTCAAGAAATAAAATTAATTTAATCTGTTGGTATGGCTGAGTTTTGATTCAATCACTGTAGAATCTCGGCTTTCATTAATTAACTCGGCTGACTAAAAAGAACAAGTTGAAGTATTAAACACTTTATTGCATAAATTGTAGCGGTGATTCAGTTTAACAACCGAGGGTGGCGATAAATGGTTAACACCGCTGAGCTCATATTAACACGCATGTTGTAAAAACACTCCTGATGCAATGCTCTATACAACACTACACCTCTATCTATAAGTGTATGTAGGTAATAGGCAAAAACTTAGTTCCTCAGTTGTCGAAATATAACTTAAGTAAGGGATGGTTGTTCATTATGTGTTTTTTTTAAGTTGTGTCATTTTTAGCATCCACAGACTTTATGTCCGTGCCTTTGTCTAGATTAAGTTTTCTTGTTAATACTTGATTTTTAACTACAATACAATACTTTCCATAGATGTTTACAATTTATAAATAAGTATAATAAATATATGAATACAACCAAAGTGTTATAAAGTGTGTGGTATAAGTGTGCAGTGAGAATAAAATACATAATCAGCTGAAATCGTTGTTTGATTCGAATATAATGTATATCTATATATATAAAAGAAAGTCGTGTTTGTTACAACACTTATAACTCGAGAACGGCTGGACTGATTTTGATCACATTTAGTATGGAGGTAGCTGATACCCTGAATTAACACATAGGCTACATAATTTTCCGAAATTCCGACGGGAACGAAGACCCGGGCGTAAAGCTAGTTATATATATATTTAAACGAGTGACGGTTCTTCGCTGTTGCATTCAAGGCATCTATGACGGCTGTGTCTCGAGTTTTGATCGCCATTTTGAGGTTGTAATTGACCACTTTTCCCCTGCCTGCCGCCTCTGCTTCTTTGATGAATCTGCCTATCGCATCGTTGCCATCATCCGCATAATATTTGCAACTGGCGGTATGACGCGATATGGCAACTACAACATGTGGGATACTGTCGTGTAGCTCCTGCCTGGTCGTTGTAGTACGCACGATCACCACCTTTTCGTGCGTCAACCCTTGAGCCTCGTGTATGGTGAGGATGCGTGACCCGGTGCCCGTATCCCTGGTTTTGTAGAGTTGTCTTTTCTAACTGTGTATGAACAAGGTACAGGGTTTCGGACTGGGTTCGATCGATCTGTGCATCTGTATACCTTTCAAGTTTTAAGGAGTGCGTACGAAGTTTCGACGAGTAAATGCCACTGTAAACTTCTCTAAGGGCAAGTGCTACGTCAAGAGGGTTCCTATGGGTGCACAGAAGCTCCTGCGTTATGGTACTTATTAGGTCAGGGCGGGTGTATTTAAAAAAAAATATATTGTGTCGGTCAATATAGGGTAGTTGGTTTCTATCACCGATAAGCAGCAACTCGCTTGCCTTGACAATTTGGGCAGCCATAATAACAGCTCCAAAGTGGTTCATGAGTGCTTCGTCCACCATGAGTCTCTTGCATCTGACCTTGTTCGGTTCTCTAAGGCCATTAACTAGAACAGATGCAAGAGTACGCACCTTGGATCTGGCGAAGCCTCCAATACGGCTTGCAAGTTTGTCTCTAAGGTCTTTTGCCGCTTCAGTTGTAGTTGTGACTACCAGGTCTTGTTCAACCTCAAAACGGTTTAACACCCAGGTTGTTTTGCCACATCCAGGAACTCCATTTATCCATGATTGGCGCCTCCCAGGACTCGAAAGCTATATCATCGGAAGAGCCTCTCGAAACCGTATCAGACATTTTAAGGATCTTGTCGTCTAGCAAAAATCATGATGTGGTTTCCGTCTTTCTACTTGGTGTAATTATTTCAAGATTTTTCCGGATGGTTGCTCAAGTTGTAAGGAATTGATTCCCAGCAAGTTGGAAATCGTATTAATAATTTGGTCCTAACCTAAATGGATGAAATGTACTTACCTAATCTGAGTTTGCACCATCCTAGGAGGTAAGTATAACAGCCAAAAAACCGCAAAGATTTTTGCTAAAAGAAGTAAAAAAAAATTATGCTCATCTCCTGGGACAGTGCAAACTCAGATTCCCTGCAAATATTAAGAAACAAATAAACTTATTAAAATGACTTCCAACTTGTGGGGAACCAATTCCTCAAAAGGTTATAGGTAGTTTACCTCAATTAATTATAATAGCTTTCTTTTATTTTACACGAAAGTTTTAAATGATGAAAGGATGAAGGATATATCACTTGGATAGTACCTTCGTTCATATCAAATATGATTTGATTTTAGAAGTCACTGTAGGTACTTCCGCTACCAAAATAATTACAGTCGATAACAATTAATATATAGCTAGGTATTTATTATTTATTAATTCGTCAAACTATTGTACTCCACTGCTTGATTAGGCTAGAAAGACAAGTTATCGAATTTTTAATACCTACTTCTTAATGAATTTTAATCATAATTACTTGGTAAAAGTTTTTCTAATGATCACCGTTAATAGAAAGTGAGTCATCACGAAGCGTTTGAGAAGCGCGTTGGTTTTGTGTACACTTTATTATTATAGATTTTTTACATGAATAGTACTTATCTAAATGTATAATAAATGTCTCATTCATAATAATCATAGAAAACCACAGGTAGGTAAAACATTTTAATGGCATCAACATTGGCTACTAAACGGTTTCCTTGATATGTATCAGCCGTAATGGCACATAGTGAAAAATAATTACCTAGTTAGGTACCTACGGTTTTTTTCCTGTGTTTGTGTTAAAACAAAAGGACTTTGTAATTATAAAAGAGCTTGGAATTGATAGCAATTGTTATTTTACTTAATAAAGAGTCGGTTTCAAAATTATTTTAAGAATCATTAAAAAAAAATGTATTATTAATATTTTGACTGAAAATAACCTGTATTGAGCTGATAATGCATAAAACAGTATTTGTGTTGGAGTACAAGTTGAAACGCTATTTACTTTGTCTTAGTTGTTAAGAGTACATGCCCAATAAGTACATACTAAGTTCACATATACAACTACATAATATAGCGTGTACTTATTGCACTTATATGATGATGCAAGTGCTAGATGTTCGAGTCAATTTCATTTAAGTATTCATATTTGGTACCAGCAACAAGGTTAACTTCATATGATACACAGTTAGTTGCCTGGTCTGGTCGGCCCTGACATAAGCGCAGCATTATAAATCCTTGGGTGACATTTTAAAACAATCTGAATATTTTAATGGGGCACCGTAGGTTTGTCATGTGTTGGATAATGCAGCAAACATTAAATAAAAAACACGTTAAATATTTTCAAAAGGAATAAATTACCTATATCAGAATATCGTTAAAAATAACGGTCTGAACTCAGGGTTTCAGGAGGTTTATCCAGATCGCTTAGCACGATCCAATTTAGGACATCAATAAGTCTGCAACGCTTATTCGTACCATGATGGCTTATAAGCGATTTAATTTTGGCGCTGTTGCGATTCAAAGGCAGACCAGCGACAATTTATTTTAAAAATAAAAATGGACCATAGACAACCGAGCAGTTGAAAAGCAGCGCCATCATGGTACCATTTTAAAAAACATTCCAAATGCGAAGCTGTTCAAAGTTGGATCCTAAACAGAAATACTTTTAAACGATCGTGGTAGTACCTTTTTGGTAAAATGTCCCCATCCATCTTTCCGAAAGGGGGCACACTATGCGTAAGTATAATAAGTTACACGGTAATTATAATGTAACACAAAGTTTAAAAATGATATTTTTATTTTACCGTTTGGTTTCATAAAATAAATCCGAACCGTAATACTAATAATTTTCAGGGTTCTCTTCTTAAGAATCTTTAGGCTAAAAAGCTACCTCGCTATTATCCTTTTTAACCACCATGGGAAAAGAGTGTTTTAATAGTAATAAGTTAACGTTCATGTCTATATGTGGCATTACAAAGCTCCCAAGCAGATAGGCCCATATGGTTCTGAGATCGTTGTAGGAATTCACTATTAAGTACATATTGTCAGTTTTTTTAACAGCCCATAATATACATCCCCGCCGAGGAGCACGAGCCTCCCTTCGAAACACGAAAGGGATTTAGGCTATAGTCCACCACGTTGGCCCAATGCGTGTTAGTGAAACGCGCGCCTTTCGAAAAATAATTTTCTCAAGAGGTTTCATCACGATGTTTTCCTTCACCGCTGAGCAAGTGATTATTAATGAAAAATCCGAAAAGACGAATTTAGTGGTAAAAACCCTCACGAGGACTTGAACCCGCAACCCTCCGATCACAACTCTGGCTCATTACCAACTGGGCTATCACCTAATACAATACGTTAAATATTATAATTATATTTTTTTAAGAATTTATGTTTCTTGAAAAATAGTTTATGAAGCGCTCGTTTTTTCTCGGGGCGAAGATTTTTGTGGTTAAGGAATATACAGTCGTTAAGCCAAGTTATATTCGGTAAACCATTTGGCGTTTTGAAAACACTGAAAACCAGGATTATTCAAGTTCACCACATACACGTTAAGGAGGAAGGCGCAGAGGGCCCGATTTCGATGCGTTTTTTGTTTGTTTGAAAGCTGACATAAGTAATCGTCATGGTTTTACAGGCGTTAGATACTTTGAAAAAATTGGATGAACAAATAATTAAAAAGTGGGCATCAACTTTGAGTTATGCAAGTATAGGATTCCAAATTTATCATCTCGTAATTCTTTTGTTCTGTTGAAATTTTAAGTAACTAAGAACATCATCAATCAAAAAATGTTGTGTCGGTAGGTTGTGCTTTAGTAACAGCATTTTTAGTATTTTCAAAACGCTTATAGAGTAAAATTCACTAAGTATTTTGGTAACCAACCACTTGACTTGAAGGCTCGATAGCTCAATTGGTTAAACCAGCAGGAGATTTAATCCGGCTCGTGGTCTCAAGTTCCATTCGCGCCGAACATTTTTCTTTCCCAAAATTCTTTGTGAACATAATTATTTTTATGTAACAACTACAAATTCCGAAAATTGTTGTGTTAAATAACACCGAAAACAAAATGTAGTCAAATAAAATAATTTTGGCAAATATCCAAGATGCGCAACGTTCCTCATGGAGTGAACGCATGAAAACCGTTGTAGATACATATGAAGCAATATTTTACGTTCCAAATCGTTTAACATCATTGTACCTGTATTTACTAGTGTTAAACAAGTTCAAGGTGTCATATCAATAATTGACTTAGATAAATTAACTCGAGAGTACTTATAAATTTTCAAGCGACGATGGTTTAAAATTCAAAAGGGTGTTCGGTGTTTTTTTTAACCGACTTAAAAAAAAGGAGAAGGTTCTCAATTCGGGCAATTTTTTTATTTATTTGTTACCTCAAAACTCCGTAATTTGTAAACCGATTTTAATTTTTTTCTCGAAATCATCTACTTCAAGATTGGTCCCATACTTTTTTTTATCGAAATTGGTTCAGTAGTTTAGTAAAAACAAAAAACTGAAATTAGTAAACGAAGTTGTTCCCTGAGACTTTTAAGTTGTTTTCTGGGGGGGCTCTTTTGTGTCCCTGGGGCTCTACCGTTTAGTGATCGGTAGAGTTTATTACCACCACATATCTTTCCTGCCGTTTGGCGATCGGTTGATAATATCACCACCATCATTTTTCTTGCCATCTTGCGACTGTTTGTGAATATACCATATCTTTCCGTGGGTATCAAGAGGAATGAAAGTGATTGATTACTAATTCGCACTTTAATCTCGAGTGATAATTTAGTGCTTTAAATAATTCTACGAGGAAAGTTCTATGAATGATGAATTAGACGTCAAAAAAATATTCCTCTCAATTTATATATTACCTATTTACTTACTCGTGAATATAGCATTAAAAATTATTTCACCCTTTTTGAAGGCAGGTCGATTTTTAATAAAAAAAATAATATTGTATTGTCTTAGGTATATGTAGTAAAAGCTTTAGTGTAATTGGAAAACTGAAATAGCTTTTTTAAAGAAGGTATGCGATATTGACATTGTAGTCCAGGCATATGACGTGTATGCGGTGTGGGCAGGGTTTATTTTTGTCTGGCCGTGAGACGGTCTCTATACCCATTCATTGGGCTAACGGTTTATTTCTCTGAATCTCCTCGTTCTGAAAATACGAGCGCCATCTACACATTCGAATGATGCAAAGGGAAAATTACAATCGTGGTTTTCCCAACTTAAATTGGGTTATTTGAGCAAAAAATTAAATTATGTTGTTCTATTTACCTATTGAGGTGAGTATTACACGCTAGATAGCGTATACCGCAGACATATTAATGAATTTCGGGGGTACATTATATGTGCTTTAAGTAAAAATATAAAAACTTACCTTTTTATTTTGTCGAGCGGGCGTCAGCCCCACTTGGGAGCCCATCTCCGCTAATATGTTTTTCGGCATTTTGAAGCACTTACTGCACAAATAAATAAAAGTTCCAAGTTCGCGGTCAATACACTTATCGAAGTTTTGCAGTAAAAGACGGAGCGAGCGACGTGCGCTCAGAACAACGAATGAGCGTGCCGCTGCTCTCGCGCATCTTTATAAACGACTTGTACTGTACGTAGTAGGTGACGTCACAAACTCGCAAATCGGATGGAACTTACACCCTGCGCAAAAGCCTCCTTAAACAACAATAAACTTTGGATTGCTTTGCATTTTGACGGTTATTTATATATTTAACCGACTTAAAAAAAGAAGGAGTATCTCAATTCTGTATGTTTTTAAAATGTTTTTACGCGATATAATATCCGCCAATTTATAGGCCGATTTTCAAATTATTTTTTTTGTTCGAAACTCCTGAGATGGTGCCATACTTTATCGAAGTTATTTCAGCGCTTAAAAAATATTGAAAAATACTTACACATCATATTTATGTGGTTTGTCGTTAAGTATCTGTTCCTATGCATTGTTGCTATATTATTGACATTTTGGTCAAAATTCAATTCTTGATGAAATGGCGTCTACGATAACATCTTGTTCTCCTTTGCATTTATTTTTTCAGCCCATATGCGTCCCTACCGAGGGGCACGGGCCTCCCTTCGAAACACGAAGGGGATTTAGGCCATAGTCCACCACGCTGGCCTTATGCGGGTTGGTGGACAGCGCGCCTTTCGAAAACGAATTTTCTCAGAGCTGCGGGTTTAATCGCGATGTTTTCCTTCAACGCTGAGCAAATTGAGCAATAATTTAGTGGTAGGTAGGTACAGGCCCACACCAGGATTTGAACTCGCAACTTTCCGATTACAAGTCTGGCTCATTACCAACTGGGCTAGACCGCTTCTCCTTTGTAAATTAACGATTAAAATTAAGTTAAGTAAAAATTATGATTAAAATTATCAACTTTTTACGTCCTAACAAAATTAAGCTAGTTATGTCGCTTTTCTAGCGTTTACAAAATAGTTTTATATTTTAATTCGACATATCATACTATTGTGGCTAAGTAGGTATTTAATATATGATTCCGCTGAAGCTTTGCCGTTTCAACTGCAATTTTCTATGGGGATCTTCCGCTAACATTGGAATAAATACTGGGGTGTCCCATTATGTAATAGTACATATTTATATACATTGTAGATTTTTAGCGGCAAAATTTTCTAAGTTTTATTGCTTTTGGGTTATACCTATAGGTGAGTACGTTATACACACGACTCTCGCATCCTGCTTCCCCCCCTTGAAAAGTGTTCCGTTTTCCAGATTTTCGCAATTTTCAGGAAAACGATACAAGACAAAATGGCCAAAAACTAAATTGTTTATTGATAAATTACATATAAATAAGTTTTAACATTAATTTGACACGACTTAGTATAGTTTCCAAGATATGATGTGTCAAAGTTTAGGTACCTACTAAAAATCTGCGCACAGCTGAAATTCGACAATTAACACACAGAAATTAATAACGTCTATTATTGTGACGCTGCCTCTTGATCGGCGGGTCCTGGGTTCGATCCCCAGTCGGGGCAAACATTTGTGTAAAAAGCAGATGTTTGTTCTCGGGTCATGGGTGTTTGTGTTTGTCTTTATGTGTGTTCCGAGGGACCCACGACACAAGGGATAACCTTAGTGTGGGCCTTTGAGTGTGTAGCGTTTATTTATTTATTTATTTATTGTTTCCCAAGAAACGCTTGTAGCACAGTGGCGCTCGCTAATCTCAACCGATCAGTGAGGTAAAGCAACGTACACATAGGCAGGGAACCTGATGGGTGACTAAAGTGGCAATTTATCACGAGCGTCATCATGTTTTGGAGGGCATGTTAAGCTGCGGCCCCGGCCGTTGTCGATTGACTACAGTCGTTAAAACCAAGTCAGAGGGCATTGATATCGGATTGAAAACTCGCGACACCAGGGTTAGCCAAGAAGGAGATTGTTTCCCAAAAAATGTGTTTGTATTTTAGTTATTGTTCAAATCAAATCAATCTCGTAATTATTATCTTTGAGAGTCTTTTGAAGCAGCTAAGACCCTACTGACAATGTGTGCACTGCGCATGGTGGTTCAATGCAATCCAGCTTTGATACATTTACACTTTTTCCGCAGCCTTTATTGCAGCATGATACAACCACTTCGGCTTTTTCTATTGCAGCATGAAGAAGCCGAAAGAAACATCATCGTCATCAGGTATTATTGTCCTTATTTTCTCGTGGTTTTGTCTTTTTTTGTTGATTATGGGTTTGCTATTGACCACAATCTAGCCCAGGGGCAAAGATGTTTTTACTCTATTCATGTTTCGATTTATGGTTGCTTACCTTCCCGGAATCTTCTTAAAATCAGTTTCCTCCGTCTCTTCATACCGTTTAATTATTCTGTAGACACTTGTTCTTATAGCCCCCTTTGTCAACAACATGTCAAACTGCCTCGGATTTCCCATCATGTATATAGTACTGAACTACTCTTTTCGCAAACAATCGTTCGGTTCGCTTTATCCACTGAAGTCCGACGCCAAACAGCTTGCTGTGTTCCGTCGTTGCGTGGGAGTACTAGTGCCTTAATAGGCATTTTCTGGATTAACTCGCTCCATCGCCGACCTCATCTATGACCTTGGTCAAGATTGAGGTCAAGAGTTATTTAACCCATCTTATAATTTAAAAAAATATATAACGAAAACATTTGAAAAACCGCGCTACTTTGACAGACATGTTATCTGAGGTTGCTATGGAAAGTATTATTTCCATTTTGGAAAAAAAATATTTTGGCCAGCATGATTATTCAATTTTGAATTCTGGGACCCCTCATTTTATCCGATCAGCCGGGCTATGATGATCGCAACGACATATTATCTCACGCGTTATCTCGTGGTCACGTGACGCTTTCTTGTAATCTCATTGGTCAAAACAGACACGTGACTACGAGATAACGCGTGAGATAATATGTCGTTGCGATCATCATAGCCCGGCTGGTGGCAAAATCGAGTTAGAAATAATTAAGTATAAAGGGTTAGGTGTTGATAATGTATGGTAGTAGTGCTGGGGTATGGCAAAAGCAGAATAAATTCTGTGCAAATGAGAACCTTGAGAAGCATGTGTGGTCTGAGATTGAGTGATAGAGTGGAAAGCGAGATTCGAGAGCGATGTGGTATGAAAGAAGATATAGTGACGAGGATATAGAAAGGAATGTTGCGGTGGTTTGAACACGTGGAAAGAATGAATGAAAGAGACTGATGAGAGAAATATACGGTGCGAATGTAGTTGGAACGGTCGGAAGAGGGCGCCCTAGACGAACGTACTTAGACCAAATTGGTGACGTACTGAGAGAAAAGGTCGTGTTAGGAGTACCCGAATCCAAAGAGCATGTAGGTATGAAGCGAATTATGAATATAGAGGAAGCGATAGAGATGTTTTTGGACCGTAACAGGTGGCAATTTGTGGTATCTAACTACCCCAATGTGACAAAGGCGTGAGCTTATGTATAAATGTAGGTCAGTATGTATAGGAGTTGATCAGGCGTGAAGTATCGCTTGACCTTACTAAGGATGGCCAGCTTTTTGAGCTTTGGATTCGATCGAGGTGCCGAAGTTAAGGTTAACTATGTAAAGGTTAACGGAGTTAACTATCATCAACTTACGGTAGATATTAAATTTGTATAGGTTAATATATTTTTCATTTCTCATACTCGGAAAGTAGGTCTGAAGTTGCCTGAGGAGTGAGTTGAAAGTAATACTTTTCAACCCTAGGGAGAATCGTTTTCAACTGACAGCTGTCAAATTATAAAAAAAACTTTTTATACAGCCACTCAATTACAGCGCGATGCAAAATTGTACTTAACAAAAAGTTATATAACTTATTTTAAGCTATTTCTTTAAAATAGCTTAGATTTGGGCAAAATATTTACCAAATTTTTAATAATTAAAATTAAAAATAATGGTTTATTAGCTGGCCGGCCACAGAAAAAGAAATAAAATAGGCGGGAAAGTGGCAATCCGATCTTCATTTGTTTTTAGAGTTGTAGAGTTTTGTTTTAAATACTTCCGGATAGCAGAGATTAGCTTATTCATGTTTTTATTTTTACTTTCCTTGTAATCGTAATGAAAAACACAGTGTTTACCTCCGGGTTAAAGACTTTTATTTAGCCCCTCGAACTATGTCTTGGGATTTAAATAAGTTACTTCTACCCCTAAAGTAACAATGTACTATTGTTATTTACTTAATCACTTAGAAAATTGGTTGTAGGTACCTAAAATGTTTCATCCATCTATTAAGTTAGAAGAAACTTCTATCCCAGGACATTCGGATGGGAGTCAGATTTACGATTTATACTTAGTAATCAATTATACATACTTAATATAAATAATTTTCACATAGATTCTTAGTAATGTTGAGTTTGTTAGGGCAGCTGATGGGAACGCCCGTACCGCTGCTCGGTTTTTAGTCATCTTTGAATTTTAAAAATATTTTTTGTACTAAAAGACTACTCAGTTTCCTGAATATTTATAGGTTGTAAAAATGAAGCAGAAAAATAATAAATATCTCAATTTAAATTAAAATTCCTTAGTGCAAGTTTGCATACTAAGTCTTAATCCTGTTTATTTTTTTTTGTTAGCGCACTTCTGCGAAATCACTGAACGGATTTTCATGTAGTTTTCACATGTGGTTAGAAATTCAGAATAATTGAGAGCAGATAATATAGACTTAGTTTCTATAAAAATTGGACATTAGAAAAAAATTGTATCGTGTGATATAGGGTCGCGGACGAAAAGCTAGTAAGTATAAAATATACTACAAACCACACATACTTACTTCGTAAAATAATTCCATTTATTATAAATTAAATGTTATTATTACATGTGCACTACATTATGTCAAAGTACCTACCTATAGTGCTGCCGGTATCGTTTTAAACACTTGTGGTTTGTCATTGACGCCTTTGAGTGCTTGTCAAATAATGATTACAATTAAACTAAGTACATTTTTTTCGCAGCCTTTTTGCAGCATGGTACTACCACTACGACATTTTATTTCTTTCGGCTTCTTCTATTGCAGCATGCACATATCTGCGTCGTCATCAGCTGTTATTGTCATTATTTTGTCATGGTTCAGTCTTTTTATCGCAGATTTTTAGTGAACTTTGACACATCATATCTTGGAAAATATAAGTCGTATCAAAATGAATGTAGATTTTATTTATAGGTAACTTATCAATAAACAATTTAGTCCTTATCCATTTTGTCCTAGCTTGTATAGTTTTCCAGAAAATTGCTAAAATCTGGAAAACGGGACACTTTTAAAGGAGGAGGGGTGATGTAGGGGGGGGGAGAGTTGTGTGTTATAATATAACGTACTCACCTATAGGTATAACCCAAAAGCAAAAAAACTTAATTACAAATTTGGCTGCTTTGCCCATACTTTGAAATCTAGAATATTAGACAAGACTTGAGCAAAATAATCACAGTTTTAAGACTTCCAGTTTTATTTTTTGTGGAATCGTTCGATGTTTTCTGAAGGTTACAAAAAGCCGTGAGCACGACGCCGATATCAGACAAGTAGGTACCTAGTTCAGTTCTTAGAAAGTAATGATTACTGGACAGTTTCCATGACAGATCATTTACCTATGTACTTTAAATATTTGTACAATCCATGCGCTTCGATTGCGACACCTGTCGCTACTCATCGGCGCGTGTCAGTTAAGAAGAGCCAAGAATAACTCGCACTAGTATAATAACCGGCTACAGGCAGTTCGTCTGAACCAGAGGCCAACGAGGAAACGCGTGGACCTCTGTTAGCGACATACGCTCCTATTAAAACACTGATTACCTGGGTACCTACTTGTAACTACTAGAACAAAATTGTCTCACTGCACCGTGATTTGCTTTTGTACAGTCAGCAGTTGATATAAATCGCATGTTGTGACGTATAGGTACTCCTAGGTAGTTGTCACCTCTAGCTTCCTTGAACTGAACGTTCAGCTACTCTACGATATCCTATGGCACCAGCTAGCGTATATCTTCATTCGATATTAACCTTTAACGATATATTATCATAAAGATAATCCACGAAATCTTCAAAGTCAAAGTCATTTTTCTTATGAAAAAGTAGCATCACAATAAGCTAAAGCATCGAATAGGTAAAGCGTTAAGGAAATCTTAAGGTAGGTCGCGAGGTACCTTAACTTTGACAATTGGTTACTTACTCAATTCATCCTCGACTCCAGTGAGGTAAATTGTAAAGTCGAGGACGGAAGTCTATTGTTATGAACTAAGTGATAAATTGGGCATTATTCATAATGACCGGGCATTATGAAAAATGCCCAATATGAGAGGGCAATTTGATAATAATTATTTTATCAAATTGCCCTCTCATTGATAATAATTATTTTATCAAATTACCTTTTGGGCAGAGTAATACAAACATATTTAATTGCTATTTTTTATTATTATAGTCATTTAACTTCAAATAAACTAAATGTTAAACAATTTAAATAATCAGACTCATTATTTGGTTTAAATAGCAAGGTAAAAGGCGGGGCCGAAGGCCGAGCTCCGCATTGGGCGAAGCCCGGAGCGTTCCCCTCCCCCAATCCAAGATGGCTGCCATACGAATTAAGATTCTAACGGTGAGGCGAGGTCGCAGACCGAGCCCAACTCCGCGTAGGGCGAAGCCCGGAGCGTCAACCCCCTCAATTCAAGATGGCGGCCATACAAGTTTAGATTCTGTAGGTGAGGCGAGGCCGTAGCGACTGCGTTTAGGGTGAGGCCGAAGTCCAAACTCCGCGTAGGGCGAAGACCAGAGCGTCCACCCCCCAATTCAAGAGCGTCCACCCCCCAATTCAAGTTTAGATTCTAAAGGTGGGGTGAGGCCGTATGCCGAGGTAAGCTGCGTATAGGGCGAGGCCGAAGGCCGAGCTTTGCGTAGGGAGAAGCCCAAAGCGTCACTAAGCGTCTTATACGCCGACTGCCTTCCGAAAATTTCATATACGCCAACTTGGATTTTAGTTGGGGGAATCGTGACGAGAAGGGCAAACCTTGGAGCGTCGCGATTCCCCGCACTAAAAATCCAAGCAGCCGGATATTAAATTTTTGGGGCATGCTGACATGGGTATCGTTTAATAGATTGTCGGGGATGCTGATTCTGAAAATGTCGTTCATTTTGATATCCACGATGGCGGACGTTTACATTTTTGAAAAAACTGATATGGGTGTCGTTTAATAGGTCTTCAGGGGTAATAATTCCTTAAACGACATCCATTTTGAAATACAAGATGGCGGACATGCATTTTTTGTAAAAATCCGTCATGGATGTCGTTTTAGATTTTGAAATCTAAGATGGCGGTCGTGAAAATAAAACGAAAACTTTTATAAATTGCAACGAGGGCACTTTCCTCTCCGCACCGCTTCCCTCCCCACACTTCCCTCCCCGCGCCGTATCAAACTTAGCTTTATGATCTAATTGCCTAATTGTCACGTAGCAATATAATAATGACCGGGCAATACGATAAATAACGAAGTTTAGATAGTAATTAATCACTTTGCCCGACAGAGCTAGAGATTATTAATAATGCCCGGGCATTATTAATAATGCCCGCATTAATCACTTGGTCCATAACATTATATATATTATAAGGAGGAAAGATTTGATTGTTTGTTTGCATTGAATAGGCTCCGAAACTACTGGACCGATTTAAAAAATTCTATCACCATTAGAATCCTACATTATCCGGGATGGACATAGGGTACATGATTTTCCCGAATTCCCACGGGAACGAAGTCCCGAGCGGAATGCTAGTGTCAAATAAAAACGCCAAAGTTCTTGACAGATGTTGAGTGGAGTCGAGGAAATCTCGAGTAAACTTCTTAGAATATGGGTGTAAGCATTTATCTACCCACTGCGATCGCCAACCCGTTTGGGTGCTTTTCCCAACAGTGGGATCTCGCGGGCTTTAGTAATGCTAGTGTATTTATATTATAAAATTTCAATTCAGTAGTTTTACCTACAACATTTTTTTTTGAAAATAATGTAAATAAGTAGGTGTCAACTATGGTATCAGGATTATTAGCACTGGCAAAGTAAGACTAACAATGTCTGTTTAGCGGCAAAATATGTACATTATTGAAACTTTGTGTATAACTTTATCTTGGCCCTAGAAATGAGGATCTGCCGAGTCCTACCAAAATTTAGGGGTCCTACCCCCTCCCAGGGGGTAAGTATGGGCAGGGGGAAATTTTTAAAAGTGCACATGGCGATTAAAATAAAATATAATGAAGCTCTAATTTTGAAAATTTGCAAAGATGATCTTAAATTATTGGGGAAGCTTACCTAAAATAGATTACACGGAGTTCCCATGGGAACGAATTTTAGGGCAGACGCTGGTTGATATTTAAGTTTGGTGTTTCAGTCGCAGCCCTCTATCTTTCAAACTATTAGAGACAGCGTATCCAAATTTTCAGAAAATACGTATTATGATGGTATCTATCGTAAAATATAATAAATAAAACTATAAACCTAAACCACAGTGGGGTCCCCATACGACAAACGTTCAAAATATTGCATTTTTTTTAGCAACTTTTGTTACTGTTCTATTCCAAAAACCATGTAATGCATACATTTCAAACTTAGTACACATTTAAAAAAAACACTTTACATTAATTTGAAAAAAATATGAAAAACAGTCAAGAGTGAGTCGGACTCAAGCTAAAGATCAAGATAAAGATCAGAAACTCGCACTCGAACTGTTTTTGTCACATTTACCAGGTTATTTGTCGTAGAATTACTGTTATTATTTACACTATAACTCAGAAATTATAGAATACGTGCATTCGATGTATATGTCTTCGTTTTATTATACCTTATATCACAGTAATTCTATGACAAATAACCAGGTAGTGCGAGTTTCAGTTTAAACATTTTTACCTTGAATCCGACTCACTCTTGACTATTTTTCATATATTTTTCTAATAATAATGTAAAGTGTGTTTTAAATGTGTACTAATTTAGGAATATATGCATTATATATTTTTTGAAATGGAGCAGTGACTAAAGTTGTAAAAAAAATGCGATATTTTTGACGTTTGTCGTATGGGGACCCCACTGTGGTTTAAGTTTCTATTTTTTTTTAAATTCTATTTTACGATAGCCACTTTCATAATACGTATCTTCTGAAAATTTGAAAATGCTGTCTATAATAGTTTAAAAGATCTGCGACTGAAACACTAAACGTACATATCAACTAGCAGACGCAATACAAATCGTTCCCATGGGAATTCCGTGTAATCTCTTTTAAGTAAGCTCCCACAATATGATCATCTAAGCAAAATTTTAAACTTACAGCTTCAATATTTTTGATTTTTCGAGGAATTCTTTTTTAGTGGGTAAAAAATAACGATTCTTCTTTTTTATGGGAATTTCTTTAAACCCAGTGCCCCTCCACTTGGACCCCAAAATTTTGGCAAGACTCGGCTGATCCTCATTTCTAGTGCAAAGATGTAAACCAAGTTTCATTGATGTGTACATATTTTGCCTCCAAAATATGCTATTTTTCCCGTGCTATATATAAACTTTTTCTGATGATGATCGAAGCGGTATTTTTAACCGACTTAAAAAAAAGGACGAAGTTCGCAATTCGGGTGATTTTTTTATTAATTACCTCAAAACTTTGTCATTTGTAAACCGATTTCAAAAATGTTGTTTTAGTTTGGAAGCGTCTACTTCCAGATTGGTCCCATAAATTTTTTATCGAAATCGCTTCAGTAGTTTAGGTAAAAAGTAAAAAAAAAATGAAATTTACGGTCATATATGTGAATGATAATAGGTCATCAATGTAAACGAAGCGAAAACGAAGTAGTTCCCTGACACTTTTAAGTTGTTTTTTGGGGCCTCTTTGTGGGGATCTACCGTTTAGTGACCGGTAGCGTATATTACCATTACACATCTTCCCTGCTGTCTGGTAATCGGTTGATAATATCACCCACCACCCCTATCTTTCATGCCATCTGGCGACGTCAAAAAAAATTCCTCTCTATTTACCATATTCCGCTATGAATTCACCTATTTACTGTTTTACCCGTAACCACTACTTACTCGTGAACATAGCTTTAAAAAATTATTTCACCCTTTTTGAAGGCGGGTCAATTTTTTGTTAAAAATATTTTATTATATCTTTAAAGCTAAGCCTTTTGGACTCGTACTTACTTAGATATCTTGGTTGATTCTTTTTTTAAACGTTTCTTGGGTACATAACATGTCTAACAACTTCCAACAGGGCTTTAGGTAAATCACTTTCAACCTCTACGGTTGGTAAATCAGTCCATGAATACACACATTACTACGACTTGACAGATGAACGAAAGGACGATTCGACGGGACATTTTAGAGGACGAACGCAATAATGGTAATTTGTATTTAATTGTAAAAATATAAGTTTCATAATCAAAATTCGCGCCTATCCTTTGTTAGGACGTAACAAATATTCCCATAAATAAAAAAACTCAGCTTCAAAATTGTTAATATTTAAATTTTTGTTCCTTTTTACCTAACTAGTATCATTGTTCCTATTTCTTTCAACTGTTACCTATCTATTTCGACTAGCTAGCTAGGTTAGGGCGCTGGGACAAAATTCTGAACTTGTAAGTGCGCCGCGGTCTGAAAAAGATTGGGAACCCCTGTCTTAGGGGATGAATTTTAAGACATGCAGAAATACGGGTTGTGAGACCCGTATTTGACTTATTGAAGAGCAAACTTTTACCAAACAAGTAAATTAGACGATATAAATAATTTTTCTCCCATAAGTACCTACAAATTTTTAAAAGTATGGTCATGCTTCGGATGATTAGCTTGTTTTTGTATGAAAAACAAGCTAGATCAGATCATAAATTTTACAAGGGATTAAAAGGTCACCTGTATTCATTATTTACTTATTTATAAAGCAGGTAAGTAACTAGGATAGGCAGTGTCTGATTATTCCGCGCTCACTATAACCCCACCTTACCGTGGTAGTTGATGAGCACATATTTAGACCCTATTGAAGCAACGCCGATTTTACAATGTTACCTAATAAGTGCCTTGTTGAGTTGAAGAATGAATCAATTCACAACAAAGATACATGTATCGCAGGCATAGGTAGTATAAAAAAAGATAAAAGTAGGCTATCTCCGGCCCAATCCGCAATATAATTGCCTACCGTTCTTGCCTGTCTCAGGGTTGTCACTTTTAGCTAAATTTTAATTCAGTGCCTAGAAATTGGCAAGGGCCGGGAAGTTGTATTTTTTACTTGTGTTGTCTGGGTTCAGGGATGTTGAGGTCGGTTTTACCTAAACCTTTCACGATGAAACAAAGAGCGACAGGTGATACACCTATGTGGGTGCGGGACCAACAGACAGGCGGCGCAGGGCGGTGATGAGCACAAGTAACCGTAGTTTACTGATAGTACCTACTATCAACCAATTCATTAGTTGAAAGCCCAGCCCTTGCCAAAGATAACACATCTCTTTATAGGTAACTAATTCAGTGATTCAATAAAGTTCAACAATGGTTTTCCTAACAAATACAGAAATGTATTTAAGATGAATTATTTAGACATCCAAACACACAGCAATAAGATCTCCTGCGATTTTCACACAATTCACACATTTGCCGAAAAGCCGTGACGCGCGAACCTTGTACGGTGGCACTGAGAAACGGGTCGAGATTTTGTTTGAGTGTGCGTGCGGCGCATAGATACTATGGCGCACACATAGGTACTTACAAGTCGCGCGCGGTGCGTTTATATGAAGATAACATACTTTGCCCTTTTTATACTACGCCGCAGGATTTTTATGTAAGTAGGCAGATAATTCGGCTGTTTCCAAATGGTGCTGTCATTTCATTTATTTATTTTTTCAGTTAAAGGAGCAGCTTTTGGACTTGATCAATTGCACACGCGAACAAAGTTGCGGGTGGAAAGCTAGTTGTAAATCCAATGGAACCTGCTACCTTTAACTCTTTTTTTCTAAATTAAATAGCAGAATCTATAGGTACTAATAATATTATAAAGATATACATATAATTGTTTGTTTGCATTGAATAGGCTCCGAAACTACTGGACCGATTTGAAAATTATTTCACCATTAGAATGCTAAAATTATGTAGCCTATGTTACTCAGGGATAGAGAAAAAATAGTATGAAGTATGATAGAAATAGAAACTCGGCAATTAGTGTACTTATTAGTGGAAACCACTTTAATCCTTAATATAGATTATTTTACTTAAAGGAAACATTCCTTTGTTTTTAAAACTTAAAGATTTTTTAAAATTCGCTTTCCTCACCCGGGAATCAAATCAGCTAAAAATTAAAAATATATAGGTATATTGTTATTTTATTTTAGGTACTAATCGATAGAGTCGATGTTAAGGATAAAATCTCTCATATAATAAATTTTGGTCTTAAAAATAAAAAATATCGTGAAAACTGAAATTAAGTAATTTTATTTTATCATCAATTTTAATATACGGAGAACACGAAACATGAAAGAAAATTATTATGTAGCAAGTATTAAATATCATGGATATCTTGTAAGACAGACGAGTGTAAGACCTCATGTTTCTTGGATAAAATCTTTAACATTAATTGTATAGAGAAATAAAATGGCAAGTGTTTATTTTTAGAGAAAATCTTTGAATGCAGTTTTGTTTCTTTTTAAAAATAATGGAATGTTTCCTTTAAGTAAAATAATCTATCTTTTGGATTTAAAGTGCTCATCCGGGTTTCCTTCAGGGCCCATTCATTTTTCACTATTTTTCTCTTATTGCCGTCCGTGTTTATAAAAAACTAGCATTCCGCTCGGGACTCGTTCCCGTGGGAATTCCGGAAAATTATGTAGCCTATGTACATCGGGGATAATGTAGCGTTCTAATGGTGAAAGATGTTTTCAAATCGGTCCAGTAGTTCCGAAGCCTATTTAATATAGGTCTGTGTATTTAATGCAAACAAACAAACAATCAAATCTTTCCTTTTTATAATATTAGTATAGATACGAACGATGGTTTACAATTATCACCTCATTTTTACAATATTCTGCCGAAGTACTCAAAAAAAAACTGTAGGCAGAGTATCAACAACACGACAATAACCGCAGAAACACCATTTATCGCCACAGTTTACAAACTATTCTGGAGCTTATAAGAAGAATCATAATATCATGAATGTGACTTAAAAATATCTTGTGCCATTCGATCGATTTTGAAGTTCGAAGATTTAAGTCAAGGTAAACTTTGTTAGGATATAAGACATCAACAGGAAACTCAAAATTGGTGCTCAGGCGAAGGTTAAGAGGTTGATCTAGTGGAGTGTAAAAGTCATTTTATTATCATCCAGAAATAGTCAGTCCCCTTCCCAAGCATGTTCATTGTTCACGTGTTATGCAGTGCAGTACAGTCGATGATTAGTGTTGCCGTGTTTTGATTGTTTAACTATCGATTGTTGATCTTAAAAATCTACTACATACCTACAAACTTCTTGCAATAGTCGGTCTATGGATTTTTTGTGTTAAAGAATATAAGGGTATGGTGGGTCTGAAGAAAATTCGACTACCTATATTGATAGGAGGTAGTATTACTTTACATCTATATCCAACTATTAGGTATTTAATTGATGTTACCTAAGCAACTCAAAGACAACATGTCAAACGACGAAGTATCGAAATGGTAACGCTAGGTAGGTACCTATAGGTAAACCGGGGTACAGGGGCGCGGAGGGTAGCGACAAAATGTACGGTTCGATTCTTTGCCTAAGTCCTCTAGAAATAAGATTTCATATGCAATCCTCGGATATACCTACGATTGGTACCATTTGATTTCTTGTTATGTCTGGAATATGGATCTGAGTATCGTAGAGTGGTGGAGGGGTGATCAAAGATGGCGGTAAGCAATATCGTATTCATGCCATAACTTGGGAAATAATGGACCGATTTTTTGTTTGTCTTCGTTTTTAGAAAAATAATAATATTTTCTTTAAATGTCCTATAGTAATATAGTGTGTATTTGTTATAATCAATTAGTTATCACCCAAAATGTAGAGTTATAAGAAATATTTAAAAACTTTCCGACGAATTGTTAGGTTACTAGTAACTTTTTAGTTATATTTCTGAAAAATAATTGTAGAGTAGGAATTCAGCTTTTACGGAAAGTGAGTTTCATTTCGCTAGGTCTTGTAGTTGCTGAGATAAGTGCTTATTTACACACAAACACTATAACAGTATAACTAATTTTACGTAACATCCTAAATTCTATAAAGTAAGAAATTTTGACTTTGACTGAAATAAACAAGTTTGCGACACGAGAAAGGACGAAAGGTACAAAATTGTATGTACCATTAACCATTAACTATCAAATCGAGTCCTACACGGGAAAAAAGGACAAAAGTGACACCGCTTGAATACAAAATAACTGGCTGCGATACTCCACTGCCTAGAAAATGGGATAGATTTATAAACCACCCACAAAATAAAGCCAATCTGGATAATTTCATTTCTGAAACTATTACTGGAAGGGCATTGACACTGGAAGGAAATATTGAAATTGCCACAGCAGGTGGTTTCGTAAATACTTTGTCGGTGACTTCTAATTTGGACAGAGAAATATCTCTGTCCAAATTAGAAGTCACCGACAAAGTATTTATGGGCAGCATCTACAGCATGCAGTACGAAACGGGTATCACCCTCTTCATGATCGCTCTTTAAGTGTGTTATTACACACTTAAAGAGCGATCATGAAGAGGGTGATACCCGTTTCGTAACACACTTAAAGAGCGATCATGAAGAGGGTGATACCCGTTTCGTACTGCATGCTGTAGATGCTGCCCATTTAGGATGTGACACCACTGTGATATATAGCCGCGATACTGATGTTTTGCTGTTGCTCCTACACCACTTTGAAAAATTAACCCCAAAAGTTTGGATACAGCGGGGGACAGTGAAATCACCAAAATACGTCTCCGTACACGATAGAGCTGGAGCTTTTGGACGGGAAAAAAACTGCCTGCTTGCGTATCATGCCGTTACATGTTGTGATACCACCAGCGCCTTTCTTGGTATGTCAAAAAAATTGCTGGCCAGTATTTCTTAGCGAATTTCCGCTATTGGAAAGTTTTGACCAAGACGCTCACCTGAATGAGAAAAATTTAAAATGAGGAGTTATGTCAAGACACTTTTACAATGACAGTCGCCCCAAATTATCCGCCGTTGCTACTTGCACAAATTCATAAGCTACTTGTGTTTTGTTACTTTCGTTCGCCTCCGTGTGGTGATCGGTTGAGAATAACACCACCCCCTCTTTCCGTGGGTGTCGTAAGATGCGACTAAAGAAACACAAATGATTAGGCAACGGCACCTCAGTTTGTTTTGAATCTGAGGTGGCGTCCTATGGTCTAACTTGGCCATAACATTTACATTTACAGTATGTCTGGTCTCATGCGGTGTGGTAGGCTCTGTAAAGGGCCATTTGGTTCGCGACAATCCTCCTACCGAAGTCCGACGCCAAACAGTTTGCTGTGTGCCGTCGGTGTGTGGGAGAGTACCAGTGCCTTAATTGGCATTTTCTGGTTAACTCCATCATCGACCTCATCTATGACCTTGGTCAAGATTGGGGTGGAGTGCGGGGAAGCAGGGCTAACTGTCCTCAGTTGGCCCTGCTTCACCGCACTCCACCCCACGCCGCCTTTACAAAAAAAAACTCACAAAAAAGGTTCTCTACCTGCAAAACAGTGGTGCAAGGCCTTTCTTCAGCAGTTGATAGGTAATGTTGTGACTGAGTTACAAACTTGGAACTTTTACTATTAGGTGGTTAATACGATGAAGAATAATTTAAGGTAATAAAAAACTAGGTTAATGGTGCGTTTTACTGAGAAAACTTGACGAAAACAAACCTGATTTCTGTGAGAAATCTTTTTTATTTTGAGTTGAGTGGTAACCTGAGTTGGGGCCGTCTATACTTTAGTGTCAATAATGGATGGTCGAGCGGCAACAGTAGTAGTCTGTTCCTTAAATACTCATATTTGATATCCAAGTTCGTTCCAATTTGAACTTTATTGCTAGTGAACAGGGAACGGATAGATACCAATTGAGGAAACCGACTGTAAACTTAGTTTACTCGTTAAAATGCTGCAAAAGGTATTATAGCGACTATAAAAAACTGGATATCCGACACCTTAAATCAGATTCTCAATGTTTCGAGTATTAATTTTGCATTTGACAAAATATATTATCTTGACGCAAAATTTGCCCCATATACCTATTCTATTGTTATCTCATTATTTTATTCAAAAATATTTCACACACAGTCAACCGCAGCTCGGCCCGCGTGGACTACAGGTTTTATATCGTGCCCAATTGTGGGATAAAATGTAGCCTGTGTCCTTTCCCAGGCTCTTATCTATCTCTGTAGTGTACCTTTCATCAAAATGGGTTCAGTAGTTTAAGCGTGAAAGACAGACAGACAGACAGAGTTACTTTCGCATGTATAGTGTTAGTAAGGATTATACTTTACCAACTTTCAGTGTTCATTTTTTTTCCGAGTAAACTGATTGAACATACTTACCTAACAAAATGCATAACAGGTGTTTTGATTGCAACTGCAATTCAATATTTTTGTGTTTGAAAAGAACGAAGGGAATCCCTTTGACTATGGCCTCCTTTGCCGACGTTGAGTTCAGGATAACCTTACAATTTAATACTGGTTTTGCGAGTTTGTAATCGAATCATTAAGTAGTCAACACGAACTAACTATACCTACCAATGGAAAATTAAAACTGTGCCTACAAAAAATCAAGTAAAATAGACAGCTAGGTAGCTACAATCGGTCAGTTTACTTAATTAGTATCTAAGTTTAGTTTTAACTTGGATGGATACCAAATTAGGGAACCGACATGATTGCATGAATAAGTAAAAATAAGATAGGTACATAGGTTTAAATATTTCGACATACATTTATTCCCAAAAATTATTCTATTATCTGACTTTGTGGTCTTTACGGACCTTTGAAACAATCGTAAAGTTAAAAACAATACACATAATCACTATTAATTACATATCATGTTAAATTTAATTTGGCCTTCTATGTAATACGAAAAAAAAAAATTTGACAATTATATTGAATATCGATCGGTCTGAAAAACGACTTAAACGCGGGCGGGCCAAAAGGGAGTTCACGTGTGTTCGTGAAGCGATGAGTCCAACGAGTGTATTTTCGATAAATTTGAAGATTCAACGGGTTTTGCCCTTTTGACCAACCCTGGGTAAAAATGGTTTAATGGTATAAGCTCATACTACACAAACACATACATACGATTACTATGATACATTCCCGTATTTTCCGAATGATGGAATGATAGGTCTCCGGTGTCAATCCTTTAATTTTGTCACAAAATAGGTCGTTAATAAAGAATTGCAAACAAATTACAAAATTTAAATGAAAATATGCAGGGTGTGAGTGACAGCTTAGCGAATCGTTAAATGGTGGAATCTACCAATAACTTTGGTTGGCTACAAGTATTTATTATTTCCTGGAAACGTCAAGTCTGTACAAGTACTTTGTCGCTGTGTATTGTTCCGCGAAACCAAGTGCCGCGCCGCTATCAGAATGCAATGTACACGCTGGTTGACTTTCGTATTTTACATTATTAATATTGTTTTTTTTTAATCAAAACTAGCTTTCCGCTTGGGACATCGTTCCCGTGGGAATTCAGGAAAATTATGTAGCCTATGTTACTCAGGAATATAAGATTTTTTTAATCAGTCAAGTAGATTTTGAGTTTATTCGTTACAAACATACAAAAATACAATTCTTCCCTCTTAAAATATTAGTGTACATACATGGAATGTATTCAAATAAATGTTTTAATTAGAAAGCAGAAAACATTTCATTTTAAGGAGTGGAAATCATTTAAAAATTTTCCTGTAGAAAATTCTACTGGAAAAACATTTAGAATGAATGATGGTCTGGTTTTAAGGTTTTAGTTTTTACTAAGCTGTCCCCCCCTTACATCCTGTTTGAACATAGTGGAATAAAGCACAAAATTTAAATACTGAATATTTAATACTTCAGATTTAAATTTAATAGTTCAAAAACCGCTTGAATGTCTGCTTTCTTAATTTTTTTATTTTCATGCTAAGTAGTTCTCTTTTTTATACATATAATTGTAAACGAATATTTGATACCTATTACCTTACATACAAAAGACAACTGCTGGGTGCAAATGTAATTGAATATCTGCATTAATTTGTCTTTTCCCCAAAAACCTACGGTCATCGTTTCCTAACCCAAGAAAACATTACAAGTAGGTATTCAAATAAATAAATACAACCCACACATGATTAGATATTAAATCATTTGCTCAAGCCCTGACATTATACAATTTTGTTGAGCGTTGCGAGCTTGTGATTATATCAACACCAATCTAATATAAATATAAAACTTGTCCCACCATTTAATGATTGGATGCTATCGAAAAGTTGTTAACAAATAAATCTGTTGATATAGAATCGTCTGTTACTTGCGGCGAGGCATCCTTTGGCTTTCATTGTGATCAGCCTTATACCGTCAGGTTAGTGAAAAGTGTGTGGAAGAATTCCTGTTGATGGCGACCACGAGGGACGTGTGCAAGCCTTGGCTTTGACCAGGTACAGGTAAAAAGGACAGCAATCTATTCTCATCGGTGCCGGTGGCCTCTGTACCCGTGTATCGCGCCACTCTATCCATTGCCTCTGCGTTCACCTAGATTTAAATAATCATATTAGATTATTCACATTTCATTAAACAATTGCTTACTGGCTATTTTAATTCTGATCCCAAGACCTTCTGTCGTAGGGCTAAGCAGGGCACTCTCGCACTCATATTTACACACAAATACACACTACACGACACTCACAATACTCTCATACATTACATACTTGCACGTGAACACTTTTTTAGAATTCTATTTAATTTAATTTAAGTTAGTTTTACTGGTTTTGTTTTAACATTGTATATTGTAATCTGTGGATAACGGTGTTGATTGTACAATTATCCAACTTTGTTGAATACCTACTGTTATAACCTCCTGTACAATTGTTTGTTTTCCCAAATAAAATAAAATAAAATAATTGCAGTAAAATCTGTTCGCAAAGAGTTGACGAAGTAAAGTACCTGGGTGAACGAGCTGAAGCTCAGGCGCCATTTCTTATATTTTTGAAACAATTTTTTTATGTAAACAAAACTTTGATCAACTATAGAAAACTAGATACACAGTCCCATACAAAATGAAATTTAAAAGTGTCCTAACTACAATACGTACTTAGATAGTTGTATACCACTTCATGTATTATGAAAAAGTTCTAAAGTGTCAAACATTTTAATCTAATTTAAACCTTAACGTAATATTATAAGGTTGAAAATAAAATCTGTTTAATTTGTAAAATACCACTTTTGGTTTTGGACAAAGGATAACGTAAGACAATTTGATGACACTGGCTGTCACGTAGAACATGGGAGGAGTGGAGTTGCCTTTGTTAATTTTAAAAATATATTAGTTGGGTCGATTTCACATAAAAAAAATCTTCGTACAAACTTTTTAACAAATTCAAAATGCTACGAAATGGTGTGGTTTTCTTTTTAACCCCTGATTGTGTTGTGTATGTATAGAAGCATCATATCTCTTAAACTGATGATGTTAATGGTGCAGTTTATTTTATTCGAAAGCTTCTTCTTGCGCTGGATTTCAGATATGATTTATCAAAATTGGTTCAGCCGTTTACTTTTATGTTAGTTTTTATGGTTTTTTATTATTTAAAAAATCACATTCATTTCAAATTAACCGACGATTAATATACATTACAATTGATAATCACAGCCGCCGCCATTCTTCTTAATTATTGCTTATAAACATAATATTCTATGCTTATTTTTTATGAAATATGAAATAACTTATACAAAAAGAAAAGAACTGTGTCTTTCCCGATTACACATATATTATGTTTTGCTTATTTAAAACTTAGTATAATTTTTTGAACAGAAATGACCTATTGAGATTTAAGAGTAGAAATTAGCTATGAAACTAAATAGATATTTAAGTACAAGAAATAATATATTTAAAAAAAAAGCAACCAGCTCAAAAAAAAAAACATTTGTCTTCTTCGCTGTCATCATCTTTGTCCTGAAGATGAAACATATTTTTTTTATTTTATTCAATACAAGAAACTCCAAATCAAAAGTGATAAAAAGGTACATACTATTTGAGGTGCAGCTGTTTTGTGTAACCTTTTGACTCCTTTTGTAATGACATACGAGTCACTTTCTAAAAAATGCTTGGAGCAAACGACACTACTTTGCGACGGCTAAAAAAATCTTCACATCTTTGACGTGCGATCACGGATGTCCACTGTCCACATCGCACAGGATCTCTAGGAAAACTAAAAATCCAATAAAACTTTATGTTTGTAAACGTCACGCACGTTAAATTTTTTATTAATTCAATTTTATATGATTAATGGTTTTGCCATAATACCTTTAATGTAAGTGTAGAAAACAGAATTAATATATATACTCTTTACACTTAAATTTTATAACACAGATGAAAATGAAAAAAAAAAAACAATAGAAAAAAAAACAGCGTCTCTATTTGTTTTAGAACAGAGTCACTGCATAACCCGAACAAATAATGTTGAAATACAACGGTATGGATTTGTAAGTTCGGCTAGTGTCTATTCAATTTAAAGGGTTATACTCTCGCCGAATGTTATTAAATTAAACTAAAAAAATGTTTTATAACCTTTTCTTGGCCAAATACCAAGATAATTTCAATTCACATATAATAATTACAAAACTACTTATTTAAAAAATGTCATTCCATATTCCTTTAATGTTCTGGAGGTGTGATTTTTACAATTTTTCACTGCGCACTGCGGCATGGTTACTTTCGGAACGAACGAATGCTACTAAACGAAAAGACAACCCAAAACGTCAAGTGGGTGATCATTTAGTGAGGGAACTTTTTTGTTGTGGATTGTGTATCTAGTTCTTTATAGTTGATCGAAGAAACAAAAATATAATTTTGATCAAAAATATTCCTAGCCATTGAATTTCAATAAAATCGTTTCAACCCGTTTATAGAAACTGATTATAATACAGTATGTTCCAGAAATCAACGTCATGACGAAACCGGGCGATACGTCAGCTCGCAATTTATTAAGCTATATTTCTACTCTATGGGCAAAACCATAAACCTTTAATTCCATTCATGTATACGCTACCTTGACGGACACGAGATCGTTAATGTTATAGGTGTAAAAAGTACACTAGATTTTAATATGGTATATAGATATTTTATGTCTAAATAAGGTTCGGCTCCAGTTTTGGCCGAAACAGACCAGACCTGAAGGTTCGATTTCGGCTAAAATTCAGTTTCGGTCGAAAACTAATTTTATGATATTTAGCAGTAGCATCAGATTCTAAAGACTGACCTGGTACTCGTCTTCATCTGCGAATCTTAAGTCCAAGTTCTTGGCAGGTTGATTAACGATCAGCTGGCAAAATAAAAATAATTAAATATTGTATCCTTACTTCTCACTAATACAGGGGGTCGATGTCCAGTGGCAGATTTTAAAGTAAAAAAAAACTACACCGTTAATACAAAGTGTGTTTTGTAATTACAAACAACAAATGCGGATTTAGTTTTTTGAAAACCACGTTCTCCAAATAGCGGCAATCGAGCCTGTCACACTCTTCGAGTCTAGCACGCATGTTTTCAAAAACGCGTTTACAAAGCGACTGGGCAATCCTGCTAATTTCGGCTCGAATATTTTCTTTGAGTCGTGTCAGAGTTCTCGGATTTATTTTGAAAACAACGGATTTTAAGTAAGAAAAAGTCACACGGGCTTACAGCTGGTGACCTGGGTGGACAAGCTATAGTGCCGTTTCGGGTATGTTTTTTTTCTAAAATAACGTTTGTGAGTATAATCCATTTTAACTATACTTCGAGTACTAGATAAAATTTCAACCTAATTTAAATTATATACTACTTACCTCCACAATGGTGCCTTCGTATTTGCCTAGTTTGCAGTGACGGAAGTCGATCGTTTCAATAATACGTTCAGTATCTAGTTCTGCGACTACTAGGTACTGCAACAAAATAAAAATAGTATAAATCAAATGAACTTTATTACAATTTAACAATGGGCTATTTTCGGATAAGCAAAAATATCTACAGGCCGTCCCACGGTTATGCCACATTAATTATTGTAGGTGGGACATTTTTCTGAAAGAAGACTTTATTTTAATTTAAAAAACAATTTAAACTGCTAAATTTTTAAATAATTGCCTGGTTGATCCGGGAATCGAACCCTGTACAAGATAAAAAATAATCACCCTGCAGTTTTATCATACCGATCAGAAGGCTTCATTATACGGATTATTGACATTGTAGACCAAGATCCCAGGGCCGCCAGACCTTACTTATTTTCTCATAAGCCAAATGTGTGGGAAATAGTAGTGCTAGTACGTACTAGTAATGTATGAATACCAGCTAACCTGGGCCGGCGGCCAATTTTCCAAAATTGGCGCTTATTGTTTGGAAACGAAGACTGATTTCAAAAATTTGTGAAAGATACCTCTGGACAATTAAGTCAGCTACAATTTGTGCCTAAGCTAAAAACGATCGGGATAGTCATTATGTGAGGCACGAAATCTGTGAATTTGTTTTGCTTAATAACATATCATCAGAAATAAAAGGGAGAATGAATTTTAACATTTAATGGTTTTTTTCTCGTATACCGGGTTTGATTACCGGTTCAACTAGGCAATTATTTAAAAACGCAATTGCAGCCATATTTTTTTAAATAAAATTAACTCTTCTTTCAGTAAAGTGTCCCATCTACAATAATTAAGGTACACCGATCAATACGGTCTAGGGATATTGCAAGTTTTTCATACAAAAGAGGTCTAGCTATAATAACATACTCGAGATGACATGAAGGAATAACGAAAACGAAAATGCACTTTTTGCCTACTTTTTGTATGAAAATGGTCAAATTTACGCAATTTTTTTTCATTTTCGTCACGTTTTCACAAATTTCAAGTAAAACAAAATTTATTGACTAGAATCGAAAATTCAGGTTTAGCACTTACTCGTCTGAAAATTATAGCCCTCCCTGTATCTCGTGTATGCTTTTATAGCTTCTCAAACAGGCCTCTTTTGTATGAAAAATCGCGCAATATCCTTAGGCCGTGTTGATGTGTTTACTTTCCCTCCATGTGGCATAGCCGTGGGACGCCCTGTATATTCTAATTTATTAGCAACAATCCGGATTTCTAAAGAGCAAAATTGTACAATAAGTCAGTATATGAACGAGCTGAAATTATAACATGAATGATTAAATCAATCACAAGACTAAACACATGACGTCACAAGCTAGTATTTAATACTAAGCGAGCGTTTTGACAACCAGTTAAGAGTAGGTAGCTGATTTGACAAGCTATTCAAATAATCAGCAATCTATTCTGTTGACGCATCACGTAACTTATCGAGCATTCTTCATATGCGTGTCTTGGTGACAAACTTACAGGACCGGGTATAGGGTACATGGCTGCTGTGAATATCTGATTGTCAAAGAGAGACCCAGGAGAGAGTACGAAGCTGGCATTGTTTATATTTTTACTGCGGTTTCGTTAGGTCGAAATGTTTCTTGATCCGTTAGTCCGCGGATTGATGGCCGTTCGAGGCAAAACATAGATGTATGAGTTAGCTAACCTACGAGGCATGTGCTAACTTTTGTAACTTTAGTGTAAATGTAACTTTTGTGTCCCAAGCATGATAAAAGGAAAGCCTTGTTAATAATGGTGTACGTACCCTTTGCGTAATCAAAAGCTGCAGAGTAGTGTTGTTATGAAGGACTTCGAAGCCGGCAACCGGGATATATTCTTGCAGGAGGAAGTTCCATCGCACGCAGTCCCGCTGCCAACCAGCCGGGAATGACTCCATCGCTTTCAAAGGATATGGCTGTGGATAGCATATAATTAACTTGTCATATTTTTGTGAAAAACTTGAGTCAAAAGTTTGCAAGGAGTGTTGTTTTACGTCATAGAAAATCTAATAGTTGTACCGAATTACCAAACAAATCAATCTGTTCTGTTGACGCGTCAAAACGCCATTCTGTTGACGCATATAAAAAGCCTCAAGAAAGATATTTCAAATCCTTATGTGTTATTACTTTTCTTACTATTAATCCAGTAACTTTATACTTCAGCGCTTGCGTCAGATCCGGTAGTTTTAATTTTTTGCAGACTTGTTCATGATATTGGCGAAATGAGTAATTCAAGTTTGTGAGCTCGTGCGCCGAAAGCAACTTTGTCAAAAATATAAAAAACCGCGAAAATTTCGGATCTTTTTCATATTTTAGCGGTTATAAACCTAAAGGACTAGTTTTTGATGATACTTTCTCATTTTAAATTTGCTACAATATGAGACTAGTATTGTCTCTGTAGACCCAATAGTTTTTGAGTTTAGCCTTTCAAAGTTTATAATTATTTTAAACTTCGCAATTTTTTGCAATATTTTAAAATCCACCTTGTATTCAATATTTCAACCTGTACCCTTAAATGAGAAGCAAGTTTGGATGGAGGAAATATACTTCTACTAATCTACTACTTGGATGGAGATTCCCTCCATCCACTACTACAAACTTGCTTCTCATTTAAAGTTACAGGTTGAAATATTGAATACAAAGTGGATTTTAAAATATTGCAAAAAATTGCGAAGCACAAAAAATTATAAACTTTGAAAGGCTTAATCTCGAAAACTATTGGATCTACAGAGACAATTTTAGTCTCATTTTGTAGCGAATTTAGTCTACTTTAAAAACACCCCGAGAAAGTATCATCAAAAACTAGTCCATTAGGGATATAACCGCAGAAATATGAAAAAGATCCGAAATTTTCGCGGGTTTTTCGATTTTTGACTAAGTTGCGTTCGGCGCACGAGGTCACAAACTTGGATTATTCATTGGGCAAACATCATAAACAAGTCTGCAAAAAATCAGAACTACCGGATTTGACTCATACTACTCCCATACTTTCAGACGACAAGGTTACTGGATTATATATGCCACAATAAAACAATAAAAACTTACAAACAAAAAATTTAATAGATATTTATTATTACTATTATATTCAGATAACGTTTTGGTTGGTAGTTATCTGCTAATAGGTATTATTGGGATTGAAGTCGGTTTTTCATACGTTTTTAACGTGGACAATTATGTATTTTAATTCCATAACAAAACAAGGAACCAACTGTTCTGAGTCTGAGGTGTCATCCTGTGGTCTCATACGGTGTGGTAGGCTCTGTGAAGGGCCGTCTGGTTCGCGACCACCCTCCTACCGAAGTCCGACGCCAAACATGTTCTTCATGTTTTATGCTATGTTCTGTCGGTGCGTAGGAGTACCAGTGCCTAATAGGCATTTTCTGGGTTAACTCGCTCCATCGTCGACCTCATCTATGACCTTGGTCAAGATTGAGGTCAAGAGTCAACCCATCTTATAATAAAAAAAACAAAAAAAAAACGTTTTTTTGACACGGGCAGTTAAAGGATTGGTGAGTAAAATAGACAAGTTTTACAAGGACATAGTCGAGGATGGACAGCTGTTTTGAGAAGTTGTTAATACCTGTGGCACAGGATCCCAGCCAGTTTGCTTGAGCAAGCCGTTGCCTGCGTAGGCAACTAAGTCAGCTGTGGCACTGAGTGGTTTGGTGAGGGCTCCTAGAATGCCGCGCCGCAGTCCAGCCCCGCTGCCTCCTGTCTCACCAACGGCTGGCCCCACTAGGGGATGATGAGCTAATCCTCCCACAGCACCTAAAACATTACTTTCATTAATCACATCATCTTATATACTTACCTCACAGCCATCTTATATATGAATTGGAGGTCCTGATTCACTGACTCATCAACGCCCAGCCCAAACCCTTAGACCTAGAAAGCTTAAATTTGGCAAAAAGGTGTCTTTTATGACGTAGGCAAGCACTAAGAAAGGATTTTTCAAAATAACCTAGGCTAAATCTCCAACTTAGATTATGTATTTAAAACGTAATTAAAACGTATATAGATTCGAGTGAAATTTCTGCGGGTTAGGTGCGGAAGGTGGCGTATACAGCACAGCTTTTTCACAAAAACTGTACAGTCAACAGTAAAACAGGTTACCACAAACTGTCAAATTTCCCCAATGGATAGTAAACTCTACGGCTTGGAGATAAAATTGAAAAACGATTGAAGAAATTTGACAGTTTTGGATACCATGAGGTGCTGTTCACCCTGTACCTAGTTTCCAATTTTAGGTACGCCTTGCAAATAATTGTCTTTTCCTTTTATCTTTGACCCGCCAAATAAGGCATCACGACCCCCCAGGGAAACAGTCATGAGAACATATTTTTAGCCCCGGACAAAAAAAAGATGGGTGTTATAAGTTGACGTGTGTGTCTGTGTAACAAAAAAAGAAAATGTACAAAAACGCATCCGCAGCACGCCTCGTTAAAACTAGAATCGTCCCACGATAACTCCGAATAGGTTTTTAACTGGCAACCCATTAAAATCTAAATGTGGTAACCCTTTTTGAACGTCAGTCAAAATTGTCATTTCAGTAATTTATATTGGTGTAATTTAATTTTAAAACTGTAATTCCAAACACAATAGAAATAGTTATGGAATAAATAAAGTAAATTAGTTTGCATTAATTTATGAAACGAGATTTTGCTGGAGTTTGGCGAGAGGAATACGAGAGTTTTGGTGTATAATGGGCGAAAGGCTGACCACCTCTCACCATTATGCAACTTGTTCCATCTGATAATCTTCACTATTTGTGTCAAACGTGGCATCTAGGGGTTCTAGAACCACTGATGCTCTGCCTACCCCGTTAGGGATTACAGGCGTGAGCGTGTGTATGTATGTGTATGTAATTTATGATGAAATTATTAGAACACATTGTAGATTTACATTATGTTTTTACTTTTTCAAGGTGATTTATCAGCAGCCCTTCGGAATTAAATTACTTATTCTGTACAGGAAATGAAGGAATTAGATAAAGTTGAACATTAGTACAGAGGCGACTTATATAGAGAAACTTTGTTCAATGACTGGTGAGATAATCAACATAACATCAACCTTGCCCACTTCAACTGCTTCTTCCTCTCACATAGGTGGGCTGAGGAAGGCAAAGACGACTGTTTAATTTTAATTAATATTACGCACTTTGGTGTACCTACTTAGAAAAAAATAATGATTTATTAAAAGTATCAAATCGTCATAGTCGACTTAAATCAGTATTGTCCTAATAAAAAGTCTGATAAACTAGGTTGTCACTTCATTGCAGAGTTATTATGCGAGTAATCTAAAACTAAGACAAAATGCTTCGTCAGTCCCAATCAAATCCTAAAAAGGTACAAAATTAAACCCTAGTCAAATAAGCCCCCCGAAGTTCGCCACGCTAAGGCGAATGCTACACGCTCGATATTTAACGTGATATTTGGATCGTAATTGAGGATCACAATATTTATCGAGTGTGTAGTATAGCGTATCACGTATTATGATACGGATCGAAGAATTTCTAGAAATCCATAAATCCATGATCTGTATCAAGTATCGTCGACAAATATCGAGCGTCTAGTCTCTAATCGATATTTATCGCGTCAGTATTCATTCTGTCATTCTGTAATCAGCTCCAGCAGATGTTCAAAGCGAGCATCGGGCATGCGAAAATAATTTTCATAGTTATCCATTTCTTGGTATTCCCGAATCTGATTTAATAAATTCAGATCTATCTTGAAACCAATATTTCTCCCATTTTTTTCGCTTTATACGTATTTTCCATGCTATCGCTAGTATAATAGCAACGCAAGCTTTATTTATATTGTCACTCATAGCTTTATTTATTGTAATACGAAACGTACGAGTGTACTTAATGAAATTTACCGTCGTCCTGACGCGATTCGTATCGTAAGTGTAGGATACCAAAATATTACTAGATAAATATCGCGTTAAATATCGCGATACATATTGAGCGTGTAGCATTCGCCTAAAAGGTTCCCATGATACTGGGATAAAATTGTCCGTACCTAGCATATTGATAGCGAAGTTGGTGATGCCAGCGAGCAGTCCTCCAATCAAGTTGTCTGGCGGGCGGCGGCGGGCGGCGGCGGCGCGCCGCGCGTGCTCCTCGTCTCCAGCCAGCAGGTCCAGGTTGCGGGCCAGCGAGCCGGCCCACGCGCTCAGCGACCGGACCAACGCCGCCGCCGTCGCCGACGCGATCCCCTTCACGCCCCCCGACGCCCCTCCGACCCGAGCCGCCAACGCCCCCGGCGCTCCTAACAACTCTAACCCTCCTACCACCCAACCTATACAAAAATTAAGTTGATATTATCATACACATTATGACGATTTCTTACCACGGTTTTCGTATTAAATGAGTACTTATCCAAAATTTGTTTATTTAATTAAGAATATCAAAATTATAAAAAAAAAAACTGAACCATGACCTGTTATGATATGTTTAAAACTTATTGAATAAGGACGAGAATCTTAAACAATTTCAAGTTTGTTCTTAATTCCTCAAACATTATTTTGGCTCAAAATGATTTTCACTGGGGATTAGTGGAAATGAGAGCAAAACGCAACAATGTACGAAAAATGGTAGCTGAAGCATCAGAGCCGCTTTTATCCGCTCCGGATCAGAAGTACTACTGAGCAGTACTACTGGTAGAACAAATGATACAACCTTGTGTCTCTAGTACTACCAGTAATACTAGAGACCCATCCCATCATTGGTAGTACAACTGAACACTTATCATGACATAATGGCCATACATATTCTTTATGGTTAATTTTATACTGGCCATTTGTAAATGATTTGAAGTACTTTCTGGATGGATAATATACACACCAACACGGTCTAGGGATATTGCACGATTTTTCATACAAAAGAGGTCTGTTTGAGAAGCTATAAAAGCATACTCGAGATATATGGAGCTATATGGAGATATATTTCACAAATTTCAAGTAAAACAAAATTTATTGACTAGAATTGAAAATTTAGGTTTAGCACTTGCTCGTCTGAAAATTATAGCCCTCCATGTATCTCGAGTATGCTTTTATAGCTTCTCAAACCGGCCTCTTTTGTATGAAAAATCGTGCAATATCCCTAGACTGTGTTGATCTGTGTATAATGACAATAAATGTCGAGAATAATTATCTTTGTGCCTTGTCTCTTGTGTAAGTAGTTCTGAGGTGTTGCTATGTCCCAGAGCAAATTTGTAAAATAAAAATGGGAGATTCAGCTTTAGCTAATTCTATGAACGACATAAAGATAGTAAAACGTGGACGTGGTATAGTTTTGTTAAACAATGGTCATCAATACTACCTAAAGTCTGTCTCATAATTATCTGCAGATACATGTCAAAATCGAGTGATACCCACCCAATCACAGGCTACTGAGAAGATAATACAACCAATGAGTAAAGAGCATAAATTGAACCAGCCAATAGTGAACAACTATGACTTTGACGTGTATCTGCAGATAATTATGAGACACACTTTACCTAAAAGATACAAAAATTTAAATAGCATCTGGAGGTGCAAGAAATTTAAAGTAACAAAATGCAGTGGAACAGTGACTTTATCAGAGGTAAGGTTTCTATTTTTCTGTATCAGAGGTAAGGTAGTCAAGGAGCACGAGCTTAACACTAGCTGGCATAATAGCATGCCATGAGTCTCCATGTCGGTTCAGTTTCCATTCCACTGTTGTTGTCAGTGAGCTAATTCAAGGATCTTCATGTCGTTTATAGAATTTGCTAAAGCTGAATCTCCCATTTTTATTTTATAAATTTGCTCTGGGACATTGCAACATCTCAGAACTACTTACTCAAAGAAAAGGCACAAAGCTATTATTCTTGACTTTACATGTTCAAATGCAGCTCGTCAAAGGAGAAATTGACGTATCTATATTTTTGGAAAAATTACGTTGAGGGAAATGTGACTCCGCGCATTATCACTATTTTAAATTTCAACTTTAAAACACCATAAATGATAAACTTTATTTTATTTGTCGGAAATGATAAACTTTTTTTCAATGGCGGCGGAAATTGTTTTCTGAATCCGAGGAGTTTTTATTTTAAAGGAGTTTTATTAGATTGGTGTCATTTGTACTACCCATTGAACTTAGTTGTACAATTAACATAAAAACCAGAGTGAATTTGCTTGTATTATTTGTAGTAGTACTAGAGACACAAAGTTGTATCATTTGTTCTACCAGTAGTACTGCTCAGTAGTACTTCTGATCCGGAGCGCTTTTATCACTACAAAATGACGTCTGCATACATTTGGTTGGATTAAGCATACTACAATAAATATAACTTACAATTATAACCCTAATAAATAAAGGTGAGGATCTATCATTGGTTTTATGTTGTATATGTTAGAAGTTAGGTTGATTACACGCTGTTTGTAATCAACCTAACTTCTTCCTAAAATAAAAAAGCCAATACTATAATATGTATTATACAACCGTCGTACCTACCTTAATGTACGTTTTTGGGTGAGTTTTTCAAAAACCTCGTGTTCACCGTTTTATTTAATTATGAAAGAAGAAGATAGACAAAACCCACCTGCACCAAGCATCGCTGCGGAGAGATAATGCACTGTAAGTGCATGAGTTAGCCTTTCAGGCGACGTAAACATGTTTCGGAGTTTAAACGCGGTGAGGTGAAGAGGGCTCTGATCTAGTGCTATGTACATGTGTACCTAAAACAGAAATTTTCAATGTTTTAATTTACTCGTTTTAAGTGTGCATTGTCAGTAACATTTATTTATTTTAATACGAAAACTAAGTTCATGTTACTATCACTGACTAAATTTTATTACTATTTTGTAATTCTGTATCGACAAATTAATGAAATAGCAACCGACCGCAGTGTGCAACGTCAATGTCAACTCCAGAGGGTGTATATGTAATAACTTGAGTCGTAGCGGTTTCTCTGTAGCTTGTATTTCAGCAAGTATTAATGACAAATCGGTTGATTCGCTTCGAGGCTTCATGATCTGGAATAACTCGTACAAGGCTTTTACGTAAGCATCCTCAATGTACAGAGCAATAGGACCACCTTTAACCTCTAATTCAGACATTTCTGTGAAAAAAATAAACGTATATCCATCATTCGTTTTCTTTAATATGTCTATGTTACCGGAAATGTATGAAATTTAGGAATTGTATACAATTCCGAGGCTATCTAGGAAATGTATAAAATATTGTTTCAAAGATGTTTTAATACACACATATCCTAGTAAATGTATACTTTTCCTAGGAATTGTATAAAGTTCTGAAATTGCTTGAGGAAATGTATAAAACTAATGCTTTCTTTGAATAAAATGAATAAAACAACCTAACCTAACCTGAATAAGCGACGTGAATATGTCGTAGTCATATCGTAGATTTGCTCATTTCATGAAATGTTTCACTGTCTATTGACCACATCATGATGTAGCTCAGCTGAGCGGAATTGCGACAATCACTTAACGCAACCACAGTCGTTTCTGGCACTTCGCCGGCCGCTGCCGCGGCACGCTTGCTTCGCTCATTCGGCTCGTGCGTTGGGGGTCGCAGTTCTAACCTAACCTAACCCATCCAACCCTTAACGGGTTATTTTTATTTTATTCCACTCTACACAAAAGTATCTCAAGTATATTTGTACTCGTACAGTTACTAAACGAACATACCTTTGTGAGAGTCTGGTGTCCATACTAGAATAGAATCCTGTATTATGGAGTTGGTTGAGTTAGGCTACTAACAAACCTACTTGTCGCAGTTCCGTCTATCGCAATCGAACAAAGTCGAATGACTTATAAACAGACAAAATTAAACATTTTATACATTTCCGATTATTATTTAGGAAATGTATCAAATATAATTTTTTTTACTGACTTCCGGGTGATTTTAGGAATACTATAAATTTCCTAGGAATTCTATACAATAACGGATTTCATAAATTTCCGTTAAGATCTATATAATAATGTATTTTACTTAGAAAAAAAACCAAGTCTGTGTCAATTATAATTTTAAGACATAATGACGACTAAATTTCAAAATTAAATATTTAAATTAAATTCGTTTTCAACACTAAAATATGTATCTATTCGAAAATACTCAACAGAATAGGTGATTTTAATATAAAACAAACCTACCAGAATATGTCACAGAATTAACGATCCAGTTTTCATAGCTAATTTTTAGCAGGAGCCGAGAGGTGTCTTGTCGTATATCGAATATGTCGTAATCATCGAACATAGTCCAAAGAGTCGGCCATTCTTCCATTTCTCGTGAATGCGGGCCTTGTGGACATGTTGTCGCAATGACAGCGAAGTCGAACTGACCACTATCATACTGCATATTGTCTAATTGGAAATTTGCCACCGATGCGCTTACTTTAGCTGACTGCAATAAAACAATATGCAAATAAAATTAATAAATAACATTTATCCATTTACTCCAAGCGCTTTGTCCCATTTCTACTCGATAGGATCGGGAATTTCGTAGATTAGGTAATTACGATAAAACGATTGCCATCTGAATTCCGTGACCCTGTCCACAAGGGAATCAGACCGTATGATCATGGTTGCAGTGTGGATGATTCTTTATGATATTTTCCTTCACCGTTAGAACAAAGATTAATATGCAATGTAATGTATTTCAAAGACTTAAAAAAAATATTGGTACTGCCAGTACTGGTATCTTTGCAGAAACTACTTTAACAATACGATATTTATAGTAGTTTTATGCCACCGATTCTGAATAAAAGTTAACTTCCCCACCCAATATTCGATAGAAGGGTATAGAATTACTTCATACTCTGTATTGTTGTGAAACAGAAACAGAAAATATTTATTTGTATGAATACATCTGTCACACAGATAAAATTCAACCTGCAAGCAGGTGTACAGATATTGACACAAATATTCACATGAAATTGGTATACTTATTTCTTATATAATATTCATATTCAGGTAATTATATCTAACACTCAGTTACAGAAACGTTCATTAAAGTTAAGGTTTCTTTAAATGTAATGCCGTCCTTGTTTACGTCAGCAAGACGGAAAGTGACAATACGATATTTAAAGTAGTTTCTGCAACTGGGCGTTCAAGAGCCTGACTTCTTTACTAATTAATATTTGTATCACAGGATAGTTAAAGAAAATCTGGAAAACTTACCCTGTTAGATTTGGATATAAAAAAAGCTATTCGGTCCAAATGCGCAGCCAGCAATGGCCGTACATCATAAGCAGAGGCTATTTCTAAGACCACACCAGACACAGTGAAACGTACTTTCTCCAACTCCACGTCTAAGTTATGCCCCCAATCTGTAAAAAAATAAAATATTGGTTGATTATAAAATACAACATTCATAAATCTCTTTGGTTCTTCTTTGCTTACCTCCTCCGTCATCGCTATAAAAGTCCACATTGTATAAGCGGCAGGTCTTTCTATGTTTTATTACGGTTACCACGGTTTCTATGCTCTCAATCTTTCCTGACGCTGAAAACCAAAAGTTATATTATATAACTCAAATTACATTCGTAGTTTATTATTAAACCTCATCGAATTAGTGTGAAGATGATATCTGCTGGTATGTCCAACATCGTTATATCGAACGGTCCTGTGCTACAAATTTCCAGTGCGTTCAAACCGCTACAGACAGTTCGTCAGTCTACTTTGTGGGAAGTTCTACATCACCAATGACCTCTTTACCCCCATGTCCGTCAAACTTTCAATTAATGTACCTTGGTTCTTCTAGAGATTTCCTCATACTTGATTTGGTCCTTCAGAGCGTAGCATTTTTTGTTGCTCTTTGATACTGAGCGTTTTTATAAGACCAACCGGGACCATGATAAAATTCTGCGTACTATGTAATCGTGACTGATGTTGACTCATGTGGTAGATGAATGATGATATTGTGTGTAGGTAAGTAAACAAAAACTAATGAAGTCGATCGATCATTAAATATCGCGTTCACCTGTTACTGGCAGTGGATCTTCATTAAAGAATGTTTTTTTAAATCCTGATTTAAGATGATCGATTACACTACTTTGTGCTGCTACTTCTTTTTTACCAATTTCTTCTAGAACATCGGTTTCAGAGTCCGTTAAATACTTAGTTTCGTTAGCCACTTGAAATGATACTCTTGACGGTGCTTGTGAAGCTGGTTTTACTCTTTCAAGCTCAGTTCTATATTCGTAACGAAATACTGTAAATAACAACGTCATCAATAGCTCAAATATCTACTAAGAATGCAGCCTTCTTTGGCAGGTGTGATGTTAAAATATTCAAAACAATTAGCTGCCCTTCTCTTTCTAGCATCTTTTAATCGACTTTAGTTTTTGTAATTAGTCGTGCTATTCGTTAACGGGGCACCAAAGGACGCTGGTATATGAACGATCAAAGTATTTAAAGTGGTAGGAAATTGAAATTAATAACATGTTATTTACCATACAATAAAGTGAATATGGTGAAGAAAAAAAAATTCAAAACGATTAGATTGCAGCTACATTATACTTACCATCGTCATTGGCCATGGCACGAGAAATATCCTGAGTCGTAGAATATTTTGATAATATGTCATCCTGAAAACAATAACAAATGAAAAATAATGCAAGAACTTTATTTCACATATACAGTGTGAGTCTCCATAAATAGGTAAAACTAGACACATTTTATAGACGAGAAAAATAATATAATTTTTTTTCTGAAATGAGGGTGTTTAGCCGACACATAAAGTGCCTTATTGACCTAGTTAACTTTTTTAGCGCCAATAGTTTTCGTCAAAAACGTTCACCACACGCCACGACATTAAAAAAAATAATTATTGATGTCGTGGCGTTCACCACACGCCACGACATTAATAATTAGAAAAAATACAGTTAAATTGGTAATTTTATTTGTCTGATATATCAGACTTTGGCGGTGAAAAGTTTAAATGTGGGATATTTTGAAGATTTGTAAAGCCAGCCTATTAGGCTTAAGTCTATTAAGTGATTTAAGGTACCCCAAAACAACACGACGCTCTAGTTATCCCTTGAGGGCTTTATATACATGAATTAATAGAAAAATGTAATAACCTCACATGACACTTACATCTTCGTTTTGTCCTTCAACTAATCGTTTTCTTATATTGCTTGCACACAGATCGTTCTGAAAAACGAACATGCATGTTACGTAAAAGGTATTTAGCTCTTGTCATATATTTGACAAACTCTTATTGCCAGTTGTTACATGCAACTAGTTTAAAATAGTTAGTTATATGTATTTATTGATAAAAACAATGTTAAAAAGTAAAAAAGAAATAAGATGTGTTTAACCAGTTGCTCGCAAACTGGGAAAAAACTGAGACCATTGTTCAAACTTTAATTGGTTTCACATCGTTAGGATATGCCAATGTTTAGTGTATAAATTCTTCTTAATTGCTGTATAAACGAAATAAATTCTTCCCCTTTAGATTAGGAGATAAAGATTATGATAAGTGTGTACGCTAGCTTGACGACAAGCTGGCCTACACATGGCCCTACTCGAAAACGGCTAATACTACAGCACAGAAAGTTATACTGACAAACTCTGCATAAATTCCGCCACTGCTGTGCAAAATTTCATAAATATTTTTCATCAACTAACGGAGATATTAAACAATGTTCTCGAGCGCCTATCGAGCCGGCGTCAAGCTAGCGTACACATAATAGTGCTCATAGTAGGAAGCCTTTTCTGGTTATATTTGCTATGTAGATAAATTCTGCGTCATATTCTGACTATGTCTGTAGCAGATTTTATACAGAGTTTTTTGGTATAACTTCCTGTGCTGTAGTATTAGCCTTTTTCGAGTACGGCAACATGGCTTGACGTCAAGCCGGCGTACACATGTAAGCCAGCTTGACGTAAGCTAGCGTACACATCTATCACAGTCTTTATCTCCTAAAGGGGAAGAATCTATTTCGTTTTTAAAGCAATTAAGAAGAATTTATACATTAAATATTGGCATATCCAAAAACTGAAAATTCCGACTTGTGTGCGCTAACTCTACGCTCACAAAAATTCGTTGGCAAACACATCACTTGAGCGATTTGACCGTTTGGTCATAATTGTCAAGACAAGATTTTAGAGGAAGATAGTATTTGGAACATCCATCGGAAACAGAACTGCGGGTGAAAAGAAAATACTAAATGTAAACCTGTTAAGAAAAGTTTTTGTTTGTTTTTATTATTCTTCTAAGTTTAGTCTTGTGATGTCCAATTAAAGTTTTATAATTGTGTATTTTATTCTATTTTTATTTTTTAGTTTATTATAGTTATTAAAGATAGATAGATGAATGACCTCGTCTATATTCTGTAGCTCGATGTAGGTGGAGTGAGGGTTGGTGTGTATGCGCAGTTTGACGGGTAGCTCGTCCAGTAGGTGAATCAATTGCTCACTATCTTCTACCACCACCGGTTGTATCCACTTCAATGGCTGATTTTCTGAATATGTCAAAAACAATTATTACTTTCTTCCAAGTGTAGCGCTTTTATTAGTCGTATCGGCAATGTTCATTTGCGCAGAAAAGCGCAACCTAAGCTGTCTAAACTGATTTGAAAACGAATGAAATGTGGAGCTTTTAGGTTGCGTTAAGATTTTAAATACAATAGACTCGTGTGATACCGTTCATAATACTTTCAAAACTTGATTCCAAAAAAAGAAACAATGAGTGCCGAGACATATTGAGACCCTATTCAAATGCAAGACTTCTGCGCAGGTACATCGGCGTAATTAATAATAAAACCGGCCAAGTGCAAGTCGGACTCGCGCACGAAGGGTTCCGTACCATTACCTATAAAACCGGTCAAGTGCGAGTCGGACCCTATAAAAATCAGTATCTCTAAAAAATCACGTTTGTTGTTTGGGAGCCCCCTTAAATACATCATCTGTGACAATTTCAACTGTCTAACTATCACGGTTCATGAGATACAGCCTCGGACAGACTTTCTATAAAAACGAGCAAAAAAACGCGTTTTTTGTATGAAACTTAAATATTTATTTTATTCTGGTTTTTAGTATTTGTTGTTATAGGGCTAATAGAAATACAAAATCACGGTTTATAGCTACAGCCTGGTGACAGACGGACGGACGGACAGCGGAGCCTTAGTAATAGGGTCCCGTTTTTTCCCTTTGGATATTCTATTGGTCCTATAACAATAAATACTAAAAACTAGCTAGAATAAAATAAATATTTAAGGGGGCTTCCATACAAAAAACGTGATTTATTGCTAGTTTTTATAGATAAGTCTGTCCGAGGCTGTATCTCAGGAACCGTGATAGTCAGACAGCTGAAATTTTCACAGATGATGTATTTCGGTTGCTGCTATAAAAAAAAAAATACTAAAAAGTAGAATAAATTAAATGTTTAAGGGGGCTCCCATACAACAAACATAATTTTTTTCAGCTTGTATAAAGATAATGTTTTTTATAGGGTCCGACTCGCACTTGGCCGATTTTATTTCTCTTTGGGTATGGGACCCTAAAAATGGTACTTCTGTACGGTAATGTAACGTCCAGTATACGTTAAATATTCTTCTACTCTAATAAAGCAGAATAAAAAACATGTTTCTCTGTAACATTCTATACTTAGCGAGACATTTGACCGGCTTCTGTTTTATGGAAAAAAGAAATTAGTTTGTTTAAAAGCTTTTTTATAACCCTTAACAACTAGCATTTAGTGTTTCGGTGAGCCTTAATATACAATAAGAAGGCTAAAGGGAATAAAACCATGCTTCTATTTTAATGATAAAAATAATAATATCTTACTGTCCGCGTTAACAACTGCAAAAGTGATGAATGATGGCGGGAGCGGCTTTTCTGGAGCGGGTGGATCTTGCGCGCACTCGCCGGGCAGCGTGTAGTGTACGGTATCTTTTGGTTTCAAAGTGCACTGCCAATCTGCTCCGGGACAATCCTGCACTATCTGTGAAAAGAGTGGCAGCACCAAGTAGATACAGTTTGAAATGCGTGCATATTTTCGTGCACTTTCAAATTCAGATGTTCAGAGTGCAGAGTAGTATCAACAAATTAATATTTCGACAGTGGGGTGGAAACGTTTGATTTATATGAGTAAAATAGTGCGTCCGAGTGCACTGGCGTTCTGTGTGTGGTTGTGTGTATGCGCTTAAGTATGTTCTGTGTGTGTAGGAAAAACTAAGTAGTCAAAGTCAAAAATAACTTTTTATTTCAAAGAACATTCAGAATGTTACTGAAAATAAGACAAAGTAGTGAATAGCATTAGCATTTTTAACTTTGCGCCTATTTGCAATGGTGCAGTGTGCCTCAAGAGAAGAATGGCCAAGAAACTTCGAGGGTCGCTCTTTTTCACTCCATAATATAAACCTTATTTCTAATTTTATTTGGCTTAATATCTGAATAACTCTGGAGGTTCAGCTCCAGAAAGAAAGAAACAATGTTTATTGACGTCATTATACAGAATAGAATAGAAAAATATACATTGGTAGACAAAATTCAAAGTAATTCTATTCTTATTATGATGTAATGACGCCAATGGGAATCCAACTCAGCTTAGTTGTGGTTTCGGAAAAATCCACAATGCTGGTCTTCCGTGGAAACCCAGAGAGCGCTACTAACGTGCAGTCAGATCACACATAGGTATACAAATTAAGTGTAAGTATAAGCACAGAGCATAAAAATAGTGAATCTAAAAAACAGCATCTAAAACTAAAACAAAGCGATTAATTATTTATTTATTCCCATCTATGGTTGCTTGCATAACAGATAATCAGAAATTCTATAATAGCTCTTTTTATTAAGTTTTTGTTTAATTATTGTCTTTAATTTTTGCAAAGGTAGGTTTTGAATACAGATGGGAATCTTATTAAAGAAGCGTATACAGTATGACATTTAGGAATTGTATACAATTCCTAGGAAAAGTATACAATTCCGAGGCTATCTAGGAAAAGTATAAAATTCCGAAATTGCTCTAGGAAATGTATAAAACTAATGCTTTCTGTAATAAAATGAAGAAAACAACCTAAGCTAACCCGAATAAGCGACGTGGATTTGTCTTGGCCATATTGCAGACACCCCCCGGTTGCAGACACCCCCGGAAAAACACCCGGGAAATAGTGTTAGTTAGTTTTATTTTAATTTGTTTAATTATAATTCATATGTATGTTAGTCTGTAAGGTATTTATCTATGGGCCTTAGATGCCTGATAATAAATGATTTTATTATTTTATTATTATTATTATTGTAGATTTGCTCACTTCATGAAATGTTCGAGAATTTCATGAAATGTTTCACTGTCAATAGACCAGATCATGATGTAGCTCAGCTGAGCGGAATAGCGACCGCTTAACGCAACCGCAGTCGGCTCCGCAGTTCGCTCGCTCGGCTCGTGCGTTGGGAGTCGCAGTTCTAACCTAACCCAACCAACTCTTAACGGGTTGGTTGGGTAGGCTACTAACGAACCTACTTGTCGCAGTTCCGTCTGTCGCAATAGAATAAAGAAGTCAAAAGACTTATAAACAGACAAAATCAAACATTTTATACATTTCCGATTGTTATTTAGGAAATGTATAGATTTCCTAGGAAATATATCAAATATAATTTATTTCACACATTTCCGGGCGAGTTTAGGAATTGTATACATTTCCTAGGAATTGTATACAATAACGGATTTCATAGATTTCCGTTAACATTTACACCTTTAATCCTTACGTACCGTAACAGTAGTTGATTCTATGGAATCCTGCGATGGTTGGCCGACGGCGACGGTGCGGGTTGTAAGATTACGTACAATGAACTGGGGACAAGTGTCATTGGCGATACTTATCACCCATTGACCATCAAATATATGTTGGGTCACGACTACTGGCTTCTGAAATATATATATATATATATAAAATATTAATACAATGTTTTATTTATTAAAAACCAGTTATAATATGTTTAAAACTTGTAAATATGACAAATTTATATAATTTGTTTGCTATAACGTAATTTTAAATTTTCCTGATTGCTTCTTTAACTCATTGACCGTCGAGCAGAGAGGTACACTGGAATTCGTCTAGATTATCATATTAAATAATTATATGGGAATCTGTAGAATGCAATGAGTATGCATTTTTAGCATAGAATATTCTAATCATACATTTGCCTCCAAAGGTTTTTACTGTCTTCGATTAAATTGAACGTGTGATAACGGTGACATCAGTATTTCATTAGATGAAAACCATAGAAAGTAAATCAAATATTGGTGAAGATGAATCACGTCACAAGGTGACGTAATGTTGTATAAATTCCGCACTGAAGGATAGTAGCTTATTTGAGGAGTCAGTGGAGCACCCTTTATTAATAAACCCTTATATAGTCTAGTCGACAAATTCAAACTCGTGATAATGCTTGATAAAGGTCCTGGAAATATGTGCGATAGCTCATTGGATTCGGAATGACGTATAGAAAAATGTATTCGAAGGATTTTACTGCATGATAAAAATTGCAAAGTTATCAACAAATTAAGATAAAAAAAAGGTTTTTCGTTTTTTTGGCAATTACTCAAAAACTATTAATATTTAAGAAATTTAAAAATTTCTTACTTAGTTAGCCATGGTATAACTTATTGAAAAGTCAACAAAAAAAAATTGTAGCGGTACTAAATTTTTTTAAATGTTCTGGTGTCAAATTAAAAAAATATCTATTGATATTTAATCCTATAAAAAAAACGTTTTATGTGATAGACTCGGTTTAGCGATAGCGCGGCTATGCTGTATCAGCCGCGCGGGGCCTTATTTTCAGCACTAAATTAAAATTATAAATAATGGAGGTTAGAGTTCCGGGAGCAGGACTTATTGTTTGAAAATTTTCTCCTCTTTAAGAATCTTGTTTTTAAATTTCTTAAATATTAATAGTTTTTTGAGTAATTGCCAAAAAACAAAATACCTTTTTTAAATCTTAATTTGTTGATAACTTTTGCAATTTTTATCATGCAGTAAAATCTTTCGAATATATTTTTCTATACGTCATTCCGAATCCAATGAGCAATCGCATATATTTTTAGGACCTTTATCAAGCATTAACACGAGTTTGAATTTGTCGACCAGCTATTACCTAATTAAGAGAAAACAAGACATAGCTATATTAAAAAAGAAAATTCTTATTATTATTACAAGCCCTCAGAATCCCAATGCTGGACAAAGGTCACCTTCCTCCATTTCCATACCCCACGGTCCTCAGCAACCAATTTGTGGAAAAGGAGTCCAATTCGTCGCGCGCCATCTCTTTCGTGGGCCACCGAGTTCTCCTTAAAATAGTAATTTAAAAAAGGTAGAACTAATCGTACCGATTTCCTATTGCAATCAAGCAGTCCAATGGCTTGTCGGCTAGAAGCGATACCGAGTCGTACAGGCACGGGTTCATTGGCGGGTAAGTCTCCGTCGCCGGGCAGTGCCAAGCTTATGAACGTCAATAGTTCGGACGCGTCGCCACCGCGCCATCGGTCTCGCAGCCAGAATCGAGATATGGGAGTGCCGTTTACGCTGAAAACACATAACAAACTTACTCAATATTTTTTAACCCTTTTAGCGCCAAGAGTTTTCGTCAAAAAAGCCCACCACACGCCACGACATCAAAAAATTAAAAAAAATTGTTTAATCTCGTGGCGTATGGCGAACGCTTGGTGAACGATATTAAATTTGATTTCTCTGATATATCAGACTTTGGCGGCGAGGGCAAGAAACTTAAACGTCTGATATATCAGACTTTGGCGGTGAAAAGGTTAAAGACAACACACACACAGACTAAGGTATCCCTTACGTTGTTATGGGTTCTTTGGGACAAAAAAACAGGTACGAACACTCAGACTCGAAAAGAAACATCTGTTGTTTTAACAAATGTTTGCCTCGACCCGAACTCGAACTCAGGAACCATGGATACAGAGGCAGCGTTACAACCAAATCAGTTGTTAAGAAAGGAATGAAAGATTTGCTTGAAAAAATTAACTGGCTCGATTGGAGCCAGTGAGTATGATTTGGTTCACTGTATTGGCAATATTTACGAGCTATACTTCGAATGTTCATTACTTAGAATAAATAAATGCCTAGAATGAGCGTCGCCTTATAAACGGCTTAAACAGCATGTGTGACAGATTTGTCATACACACTTCATCTCCCAGTTACTCGATGTGTGCGTGTCGTAATGGTGCCAAGGTTTGAACTGTTTACATGATATTTGTGCAATTTGAAAACTAAATAAGCAATAATTACTATAGTCGCAGTTGATAGTCGAGTTAATATTAACTCGGTGTAAAAAAAACAAAACAATACTGAAAACATCTACTACATCTAATTCTACCTAAGCAAAAAGTAAATTATGCAGTATTTATCGCAATTCTTCGCGCCACCCGCTACTATGGATTTCCAGCATCTCGAAAAATACAGAAAACAAAAACTCATAACATAAAGATTTCCAAAACCCTCGCGCGATTCTTGCACACCCGTGTGTGCAGGATTTGTATCGCACGCGCCGTAAACAAGTGCGCGACGGGTTAAAAACTTCGAAACCTGCCAACGAAAACCTATCCATAAAACTGATTAATATTGCTTCATTTATAATGAAAGGAATGCCTTTCGGTTAATTTGTTCAGTTTAGTTGACAAATCATATCAGTTTGGTCGACATCCTTGATTTTAGCTCATATAAAATAGTTTTGGGAATCAATGTCAATAAACTGGCAAAACAAAAGTTAAATAATAGCGCTTTTTTTGACTTAATTTCGAGTTATTTCAATGTCTCATTTCACAAGATTTTTACAGAAATTACAAAATTATGTTACTTACCAACAAAACATGATTAGTGTATTTTTTGCATTAGAATAGTTTCTGCATACTTTAATCACATAAAACTTAATTTTGAAAATTGAATTTCCCTTACATTCTTGTTCGGATCTCAAGACGAGACAATAAACACTGAGAGTAAAAAATTTTAATGTCAGGAAGAAGTTTTCTGAGAAACACATTTTATTTCGATGCAGCAGTGCGGGTCTCATAAATTGTGTTGAAGATTACTATTACTTTTCAAGTCAATTGAACGATGTTGATTATTTTCTCTACAACTATTTTAATTTATTTTCATGCTTTAGACGATCTAGCTTGAAAATATATAAAACAAAAAATACATGTCTGTTAAATTTTTATCAACATAACTTACAAAATAAAATATTTGAGTACTGTTTAAAAAAGAACCTAGTATAATTATTTTAAAGTTCGATAAGCCAAGAAATAGCCTGTTTGGTGGTTTGAAATCTCTTTACACTAGGACTAGTCAATTTGGCTTTTTACTCATGGCCATTCAACCGATAAATTTGCGTTTACATTCCATAATACTTACGAATTATATGCACTTGGTGGTATGTTCTTGAAGAATTTTGGATAAATATGTACTGATTTTTTTGCACTAGCCGGAACTGCTGTAGCAGATATCTGCAAATAAATTAAACAACAAATTCAATCAAATATATCTTATTCTATTATTTTTCTTTTAAATGTTGTCACGGCGTATTGTGTATTATAATTGTGACTGTGGAAATGGAAAGGTACAGCTTTCGTGTTCGTGATAGTCATTAAGGCTCAAAATTAGTGTGATGAGCTATTGCAAATATCTTTTACATATCTCTTGCTCTGTAAGTAGTCACTTACTTCCCTGAATGCCGGGGTGTATGGATATCATTACAGCATAGGTTTCAAAACCTACCATGTAATGTTAACATTACAGCATAGGTTTTGGAATTTGAAAAAAGAACTGTCATACTCAATACTGCAAGAAGAATATTTTTAAAAAGTTCCTTTTTTTTCTCGGTATCGATTATTTACTCGAATCGGAATCAAGACAATTTATATAAGAATTTATGAAGATTTTATTTTAAATATCGAACTATTTGTTTCGCAGTCACATCGTATGTTAGTTGAAATCGATTTAAAAATCAAACTAGCCAGTACGATTTGACGCGCTTGCGTGCCATAAAATCGTGAAGAGTAAAAAAGGCAGTCGACTAGCTAGGCGCGAAATTTAATTAAATACACATGTTTCTCTTTAATAAATGTTCATAGAAACCTGCTTTCTTGTTTTTTTACTTACCTCACAATCGATATGTAAAGCAGAGTGTTTATCTCGGGTGTAAGCATCAATTGCATACTCGGGCTAATTAGCGCCCTCGCTGCGCTCGGGCGCCAAAAACCTCGTATGCAATTTATGTCATACAGCCCTTGGTTAACAATCTACTATTATTGACTACCCCGAAAGTTGTACCTTTTACTAAACACAGTCACAATTATGAACCTACCATTATTTTCTCTCGTAGTTTATTTAGAAAAACAAACGACGATGACAAGCCAAGAATGTTTATATCATTTTTTACTTCATAGTACAAATTAAATAGCGCCACCTGAAAAAATAAAATAATCAAATTAATAATTAATCCAATCTTCATGTAGGTATCATCTAATAAGCACCGGAATATTCCATGCTTGATGCTCCGTTCAAAGTAGGATTATAGCCGTGTCTGTGTGTTGTAGAGTACCTTTTGCTTGCATTGTATGGCAAATGTTGCAGGGTGATCGACAGCAACTTGACCTGCTGGTGGCGACCCATACCGCCCTGGATCTTTGGAAAAGATCTCCAACTGCGTGCTCACAAATGTATCTCTTTCCATTTCTATTGACACAAAGAATGGCTTCTGAAACAATTTCGGAAATAGTTGTTGTAAGTATAAACACAGTATTATAGAAAGTTTGAAATGCACTATTTATGTGTTAAATTAACAGATTGATAAAGCCACAATAATTATTAAATTAAAGGTATAATTATAGATTGATTTTAAATAAAAACATAACACCGTTGTGATTAATAATGTTCATCGAAACTCACTTTAAGTATAATAGTCGGCGGAGATATGACATTACCAGGCTCCAATTTACAAAGAGGAGCTGCATCGTGAGCCCGCAGTGTCAAATTAATCGGTGAAGCGTTGCAAAGTAGTATCACAGGACTGAGATGCAGTTTTAAAGAACATCCTCCGCCGGCACGCACAGCCTCGTACCGAACCTGACAAATCAAGTACATGTATATATAGTTCTTTGTCTACAATTCCTTAAATTATTTGTCAAAATTGTAGAAGCTGTAGAGATCTTTTAGTAGAGATAATTAGTTTTGTGGTTGGCAAAGTGAATAATTGTCAGCGAAAACTGACTTACGATTAATTTATAACTACGAATGTTTTCAACATTTGATCGAAGCATTCCAAAGTGCGAATCTCTGTGCGCATAAGTCCGACTCACTCTCAACAAGTACATATTTAAATATGTATCATAATTTGTTTGACTTTGAGTGAAACTGTTAGAGCCATTTTTGGGTAATACGGTTGACCATTCGAAACTTACTGAGACTTCGCAACGAGGCTGCATCAAAGCTGAGTGCCAAGGTTTCCCCCAGTGCTTCGTTACAACCGAATATGGCCAAGCCGACTCAGCATCCTGTCCAGAATGAACTAACCTAAAGAAAATAATTATTAATATATTTAATAAATTTTAAAAAAGTAAGTAATGTAAGTATTTGTGTTATTTTGTACAAACTGCAAAATCTTTTAAGCGGAGAAAAATATTCTTGTTTTATAACTTACCATTTTTGAATCTCTTTTGTAATTTCTACGATTTTGTTAATAGGTGGGTGTTTCTCGAAAACTGATGTATCAGTTACACCATAATGCAATGGAATTGCATCTTGCGTCACGGGGCACTCGATGTTTCTGTATAATTGTCTTGAATTAGATTGGAAATTAAAAACAAAATAATAAGAAAGGAACAACATGTTTCATGAGGATTAAATATTTTATATTCCTTCATAATTATGCCAGTTATATCGAACATTAAAATCGCAAACTAACTGGTTCTGATTTTTTAATATGTTGTTAGGACCGCTACCAGTATCTTATATCAAATTTGCAGCTTCGGAAGACAAGACCTGTGCTAACGGTCCTAACAACATAGCAAAAAAACAGATCTAGCCGTTAGTTTGTGACTTAAGAAAAATGTCTAGTATTAGATATGACAGGCCTAAATCGGCTCTGTGCCGATTCTCTCTGGAGTCTTTGGAGTATTTTATTCGTAACCGATACAGCATAACATTAAGGATTAAATTAAATATCGATTTTATAATAAAACCGGCCAAATGCGAGTCGGACTCGCGCACGAAGGGTTCCGTACCATTACCTATAAAAACGGCAAAAAAAATCACGTTTGTTGTATGGGAGCCCCCTTCAGTATTTATATTATTTTATTTTTTAGTATTTATTGTTATAGCGGCAGTAAAAATACATCATCTGTGAAAATTTCAATTGTCAAACTATCACGGTTCATGAGATACAGCCTAGGACAGACTTATCTATAAAAACGACAAAAAAATCTCGTTTTTGTATGGGAGCCCACTCAAATATTTATTTTATTCTATTTTTTAGTATTCGTTGTTATATGGCCAATAGAAATACATAATCTGAGAAAATTTCAACAGTCTAACCATGGTTCATGAGATACAGCCTGGTGACAGTCGGACGGACGGACGGACAGCGGAGCCTTAGTAATCCCGTTTTTTACCCTTTGGGTACGGAACACTAAAAAGTATCTTTGAATACAGGCGTGGATTGTACATTGAGGATATTTGAGGTGGTTTCAACCAGTTTATAACGACATTCCATAAAATACCGTGGCGCAAACTACGTCGAAATTTTGAGGTCAAGCATTGCAGTCTACTTTGGCTATCACAACTATAGCACAAAGCAACCATTATAATACGACGCTCCCTTTGAAGACGTTATAAACTGTTGAATGTAAAAGGAAAAGGACAGTACAAAGGCGAGTTTATCCCACAGGGAGATTTCTTCCAGGCGACAGTGTTACCTGTATTGGAATAAGAGGGTGTGCTTGGCAGAAGTGGTGCCCGGTGCCAGTAGATGTACGCACGCTCCCCTTCCCGGTGCCGTCTGGATCAGCGGCGGCAGGGTCGGCTTGCCTGGTATGAATGTTCCCATTTCAGTTTCTATCAGCACCTGGATAATCAGTATAAACAATAAATAAATAAACGTTACACACTCAAAGGCCCACACTAAGGTTTTTCCTTGTGTCGTGGGTCCCTTGGAACACATAAAGACAGACCCGAACACCCATGACCCGAGAACAAACATCTGCTTTTTACACAAATATTTGCCCTGACTGGGAATCGAACCCAGGACCCGCCGATCAGGAAGCAGCTTTACTACCACTCGACCCAACCGGACGTCGTTTAAATTACTTTTCGAAAATTTCAAACGCAACGTCCTCCTATTAAATAATAATGTATAAGATTCTCAACAAAAATATTCGACTACTAAGGCAATCAGTTTTACTAATCGAACAAATGATGTGGAAAGACGAAATTTTTTTTTCCGATTTCGACCTGCATTCCTTTGAAAAGTTTTTCAGGCGATTAACAACCTTTCTAAAGCTATCATTTTACAATCTATAAATAAAATAATGAAAACTGTTATGGAAAAATTCGCGTTACCCGCCTTCTTAGCGGTTCTAACAAAAGTAGGCAACTACTACGCGCTGCCAGTTTTCTCAAGCTCTCAACCAATCAGAGAGGCCGTAACACTCCCACCAGCAAGAAATATTACGGCCGTTATGATGGAAAAAGCAGTGCCTGCAAACGCAATTCGATTACTTGTAAAATACTCATATTTGGCAGTTTTAAAAGTCTTAGATACCTTTCCATTTTTGCAGCACATTTCTTTAGACGATTTTTCGACCAGCGGTTTAGTCAGTCAGTCTCTTTCAAACCACTCACTTTCAGTCACATGAAATATGGTGAGCAAACCGTAAAGGTTAGTAATAAAATTAAAGTAACATTGTTTATGTACTTACATCGGTATCCAATGTGAGATGGGAATGAAGTATATATAGAGGCCAAAATGTGGCGAAAACACGATTGTCAACTCGAGCTCGCACGATCCTGCACCACACTGATGTGAATGGGGTTTCGCCTTCAGTTGGCACTAAAGAAAGAAATCAAATAATTACTGTCAAGACAGTATAAGTGAGCATATTATGCTGAATGCGTCCAGCTTAAAGGGAAGTTACTTGGTTTCTTTTATTAAGATACTACAGTTATAATTTTAAGGAAACATTTTTGATTGTTTCTTTCAATGGGAACAATGTAACTATTCACAGTTCTACTTAGGTAATTTATTAAAGAAAATTGAATTCTTCTTTATCGCAGATCCTAATTTCAATACCTATTTTAATTATGGTATAGCCGTGGTATGGATGTTCTATATGGTAAGAGTATACGCAAGAACATATCAATATTACCTTTCACTAACCACGGCACATTTTCTTTAGGACATTCTCTCAATGGTATATCTCCTGACCACCCCGTGTTGTGCTTTGAAAATTTGATTCTGTAAATAAAATAAATGGTGTCAATAAGTTTAATATTTAGGCGTTAAAGGAACTGATCGTTATCGTTTTACCGCGCCATAGATATGCGGGGCGAGGGAAAGGGTGGGCGCTCCCGGTTGTCAGTTTATTACAATGAATATGAAATGATAGTGAGCAGATGTGAGAGAAGTTTCATTGCGTATGCTAGGATAATTAGAGGGTGTCGTTCTGTATTCTGAGAGCGCGGTACAGCAGTAATGATCGAACTATAGGTATTAATGTATGATTTATAATCGGTATCTTTGAATATGGTAAATTTGCTTGTAAATCTGGATAACTTTCGCCCGGGAACCGGTCAAAATCTAAAAAAAGACTTCCATACAGGTTAAGAGTTTAGCTGATTACATATTATGGTTCATACAAAGTGGGATTCTTAAAGAAAGCTACTCAGTTTTACTGATATTGTACCCACTTCAAGGCCAAGGGTGTTTACGCTAACTGCCTGTGCAGCGTTTCTAATTTCTTATTGTTTTTCGGCAATTAGCGATTATCCGATTAATGAATATAAGCTTTTTAGAACTATTTTAGAATCGTAAGAGATAGTAACCGTAGCTTCTTTGCATAACATTCTGTTTTGGGTTTTACAACCTTACGGCTTCATGTTAAGATGACGTTAAAAGAAGGCGCCAAAGTCTATCTTGACATCATTGGCACTTAATATCAAAATTTGGCAATGTCGACTTCATTTTATTTTAACACCTTTTTTATTAGACGTAAGAATCAACAATATCCGAATTTCATGCGAAGGTTTTTTACATTAATGTTAAGCTGAGCTGATGCGTATCTAAAGAAAATATATTTATTTAAAAGAAACATAAAAGTTTCTAACGTTTATGTTTAAAGCGACGACAGCCGAAAAACGAAATTTTCCGGACCATAATAAGAAATTAGAAACACTGTATAAACTTTGACTTACTTAAGCACCATATCCAAATTATTTGGACTAATGACACTATGGCCAATAGTCTCGCCGGCGAGCTCACCGGTCGCTAGATTGTTCCATCCTGTATTGTCCACTGAGAGAACTCGAACCTGCAATAATATAGTTATTAACGTGTTATGTGATATTTATCAAGAGTACAGTTAAAACACGAATAAAGCAAAGTCTGATGAGTCTTTAATAGAAGCACATAAAGGGCTCTATTCTGTACTATGTACAATACACGGACCCTGTCATCTGTATGGCGCCAGACAGAGATGTACTAACATTTGACGCTTCGAAATTTAGGTCGTAGATAGTACAGAGTAGAGCCCCAGGGTTTCAGGATAGTTCTAATAATACGATAAGCCCGTGCCTTGTACAAGATGTCAAATCGAAGCATGTTTGCGAGCTCGATTCGACCCGAGATGTCCATGTGACGGTGTGTGTTGATCCTTGTTATGTGAACAAAGAGGTAATCATTGGTGATATGCAACGATTTATTTTCCAAACGCACCCGGTTTTCACCCTCTGTAAACGGAACACCTGAAAAAAAAATGTTTGCAATAATTCAAATTGTTTCAAATACTGGTATACATATCTAGCGACCCACCCTGAATTCGCTCTAGTGCAATGAGGCTAGATATGTGACTGAAAATGGAAAGGTACAACTTTGGTTCACAATTATTGTGATGAGCTATTGTAAATAGTTATTGACAACCCCGAAATTTGTATCTTTTACTAAACATAATTAAAATCAAAAAACGACAGGCAGACGCAGATTTCGTCATTGTTGTTCAGGTATATTACCACAAAATTTATAAGTTTTTAACCCCCGACAAAGAGAGGGGTGTTATAAGTTTGACGTGTGTATCGATTTCGTGACGAATGAACCGATTTCAATGCGGTTTTTTTGTTTGAAATCTGACGTAATCGGATAAATTTGATCAAAATTGGTTCAGCCGTTTAAAAGTTGTAATCAATCAAATGTCGGGGATGATACAACAATTTAGAGATATTCAAATAATTGAATTAGACGTAACGACATACACATTGTTTTCTTATTGAATGTTTCCCCTTAAAGTTTTCCTCAATGTGGTCCCTCTCATCTATTGTGAAATGTCATGGGTTTTTATTCCATTCTAAATGATGTTTTAGATCAAATATTTGTAAAACAAATACATATTTATTAAGTGAAATAGTAGATTCAGTACAAAACTTACCATGTGACCAACACCATTCCGATGTTGTTTCGGCGATAGCGAATTGCAGTTTTTTAGGCGCAGATGGGTTGCGCCATCTAGTAACACAAGATATTTTAGTATTTAAGACATTCAATCTAGAATAGAATAGAAAAATCTCTATTTTATAGGACATTCAAGATGCCACTTGAAACAAGTCAAGATTACATGAAATGCATACAAACATACATTAAAGGATTTAAATACATACATACGCATTCGTTCTTTTGACCCTACTGACTCTAAGCCTATTCGCAAAGGAGCCGTTTTCCCCAGAGAAGAATAGGCAAGAAACTCTGAGGGTGCTCGTTTTAATCGCATTACAAATTTTCTTATTTTCTAATTTTACCTAAATCTGAAATAACTCTAGAGCTCAGCAGTTCATTTCCATGGCTGCTTGTCTGATAGATAATCAGAAATTTTGTAATAGCCATTTTTTACAAAGTTTTTGTTTAATTACTGTCTTAAATTTGTATGTACACTCAAGAGCACGTCAAGCTTGACACTTTGGACTTTGGACCGGCCCTACATTGTATGGCGCGCAGTATAAATCAGAGCTCAGCTTAAACTGGTAGTGTAAAGCGTGACCTGCTCTTGAATGTACAAAGGTAAATTTTGAATACACATGGGAATCTTATTATAGAAACGTATAGACTGAACTGCTCGAAATTGATTTTTATTTATTACATGAAAAGATAAACATTTCATTGTGAGAACGCCGCGGCGCGCGGCGGCGAGCGGCGAGGCGCGGCGCTGCGTGGTGCGACGTTTCTAAATTCTCACTTGTAATAAATAAAGTTCAATTTTGAGTGGATCTATCCGCAACGTCGCGTCGCGTCGCGTCGCGGTGTGAGCTGACCCTTCAAGAGTTCGTGACCTTGTGGAGACGACTGTCTAGTACATCCAGTTTATGCTTGGTCCTAGTATTTACATTGTGCCTATCACTATTTTTAACCGACTTAAAAAAAAGGAGGAGGTTCTCAATTCGGGTGAATATTTTTTTTATTCTTAAACAAATGTTCATTTTCACATATAAAATAAATATAAAAGAAAGTCGTGTTTGTTACAACACTTAAGTATAACTCAAGATCGGCTGGACTGATTTTGATGAAATTTGGTATGGAGGTAGCTGATACCCTGGATTAACACATAGGCTACATAATTTTCCGAAATTTCCACGGGAACGAAGTCCCGGGCGTAAAGCTAGTATAAAATAAAAGATAGTCACATATATATTGGGTTGCAAAAGTCAGAATATCTATTTCTTTGAATATTTGTCTATCAGACATTCTAGGTCTTATTTGATAAATCGCGCGAACAGTCGAAAGTGTATGTGCAATTTGCACCTCTACAAGTTAAAGGTGACGTCCCCAAATTACAGGGGGGGTATTATAGCCCACAAAAATAGTTGGATAATTTGGAAAAGGTGTATATATAAAAGTATATAAATAAATGTATAAGCTTCTATTTGGTCTTCAAACATTTTCCCCCACGACGAAAGGTATAAGCGAAAAACCCAAAAGTCGGAACTGTGAGGTCAGGACTTTTATTATGTGACTTTTATTATGACTCCCTAAGCACTCTGAACAGGTTTCTGAAGGAATCGGTTAAGTCCATGTTCATGCACTCTACTCCCCTTTTCAAATCATTAGTTGACCGAAGCATCAAGTCAACGGCTCGTAGATCATTTGTGTGTCTCAATAGCTAGTGGAGGGCCGATAGAACAAAAATCATCAATACCTCGTAACCCAGTTCCACTGAATGGATTTTCGTGAAACTTTTTTTATCACACTGTTGGAGGTATACAATGTATACATAATAAAGTTTACCCCTCAAAATTTGCCAATCTCAACTATATCTGGTATTTAGGAATTCCCATACAAAAGAAGGGTCGGATTTTTTTACCTACTGACAAAAATATTCATGCAAAATCAAAACTATTGAAGCTGTAAGTTTAAAATTTTGCAAAGATGATCTTCAGATAGTGTGGAAGCTTTGCATAAAAGAAATTACACGGAGTTCCCATGGGAACAAAATTGTAGGGCGTACGCTAGTCGTTATGTACGTTTGGTGTTTCAGTCGCAGCTCGCGCATCTTTCAAACTATTAAAGAGAGCATGTAAAAATTTTCAGAAAATACGTATTATGATGGTAGTTATTGTAAAATATATTTAAAAAAATTAAAAACTCAAATCACAGTGGGGTCCCCATACGACAAACGTTCTAAATATCGCATTTTTTTTAAAAGCTTTTGTTATACTGCTCTATTTCAAAAACTATACAATGCATACACTTCAAAAATTTAAAACACATTTTACATAAATTAAAAAATATATGAAAAAAAGTTAAGAGTGAGTCGGACTCAAACTAAAGATATTTAAACAAACCCTAACTCGAACTGTTTTTGCAACATTTACCTAGTTATTTGTTATAGAATTACTGTTAATATTTTTAATATTGTACTAATATATGCTTATATTCTACTAATACATATATGCTTATGTACGTGGTTGTGGTTGTGGCAGTAGCAGTTGTTACCTATTGTATTAGTATTTAGTTGCTATTTTACCTATTGTTCTCTCTTTCTAGGACCTACATTGTGTCTCTGTTGTTCTGTAAGTAGTAGAATCAACTTAAAATAATATTGTTACTGTTCTTACTGTATTTCCGTTGTTAGTGTTAGTGTAACCACCTCCTTTAACTTTAACTTCTCTTTTATTTTTTTGGGATAAGTATTTCGTAGCTTTTATTACCTTACCCTCTAGTAGTAACTATGCCTCAATGACCTATCTAATGGAGAAGATTTGTAATTGGCTTAAAACAAATAACCGTGTATAGTGTATATGTTATGGACCAAGTGATTAATGTGGGCATTATTAATAATGTATAGCTCTATCGGGCAAAGTGATTAATTTCTATCTAAACTTCATTATTTATCATATTGCCCGGTCATTATTATATTGCTACGTGACAATTGGGCAATTTGATAATAAAGCTAAGTTTGATGCGGTGCGGGGAGGGAAGTGCGGGGAGGGAAGCGGGGCGGGGAGGGAAGTGCCCTCGTTGCAATTTATAAAAGTTTTAGTTTTTTTTCACGACCGCCATCTTAGATTTCAAAATCTAAAACGACATCCATGACGGATTTTTACAAAAAATGCATGTCCACCATCTTTTATTTCAAAATGGATGTCGTTTACGGAACCAGCACCCCCAAAAACCTATTAAACGACACCCATATCAGTTTTTTCAAAAATGTAAACGTCCGCCATCTTGGATATAAAAATGAACGACATTTTCGGAATCAGCATCCCCGACAATCTATTAAACGATACCCATGTCGGCAAGCCCGAAAATGGAATATCCGCCTTCTTGGATTTTTGGTGCGGGGAATCGCGACGCTCCGGGGTTTGCCCTTCTCGTCACGGTTCCCCCAACTAAAATCAAAGTTGGCGGATATGAAATTTTTGGAAGGCAGTCGGCAGGTTCTTACCCGCCTTCGGCCTCGCCCTATACGCAGTTTGCCTCGGCATACGGCCTCACCCCCCCTTTAGAATCTAAACTTGTATGGCGGCCATCTTGAATTGGGGGGGGACGGACGCTCTGGTCTTCACCCTACGCGTAGTTTGGACTTCGGCCTCACCCTAAACGACGCTCGCCTCGGCCTACGGCCTCGCCTCACCTACGGAATCGAAACTTGCATGGCCGCCATCTTGAATTGAGGGGGTTGACGCTCCGGGCTTCGCCAAACGCGGAGTTGGGCTCGGTCTGCGACCTCGCCTCACCGTTAGAATCTTAACTCGTATGACAGCCATCTTGGATTGGGGGAGGGGACGCTCCGAGCTTCGCCCTATGCGGAACTCGGCCTTCGGCCTCGCCTTTTACCTTGCTACTTAATCCAAATAATGAGCCTGATTATTTAAATTGCTTAGCATTTAGTTTATTTGAAGTTAAATGACTATAATAATAAAAAAAATAGCAATTAAATATGATTGTATTACTTTTCCCAAAAGGTGATGGGCATTATGTATAATGCCCGGTCAACTTGATTATTTGAATAATTATTATCAAATTGCCCTCTCATATTGTGCATTTTTCATAATGCCCAATTTATCACTTGGTCCATAACATATACACGATATATATATATATATATATATCTATAGTTTTTTATTGACTGTAAATCTTCCAAATAAAAATAATAATAAAAAATTTACACTATGACTCGGGAAATTATATAGTATCGGTGCGTTAGGTTTATGTGTCTTCGCTTTATTACATATAACAGTAATTCTATGATAAACAACCCGGTAAATGTCACAAAAACAGTTCGAGTGAGGGTTTCTGTTTAAATATCTTTAACTTGAGTCCGACTCACTCTTGACTGTTTTTCATATATTTTTTTAATAAGGTTAGGTATTTTTAAATGTGTACTTTATGTGTATGTATTGTATAGTTATTAACAAAATGCGATGTTTAGGACGTTTGTCGTATAGGGACCCACTGTGGTAAAAGTTTTAAATATTTTAATTTATATTTTAAAATAGCTACCATCATAATACATATTTTCTGAAAATTTTGACTTGCTCTCTATAATAGTTTGAAAGATAGAGGGCTGCGACTGAAACACCAAACGTACATATCAACTAGCGGACGCCCTACAATTCGTCCCCATGGGAACTCCGTGTAATCTCTTTTAGATAAGCTTTTACAGTATCTGAAGATCATCTATGCAAAATTTCAAACTTACAGCTGTAATAGTTTTGATTTTGCGTGGAAATATTTGTAAGTGGGTGAAAAAATCCGATGATTTTTTGTGTGGGAATTCCTAAATACCGGTTTAATTGAGATCGGAAAATTTTGAGGAGTAAACTTTTTTATATATACCTCCAACAATGTAATAAATTTTTTTTTACAAAAATCCATTCAGTGGAACTGTTCCAAGGTTGAAACCTAACGGCTCTCCACTAAGCGTTTTCCAAAGTAACCCAATAACCAAAATATTAGTGTAGTTGAGGTTGAGGTATTTACTAGACTTTCATTCTATACAAGGAGATAACTAACACGATATCAAGAAATAAGCCAATATAATCCAAATGCCCTTTTTGTTATAGAAGGTACGTTACCTGTAAGCGTATTTACATCCGGGTCCCAAGAGGATGACTTCATCTGTGTTTTTCTGTCCTACTCGCAAGGACGTCGCACATGTATTATGTATCCAAAAGAAAATGCGACCTTCTAACTTGTCTTCCATATTCTTTACTTTCTCATGTCTTATTTTTCCTTGGTGGCTGCATGATTTGAATTTGAGTTTTTCACAAATTATATGTGGCCCAAACTGTAAAAATAATTAAAAGTTTTACAAATCTAACGCATACTTTAATAATATAAAGAGAGAAATTGATTAAATTGTACGTTTTGTAACTTAGATAAATAAATAAATAAATATATGAATTCATTTATTTGCAAGAATACATTATGATTGATTTTAAACTAAATAGGTGATCTGTGCATTCAACCGTCAAGGTGTGCAAATATTAACTTAAAATACATAATAAAAAATTAGAAATACAAAACATGTCAAAAATATCCAGCTAACAATCCATAAGATGTCAAAATATTATTGTACTTCATAAATTATACTTAATGTCAAAAATAATCGAATCCAAAACCAAATGTCAAAAGAATAATTTTCCACGTTAAAAACGTATGAGTCACCGACTTCAATCCTAACAGTTCGCACAAAGTAGATATCTAGTATTTTTTGTGGACTACAATGCTTATTAGCAGATAACTACAAGCAGAAATGTCATTCATTTATTTAGATGATGTTCTAGTTTGTAGTATTTTTTGTTTTTGTTGTTTTTTTTTTAAAGCGCTGAATCATTTTTGATAAAATTTATATGGGACCTCTTCAGGAGTATACTCTTTCGAACAAATAAAGAATTATTCAAATCGGTTTATAATTGCCGGAGTAATCGCGTAACAAATATACAAAAAATAATTCAGTCGAATTGAGAACCTCCTCCTTTTTTGAAGTCGGTTGATAAAATTAAAAGTCGATTTAAATCATTATACAAATTCCATAAACTCCTTGACACTATAAAATGTGTGTTCCATGAGCCATGCAACTAATTGAGTCTTAAAATTACGAGTCTAACATTTTCAAGTTGTCAGGGAGTTTATTATAGACCGCTATGCACATATTAAAAACGTTATTTTTATAAATATAAGCATTACAAGGTGGATGGTGCAACAAGTTAATATATTGGCTCCTAATCTGTCTTCGACTAACTTCAACCTGCGATTTAAAATAGGCTGGATGTGCTTTAACAAAAACACAGACATCTCGTATATACATACAGAGTAGTGGGAGAACACGATGCCGTTGAAAAAGTGGCCTGCAACTATCCAGGTTCCATGCATTACATATCGCTCTCATACGCTTCTTTTGTAAAATAAAAGCCCTATTAAAATCAACAGAATTACCCCAAAGTAATGACCCGTAGCCTAAAACTGATACAGAAATTATCAAATGATTACTACAGAAAATGTTTGATTAAAAAAAAAGTCTACCAATGAAACTCACGTCTTCAATTGCGTTTTTCCAATCCTCCATTAAACACTCCAAGGTCCGAAACCGTGGTAAGTGCAATGCTATGTGGACGGTGGTCGAACAAAGTCTGAAGCGACTCAGTGCTAATACCCCATTAGGAACAGAAAGACCCGCTTGCACTTGAAAAGAATCGATCAATGTCTCCATACCGCCTGTGGAGCTTTCCATTATTTCACTCCTGTTTTGATCATGAACAAACAAAATTTATGTCACAGGTAAATACAGTGGTGGGCACATAATTGAAGACACTTTGAGGATATAATTTTTTAAAGTTTACCTACTCTATATTTTTTTATTATAATGCAATAGGAGTTTGCAATATCAATTTAATTATTCTAACGGTTATTGTGAAATGTTTGAAATGTAATAAAGAAACCAAATAAGTAAAATACGACAAGTATTTTAAATATTTGTTAAGTTCAACTTTATTGAAGGCAGTATGAGGTAATACGGACTTGGCCAACAAATTAAAGACATACAAATTAAGTAACTATAAAAAATACATACTGTAAATATTGAAAAGAACTTTACTATAATTAGTTTTAGATATATATAATAAAAACATAAAACCAAGTTATTAATATTTTGTCGCATGTCCTTTAACAGCAATGACAGCCCAACACAGCCTAGGCATTGAAGCGATAAAATTATCGCAGGTTTCATCAAAATCGGCGGCCATGCCTTTTTAAACGCCGTGTAAAGTTGATGCACGGGACCACAAGTTTTCGATCGAGTTAAGGTCAGGACTGTACGGTGGCCAATCTAAAACTGTTAGACCTTGAACAATCAATTGAGAGTGAAGAAAATAATCTGCTTATTTTGACTAAATAAATAATACAGTCCGCGACAAAAGTATAACCCATATGCTTATTTTAACTTATTTTAACCTATGTCAATCTGTGCTCAATACAATTTTATTTGTTTCATATGTACCGAGGCTGCTTTAACGCTAGATGGAAACATTTGCTGTTTTTCAGACAAAACAGATTTAGACGAAAACATAAAACTGAAAGTTATAATTATAACAAAGAATCAAATATAGACGCAGAAGGAAGAAATACAATTGGGAGTGAAGAAAATATACTTAACCTAACGTTAAAACATTTAATCAATGGTACTTAGATATATCAGATTCACTATTTCAGTAACTATTTTTTGGTATATTAACTTGATTAAAATTACAGCCCGTTTTTTTGAAATGACCGTTGCAAAAAGGGTCAAGTTAGCAGCCTCACCGATATGCTGTAATATCTCGAAATGTATTGAATCACTATTATATAAAGTTCGAGTATTAGAAGTCACTATTTAATCACAGTTTTTTGACATAAAAGTCAATTTGATACGAGCTGTATTTCTTAGTGTGTCAAACTAGCAGCCTCTCTAAGAAGCTCGAATATCTTTTTAAATACAGTATCACTATTTATATGCTTTTGTCACTATTTATCACTATTTAGTAACTATTCTTTGACATAACCAAAACCATCAAAATCGTCTCTGAGGCTGCTAACTATACGCACTCATTTAATATACAGGGCTTTAGGTAACTCTCTTTCAACCTCTCGGGTGGTTAATCAGTCCATGAAACTGAACAACTTTCCCAAGGCACATTGGTCAAAATACGAAAAAAATATTTTGTATATTGCTTCTGTTATTTTTTTTTTGTTTCTTTATCTTTTCTCGCTGTAAAAAGTTATGTGTGCAACGAGAGCAAGTTTTTTGATCTCCTGCCTTTAAATCACTCGCTACGCTCAGTAGATTGCACTCGGGTAGCAAAAACCAACTTTGCTCTCTTGTTGAACAAATAACTACATATTACGTTGCTTTGACCGCATCGCCGCCGCGCCAAGTCGCTTGTAAACAGCAAAAACTGATTTTGCGGTGAGTTTCAAGCCCCCTTGCCGGACAGGTGAAAATAATGGCTGTTAGATTCAAATGATGTAAGATAATAATTTATACTCACGACATTAAACCCTCAAATATAAAAAGATAACCGGAAGAACCATATCTAACGTGTAACATGGATTGGTTCGATTTTAGAGCCAGAACTTGATGTGCCTTACGCATATTTTCCGACAGGTAATATCCTTCCAATGATGTATCTTGGCTGTGAAAATTGAGAATACAGTTAAAACGAACAGTTTTATCCTAACTTATGCTAACATAAAGTAATACGAAAGTACTTATTTCTATCTAACGAACTGATCGACGTGAGTATTACTTATTTAAGTCAAAATTGTCAAACTGCTCTAGAAAAAAATTATGAACATTAAAAAATAATAACCTTTTATAGCCTGGATAGTTGTTGTGAATTTTGCATGTTAATTCCATTGTTCTAATTATTACTTCTGTTCGTGGGGTCAATCGCGGCGCCAAAAAAGAGTCAACTCGTAAAATGCCCAACAGCTTTTCTGCGGTAATTTCACTAACAGGTCTTTTCAAGTCAGTCTGAGACTTCGTTTCCTGCTGAAAGTATTTTTAATAATTTTATTAGTACCTGGGTGACCGACCGAGATGATGCTAGGGTACACGCACGGCTTCCCTTGCCAAAAAATGGGTGCATGAGTGATAAGCCAACTCGAGGGATTCGCCAATTTGCACTTTTCCTAATCCGCGCTCATTTCGCCTACTAAAGTCATTCGCTAACAGCGCGGTTAAGAAATAAAGCTGCCTGGATCTCTGTTTAGAAAATAATTTATTTAACCAAGCGACAAACAATGTAAAATTTAGGTCCTCAAAAAATCAAAAACTGGTACCTATAATAGTAGTTTTAGGGTTCGTTTTATTTAAAACTGGCAGTGAAATTTATGTTTGGCGACAACTCTCATTTTCAAGCGACACAAACACAATGATGGTAGCGAAAAATTAAAAGTTATGCTTTTACTAATCGTAAAAATAAGATATAGTTTTAATAGGTGGAACATACAACAATCGTAATGAAATGAATAAAAAAAAACAAAAACTATTTCATTAAGGCAACTAGGCCCCTTTTAAATTATATTTTTTCTGATTATACATATGAACATTTAGATCAGCCAATCGGTGCTCACGACTTTGTAATCGTTAGAGTATTTTTACGATTATACTAATAAAAGATAGCGACCTTTTTTTTTAAATTCAAATAATTCACCTTCTTTTCAAATTCAAATAATTCAACTATGGTTGTCGCAAATATCTTAATTATCCTTCCTATGATATATCTGTGTAGATTTATCATCTAGAAGTCTAGCAAGGATTTACCCACGCAGTCATAATATTTTCACGAAACGAGTAAAAATCACGATAATATTTTAGGTTTATCTAATAATGACAAAACCGATAGATAACTAAGAAGTAACGTCAATTCAACTGCCAAAACAGATAAAGTTTAAGCCTAATTTCACAAAAAGAAAAAGTTTAATCACACTGGTTACACACCGTTGAATTTTCCTTAGGCATAAACCGCCTCAAGTCAAATCCTTGAAATAAATTCTTTTCTCTTTTAGCCGCAACTCGATATCGCCATGTGGTTGCAAATACAACTTCTGAAAAATTAAGTAAATATGAAATTCTTGAAATGATTACAAGCATACTCACAGCAAATGTTTTCGAATCTTTAATTAAAAAATTGGATCAGCATAGGTATATTACCAGTCACATAAAAACGCTGGCTTAGATTTTTATTTTTTACTTAAGAGGAGCGTCTCAGTTGTTTTTTATGCTGTCTCGATGTCGACCACCCGCCTCAGACTTGTGCGAAAGGGACAATTGCAGCTTTCCGGCGAAATGCCGAGTTTTATTTCCAAAATTATGAGTTTAGGCGTCAATGAATTCCTACCCTAAAAACTTAAAAAAACTTAAATGTTGAGAATTTTTTTGGCGAAAAAAGTGAAATTTTGGTCTCAAATATCTTTTTGTCTACTAAAATATCACAAAAATCAAAACGTAAGGACCTAGTTTTTGGTATTCATAATACAATACCAAAATTTCACAGGGATCCATTGATTTTTAGGGGATGGCATCCATTGACGCCGTTTGTATGGGAAAAAAACACTAAGACGATCCTCTTAATAATAATACATTATCTATCCTTAACATTTTAGCGTAGTATGTATTAGTTTTTAAAATCTGTAAACTTACAGGTCGGTAAACTAAAGCTTGCACATTCACAGCGCTCACACTTATGCAATTTTACTATACAGTATGTTTAAAAATTAATGATTTTAATTCAAAATACGACTCTAGTCTATGTGTAAACTAGAGTAAGGTTTTAGTAAGGTTGGGTGCGTTATGAATAGATAAAAAAATATATGTGATACTTGTTTTATAAATTATGATTATAACATTATTGCTTTTAATCAGAATCGTAAATTAAACTTGATGTTTCGCCGTCTGAATTTCCTAGTGTTATTATAAATGAGTCAGTGAAATTATCCACTTTTGGTTCCAGTTGAATATATTGTCGAGATTTGCTATTGAATACCTATTATTGAATAACATAACGATTTTAACAATCGGTACCCATTTAGACCAAACGCGTGGGCCGATTTTGATAAATGATACGTCGTTGGATTTGTCATGACGGCGCGAATATCATAGACAGAATGTGGAAAAATTAAAATGGCCCATTTTGGACGCCCCATAATAAAAAAAGAAAAAAATGAAAATCGACGAACTATATCATGGGGTATCGTTGAATAGGTATTTAAAAATCATTTCTAGGTTTCTCATATCGTTTTTCAACCAAAATTACCGTTAGAACCTGATGGTTGACCAAAGTGGCAATTTAACTCGAGCGTTTCCGTGCTTTGGAGGGCACGTAAAGCTGTCGGTCCCGGCTGTTGTCGATTGACTATACAGTCGTTAAAACCAAGTTAGAGGCCATTGTGCGGTTTGAAAACTCTGACATCAGGGTTAGCCAAGTTCGCCACACACTTGACCGTACCTACACGAAGAAGGAAGGAAGGACCGTTTAGGATCTATAACGATTTAAAGTTGGTTAGTAACTCTTTTCACTTAAATAAGTAAAGGTTTTTAATTCGGAAATGTTCAATTTTTATGCAAGTGAGATATAAATACAGCTAATGAGAAAATCAATAAACAAATACAAATTAATATCTGACCCTAACTAAAAAGCGTAAAATAAATTAATTTAAAAAATAAAAAAGACCACGCTGTATTTATAAACAATAGCAAAAGCAAAATAATAACTGTCCCCTTCACACTGATAAGCTAGACCGTGCGGAGAGACGGACAGACTTTTCATGATGCGTATGCAGTGCGGACGACACGCTGCGCGTTTATTCACAGACACTACACAAGCGCAAAGTGTAAATGTGTTGAACGTGCCAGCTTTAGTTAACCGACCTGTACCCATGGAGAGCATTATAAAAAAAACAAGTATTAAGTTACCTCAAGTCAAATCAAAAAACTAAAAATTATATGAACCTAAAAATTAAAAGAAAAAAAAAGAAAAATAGCAAACAATTAACTGCCGTACTCAGAGACGTCAATTAAAGTCAAGAAGTACTTAAATGTCATGCTATCCTTGTTTATATCAACAAGAGTGAAAAAGACAACATCAGAGTTTAATAGTACTTAACTTTAATTGACGTCTCTGAGTACGGCAGTAAGACAATTTTTTCCACAAAAAATATTTTACCTGGTGGTTCCCATCGAAGGTTAATTTCAACAGGGTTGAGAGCTGGTAGATAGATATAAGTGTGCGGTTCCCATTGATGAAGGATGTGGTTGTAGAATTCGAGAACCGTATCTACCTGCTTATTCTGAGGAATAACTGGGTCATTAATCGTAAAGCTAACAAAAATTATCCATTTATACACTCACGCCTTTAGAAGCCTTATACACCTGATGGAGTAGGCAGAGCATTCGTGTTGTTATAGAACTACTTGACACCACATTTATTATTTCTATGTTTTATGGACTTAACTATATCTGTATGTTTTGACTGAGTTCTATAAGCACAAATTTAATGAAGTGCAAATATATAACACAATCGACTTTATTTGCACACAAAGACATATGGTAGGTACAATGAAATGGATGTAGAATATAGTGTTCATTGTAGACACTGTAACATCCACCTCGTTTTCGGGCAGAGATGTCATTTTCTAAATGTTTTCCAATTTGATTCACCTAATTTTCTAAAATTAAAGACGATCCCATCGAAAACACACTCATAGCATGTAAGAAAATTTGCAAGTCCTGCAATTCTTCTACCGTAAAAGGTTGTGAAATCAAAAGTAAAACCAAATCAAAAGTACAATTGATTCATTACCTGCCTGTGTACCTCTTAGCACCTATAGCAGCATCTATGTAATAACTTCATCTTCTTATCGTGTAAGTATATTCAAGTATGTGGCGTACTTGACTTGCCCAAATAGTGGCCATTTGGCTTGTTGTCTTGTAGTTTAATAATCGGTGAGTGAATGAGAGTGAGCGTGTCAGTGACAAATTAAGGAACTTTGACTTGCTATAGTTCTTAAACTAGAGATCCAAATGGTATGAAATTCAGGAAAATTCTTTGTGATTATTATGACAACCATATAACTTATACGTACTTGGTCAGGCAATGGAAACACGATTATTTTAGTTATAGCTCGGGGATGTGGATACCTCCATGAAACTTCACTTCGATACAGTAGTATTTGATAGGCCTTTGGTAGTTGGTCGCCGTTTAATATTTTGAAAGCGCCGCTTCTGTAATTTTATAATTTTATAAGTACAAGAGGCCTAGACAAAGACACATTTTTTTAGCGACTGCTAAGATCGATAGTTTTGAAATGTATGGGATCCACATGGAATACATTTTATAACTTTCGATTTTCTACAAAATAATGTGACCTGGTCGAGAAGTCCAGTTTTAGTTCTTTATCACAGGACTCTTCGTATATAACCAGTATAGAATGAATGAATGAATCGTTTATTTCAGCACACACAAAGCTTAAATTATTATATTAAATCAGAATTAAAAATTAAACTTACAAATTATAAATAAGAAAAAAAATAAGCATAAAATTATAATAAAAAAAAATTGTCTGAATAAAAAAAACATGGAGAAATGTGCTGCAGAAACAGGTCATAGCTGAGTGACAATTTTGCCACTGGACGCGACAAAGCACTGATTTTCAGATATCACCTGCGAGGTGTGCCGAGTGCGAGTGTGTTTGGTGTTGTGTATTGTGTTGTGAAAGTGATAATGTATTGTATAAATAAATAATTGTTAAATTAATAACTATATCTGTTATAACTATATCTGTTATTAATTGTAAGTACATTGTGTTCTATAAATAAATAAAGATATTTAAAAAATAATAATAATAATAAAGTTATAATGTCAATATTAATAATAAATAATGGATTTAGTAATAATAATTATCATTAATGTAATTATCAAATTAGTAAAAAATTAAATAAAATTAATAGAAATGTCATAATCATAAGATTAAAATAATAATTATAACTTGAAAATATTAAAAACCAAGAATTATAAAATGTCAAAAGTGATTATTCAGAAAAAATGCGATGTTGTTTAAAAGAATAAAAAACAGAAATCTAAGCAACGAAGTGCTTGGGAATGCCCAATTTTTATTTTTCAAGTATAGTTCGCTTTAACATAAGGTAACGCAAGCGCTTAGATGGATTCTTCAGTTGTGACAGTAGGTACGCAAATATGTTGAGAATTAATTAGACGTAATTAATGAGCTCTATCACAATCAAATCGAATTTATTTAGGTTTCTTAAACATTTTTATGTAGCCTATTTTTTGGTGTCCCATTGCCAGGCAAATTGTTCTGTTTTACATTACGAAACTAAAAGGGTTCATAGTTTACTACGGAATCATCAAACTGACTTTTTTAATTCGCAATGCGGCTTGGCACTCCTGGCAGTCATAAACACCCTGACTCCTCACATGGACTTGAAAACGTTCCATTACCTTAGAGCAGTGGTTCTTAACCTTTTAGTAATGGGGGACAATTTTACAAAATATATATTTTGCCACGGACCACCAACTGTTTGGAGGTAAAAATTAACGTTCCGGACCATAATGTTGAATTCAAAAAATGTTGAATTCCAAGAACGTTGAATCCACGAACGTTGAATTCCACGAATGTTGAATTCCACAAATGTTGAATAACGAATGTTGAATTCCACGAATGTTGAATATTGAGAATATTGATTCCACAAAAGTTGAAACGAATGTGAAATTCCACGAATGTTGAATATTGAGAATATTGATTCCACAAAAGTTGAAACGAATGTTAAATCCAAAAGCGAAACTTGACACAAAACAATAAACACGAAACACCAACTATACGCAAAAAACTAACACTACCTTTATGTTGGGGGTAGGTAGGGGTAGGCTACTTTGGACGCTTATATCTTTGGTTCTGCCGGGCTACGATGATCGCAACGACATATTATCTCACGCGTTATCTCGTGGTCACGTGATTGTTTCGACCAATGAGATTACGAGAAAGCGTCACGTGACCACGAGATAACGCGTGAGATAATAATTATGTCGTTGCGACCATCATAGCCCGGCTGGTGACGTTATGGGAATTTGGACCACGCGGCTGGGATCCTAGTGCGGAGAAGAGTGATATGCACTGGGTAGGTTATTTTTCGGAAAAGTAGCATATCATGGTTATCCGCGCGGGTTAGGTGCCGCACTCGACCCCTCCCCCAGGAAATCAGGCAGGAGGCACCCCTGAGGTGGGTAGGCTACTTTAGCCTACCTCTATTTTGGCGCGTGCAGAGATGAGTGCTTTCTCTCCTGCGCGAGTCTACTTACACTACCCAGATGGTCAGGTCAGGTAGGTTACTTTAGCCTACTTCTTATTTCGGAGTACTTACGACAGGCTCGTGGGAACGGGAGGTCGTAGGTCGAGGGAAGCAGTTTTCTTTAGGTGCCAGAGCGTCATGCGGGGGAGGTACTGCTCTTCTGCCTCTTACTATCTTCCTAGAATTAGTACTACGGAAAGGAAAGGTTGCTGCCTAAGTTACCCAAGTATAATTAATACTTAATATGCAACATTCAACATTCGTGGAATTCAACGTTCGTAGATTCAAAGTTCTGGGAATCCAACATTTTTGGAATTCAGCATTATGGTCCCGAAGGAAAATTAATAAAAGGTCGTTCTACAGCACTTTTCTTCATATTCAACAGTGTTTTAATTATTTTACGGTAACTTTATTTCTCTTTACTTAATAACTTCTGAATCCTTGGTTCAGTGCTAGCCAAGGCCAAACCATTGTCAGCTCCGGCATCCAGCCGATTTCAGTGATTGTGTCGACTCGTCATGTTTCATATTTTGGGATGGCTTCGCGGACCACTTCAGGTGCCTCCAGGGACCACCAGTGGTCCGCAGACCACCGGTTATGAACCACTTAACCGATAAAATTTGGGATAAAATTTGGAGGCTCTGACTGAACGTGAAATTCTATCACTAATTTGCCATACTGAAAGTTAACTTAATGACCTACCTCAAGTCGTCTTGATAATAAAGATCGTCATAAAAAGTAGTATCGTTCGAGGTAATCGATGTTCTAGCTGTATAATCAGTTTGAAAATGATCAAATTCGACATCATCTAACCTGTCGTACATGCTATCCGTGCTTAGCTGAGCCGCCAAGTTAGTCTGAAATATTTTAAAGATATTTCGTAAATAAATTCATAAATCATACATAACATTAATTTCAAACGAGACGAATGAGACGATTGTGGAAGTTTGTAGAAGACGTCTGTTTAGTCCGTACAAAGTAGATCAAACAGTGTCAAAACAGGAATAAATTTGTGTAGTTAGGACTTTACAAAGCAATTTTCAGAGGACTTACCCCTACAACTTTTAAAAAGACATGTATTTCCCAAAATTTTCTATTTCTCTCGGGCATTATAGTTGATAGCTTTAAACGTATAATGCTTAAGGTTTTAACTTATAATATAAACTAAAAACTAACATACTTTACTGATTTTTTCCCAAAGATCCGAAGTGATGTTGCAAATTTTAGTGAAAGCGGAGATAAAAACAGGACGCATATTAAAGTACACTCGACTAAGATCCACGTTTATACGTAAAATTGGATCTTTGGCTGCCGAAACTGCTTCGTTTCGGCACCATTTGTCCCAAGTAGCTTCTATGCATGTTCTGCGAAAATGTTGTTTTTATTAATATTATTTTTCTTCAAAAAAATTATCAAGTTTCAACATTCATAATAATAAAGGATTTAGCAGATCAGTTTACAGTGGAACGAATGCCAACTGACTTTTGCGACCATGCTAACAGAAAAAAGTCATCGGACTGGATTTTCTTCACGATGTTCTCCCTTATCTTTAGTTAGTGCGCGCGTAGAAGGTCTGAAAGTTTTTGATTCATGACGGTAATAGTGTTATAAGTGGAACATGAGTCCAACGAAGGAGGATATCATGTACATTAAGATAGAGTAGTATCTGTTAGAGCGATAAAATGTGCACTCTAAAGTTTACCACAAACAAGAAAGACGCACGCTCATAGATTTCAAGGACTATTAACTGGAAACGAAAATATACAGGGCTTTAGGTAAATCACTTTCAACCTCTCGGGTGGTAAATCAGTCCATGAAACTGAACAACTTTCCCAAGGAAGAAAGCTCGAAATACGAAATTTTTTTTTTAGTTCCCATACAAACTGCGTCAGCTGATAGCGCATTTTGTATGGGGAGTCAAACTTTTTTTTTCGTATTTCGACCTTTGTTCTTTGGGAAAGTTGTTCAGTTTCATGGACTGATTTACCATCCGAGAGGTTGAAAGTGATTTAGGTACCTAAAGCCCTGTAGTAACGTTTACAAATTACGAAAAATATTCTATAGATAATAAACACATCAAAAAATAAATTTCTTATTAGCTAAGTAGGTTTTACTACGAAATATTACCCGAATCTTACTGGCTGTAGCATTGTCAACCGGTCCTCTATGTTTGATCCAATTACCACTATTAAAGAATCAGTAAAGCTGCGAAATGAGATTTTATCTTGTCGAGAAGTATAGACCAATTGTATCGAGGTAGACTCGCAGCCGATCCCACCCAAAGAACCATTAAGTGCCACTTGATTTGTTTGAATCGTTATAGTGTCCATGGAATAAGACTCTGAAACATTTTTTTAAAATTATCTTAGATCAATGTACACCAAATATTCAATCACGTTCAAGAGTTAACCCAACATTTGACATTGTAATTTTTAAACTTTTTTTGACATTATGTCCGGTAAGATAACAACCATGGGTTTAATTTCTGGTGATAATGGTCCTTGTAAAAAAAATTGTATTTGCTTAGGTACTAGAATATGATCAAAACCTTTGGCCGTTTTCCTACCGCCGCGCCGCCGTCAGCGAGTCATCAACGAGAAAACGACGCCAAAATGATGTGCGACCCTCTGTACCTCCTTCAAAACTTCAAAATTCCATGCTTTGTTATTTTATTTTTGATTTTTTTGTTTGACTGATTTCAGATCTCATTTATTTAAGTAATTAGATTTTAGATAAGTACTTCTTTATTTCTTAAGATTTTTGTTTTCATTTAAGTACGTTTTTCTTGATAGTTAAGAAAATGTTGTGTGTGCTTTTAATTGGCAAACCTATTTATACACTTATCTATTCATAAGTTTTAATAGTCAAATATCAATATGTCTTGCTGTTAGTACACCTTTAAATAAATAAAATAGTAACCTCGTAGTTCTAATATATTTCGGGACAAAATAATGACGAGGCGGCAGCGGCGTTCCGGGAATCCAAAACACATTTACAAGTTATTTTGACAAACAAACTGTTGTTACACCGCGCCGCCAAGCTATGGCTAATTGACCCGATCATATCGATCGCGGAGAACACACAGTTGCTCTCTGTCGCGACTTAATCTCGGCACGAAACGTTCTTGTTGACGGCGGCGCGGCGGTGGAGAAACGACCGAGGTGCTCGTTCAAAGGGACGCTTTTGATTTTCACGAGAGAATGTTTAGGGAGAAGCTATTTGATTTGCTTGTGTTTGTTTGGGTCACGCAACGCCCATGCCTCGCCGCGCATTCGTAAAGGCATGTTTGGGTACATGCCTTTACGAATGCGCGGCGAGGCGAAGGAAGGGGCTAGCGTTGACGGAACACTGACAGAGCGGAGAGCGGCCTATCAGTATGATGGCGACCTGTTACACAGCCGATGTAATATTTTTTTAGAGACAAATTGTTTTGTCGAGAAGGATGGATATATTTGTTTAAAACTGTTGTACGACCAATTATTTATCTGTCTTCATTGTTAGTGATCTGCTGCGTACATTTTCTGGTGCGTAATATTCAATGACCAATACATTTTTAAAATGTTCATTCCTTAGATTAGACAAATTACATGAATGTTTATAGTACCGTTTCTCCAAAATAAAATATTAAAACATAATTATAGACAAATACAATATTATCGAAATAATAATTTAGGAAAACATTTGCTATCGCTCGCGCTCAAGCTCCCGGGCATCGCGTGCGATAGAGACCGTTGCAGCTCGCGATTGACAATAGGTACTTTTCTTGGTGAAATTTGCATTTCTGGAGAAAACGTTTTCCACTAACTAAATCATAACAGATCCCTTTGATTCTGGTGTCGATCGCTTCTGCATAATATATTTTAGGTTTATAGCTTTAGCTTTTAAAAATAAATACATTGCTTTTTGTACAACAGACGGCTTAATTCGACAAAATTTTAATACAAAAATAACGTTATCTGAGGTTCCTATAAGTTTTAATCTATAGCGAATTTGAAAAATGGAAAAACTGTAAACCTAGTGGTTCATTGTGTTAATAACATACTTAAAAATCATTCAGATTTGTAAATATTTAGATGTGGAAAAACGTCTTCTCTTTTTGTATGGACGAGCACGTACTATTCTTCCCTCTTAATAGAGAATATGCATGTAATTCAAATGTAGGTTAACTTTTTTTTAATAATCTTTAGCAATTCACAATTATGTCTATTTTAACATTTTTGATTCTAATCTATTTTTGATTCAAAAATAAATATTTCAAAAGTGCAGAAAAACTGCGGAAAATTCAAATATCCGAAACGCGTTGCTGCTGTTAGAGTGTATAATGACATCAGGGTTCATGACAACAAAATGACTCAAATGAATTAATACTTGTATATTAGTTTTTTAGACCGTTCCATAGATGAAGAATGTTGTTCCATGTTTGCTCATCCATACATATGAAGAAAAAAATATGTTTACTTATCCGTACAACTTGAGCAATCAGCTGAGAGTCGATCATTTTTTTCCAGAATTTCATATGAGGTTCATAGGAAAATTTGTTCAGTTTCACGAGTTCACTAGAAGAATCACCCCTTAAATTTATCCGACTAATTCACAAGACGATTGACATACACGACATGATGCAATCCAAAAGTGATAAAATTGCTTAATTTAAATCTTAGTTGGTACACTAGGTTACATACCATCACATTATTCTTCTTACAATCATGAAACTAAAAACCATGAAAAGAAAGACTTACTTAACAATTCACGGAGTTTATGTAGTTTTGAAACTGGTTGTTCTTCAACAGGAGGATTCAGTTTTTCTAATTTGACCTTCACCTGAAAGTAATTGCACGGTTTTTTATAAGTTTTCTGTTTGCAATAAAAATAGATAGAAAAACATATTAAAATGAATTAAATCTGCTGAAAAGACCAACTACACGTAACACACGTGCTTTACTAAAATCTGAAATCGTGAATTCAGACTTTATCTTCTATGAGTTTCCGGTAGAGGTTTTTCTAAAAATGTTGACGTTCTTTTTTCTTTTTGTGATATAAAATTATGTTTCGAAGGCATGCTTATCTAACAATTTAAAATATAAAAAACTACGGAAGACTTAAGTTAATAAATAAGGTAAGTAATTCGCACATAATATGATAGAGTCTGGCTAGCGAAAGCGTGACCTAGGATTTTTCTGTAAAGTTTAATATCGCAACATTATTAAGCTTTCAAAGATACGACAAAGTCTGTCATTATATTGTCAGTGTTTTGCTACGACTCATAATTTGATTATATAAATTGCTATATGGGTAAAACATTGAAAAGTAACGTGCGGAAACTGCTACATACCATGATTAGTAAGTTTAAACAAAAACAAGAAGAGAAAGAAGTTGTTTTCCAAGAAAAACAACAATGTTTACATGCGATCTCAGATTTTTAGGTAAGTACGACTTTGGAGTAGTTCCCATTTGTTCTATAGAACTGACGTCACTGGGACAAAATTGGACAATTTTGTCCTATTTTTTTCTATAGAACTACATACAAGCGTTGTCATCCTGAGTCATTCAGTAGTATAAATTGGGAATTAAATTTTCCAAAAATGTTCTATGTAATGTTTTTTACCAATTTCTGTTTTTTACCAATTTCTGTCTTTTTTACCAATTTCTGTGTAGAAAGCTGAAACAGCTTTTTATTTAAAAACACAAAAATGGACTATAATTGCAAATCGAAACTGCTAAAAAGACAGTATTTAAGTGATGTTATCGAAGACTCTCAGGATTTTGAGGAATCACAGAGTATCTTACCATCGATTTATAAAAAAAGCAAGCAAGAAATTGATGACAAATTTGGTTCACCAACTTATGAACAATTAGAAAGTGTAGGTACCTCAAAAGCAGGAAGCACAGTGCCCTGGACAAGTTGACAATGAACCACCTAAAATTATAACAGAGGATTGTCCAGATTGCATCCCTGATAACGACAAAAGAAATGAATATTTTGGATGTCTGATTACCGAAGACTTAAAGAGTGTGCCGCCTTGTATGAGAACTATCGTATATCGTCACATCTTAAAAATAGTTGAAGCATTTAAAAAGAAACATGTAAGCCAAATAAGGTAAATCAATAAGGTAAACATGTAGGTAAATCATTTCAAGTGGCCAGTTGAAAATCAAATCATCAAAGAGTCTTGTTATCTAGTTCTATAGAACAATTTGGGAAAGAGAGGTATTAATAGTTCTATGGAACAGTTGGGAATCAATTTTTCCTATTTGTTCCAATGACGTCAGTTCTATAGAACAGATGGGAACTACTCACGACTTTGTTATCTTGATCATTTTTGGTTGGTTACTTTTTGCATTATTAGATTTACAGTATTTACAATATTATGATGCAATTTTTTATGTTTGTAGATAATCTTGGAAATATTCAAGGACTCTGCGATATTAAAAATATAGTAGAAACGTTAAGAAATTTGGAGAAGAAATCCTTAATAGAGACTGAGACTAAGTTCTATTTAGAAGAAATATCTTCAATAACCGGTATGTACCTGCATCAATTCAGTCATAATTTATTTGCCTTATTTCACAAAGTTGTATTATTTGATTAAAATTGTTCAATGTCTATTATATGTAAGTGATCAGGTAAAGAAAAGACTTCACTGTGTTTTTGATATTATCAAACTGTTTGGGAGCCTTTATCTATATATATAAAAATGGAACCCGATTTTCGTTGTCACGGCATCACGCGTGAACGGCTGGACCGATTTGGATGATTCTTTTTTTGTTGTGTTCCTTATTGTCAGGAGAAGGTTCTTATGAAAGAAAAAACTAAAAAAGTGCCACGGGAACGAAGTCCCGGGCGGAAAGCTAGTTTATAATAGGTCTTTACCTATGAAATTGCCGATTTTTTCTCAAGCTTTATTTTATTCATAATTTATTTGATAGAACAGCTATTACTAAAATTGTTTTTTATTTAAAACCTTGGCCATATAACGGAGATATTGAGTCAAATTAATACATATTTACTTTAGATTTATTTGCTAAAAAAGAAGCTCAAATATAGCTCGTTTCATCCGTTGCCCGTTTCATAGCTTATTTTTGCTGTACCGTTGTTACGGTTACAACTTTCAATAAAGTAAGTATGATGAAAATTAACTTAATGTTTTCCAAACCTTCCCACTAAATTTTGCTAAATTTGGATTTCGCATTCCCGAGAAAAATTCAAAAACGTTAGTATGGAAAACCCAGTTTTCCAAAAATATTGTATGAAAAACGGCAATTTCATAGGTAAAGACCTATTATATACTTTATACTGTGTTTCACAGAAGTCGGTGTCAGTACATTAAAAAAATTAAGAAGGAAGGATCTGTGAATGAGGGGATGTGGAGCACTCCAGGTAAAAAACGTCCTCACAAAAACTCTGTTTCGGACTAAGACAGTTTTGATATCGATGCAATTTTTAGAAACAAAATCAATGAATTCTATGTTGTGAGAAAGGAGGCTCCGACATTATGGACATAAGGTTTCATGCAAACTTCATCGAAGATTGATCTATTTTATTAACCTATGGTAAAACAGTTATGTTTAATTCTTGACTTCTTGTTTGGAATTTGTGACTTTTCTCAAAAATAAAGATAATTCTTATTGAGTAGTAAATTTTTACACACTCGTTTTTTTACTCCATGACAGTCAAGGTTTCGAAGGAGCCTTAAAAACTAATGAAATTTAGATTAAACACACAGGTTATGTACATCTAAAATTTTTAAATAGTTGCATTGAATTATACGTTTAGTTCGTAAACAACAATTTAAAAAAAATTATTGTCGTAAATTAAAAAATACTCAAATATCAAAATACTTTTCTCTAGCTATAGGCAGTAATACCACACAAAAATTTTTTAAATTTGCCGCGTTTTCTCAGGTCGCGTTTTCACTGGCCAGACTCTAAGTGGTAAATTTTACATGACATAGGTAGTTATTTTAGTCTAAGATCCGAATTAGAAGCGATCTTCGCCCATCTGTTTATTGGATGAAAAGTATTTTATATTAAATTTTGTATGTTAAAAAATAATATTGCGAGTGGGTTGCCTAAAAAGTTCCTGACCAGACTATGATTAATTAAAAATTGAAAAATGACTTTTTTATTGAACGTTGCACTCATTCGTTTATCGATTAAATTTAATGCCAACCAACCGAAAGAAGGAAACCTATAGAATGTAAAAATAGTCCAGTCTGTGGGGAAATGCAAAGGCCTTTGCATTGCAAAAGGTGGCGTAGAAAATTTTTTGACACAATATTGTTTAGGTATGGCAGGTTAATAAAAATTCAAGTTCTCGACCTTGAAGGACCCAGGCGTTAGCTGCCATCTTGAATTAAAGGTGCCAAAATTAGGTATATTTTAAATAACTGCTCAATTGTTTACTAAATCACAAAAGTGTCTATAAAGGGTTCAAAGAAGACAAAATTGCCTACATTTTTTGCATACATGATTATTCTGTAAGTTTTAAAGGTAAAAAGTTACAAGCGACGGAAATAATAATATTTACAAAAATCTAATATATAAAATGATAAACGGACTGGGGTATACACAACGCACAGCCCAAACCGCTGGACTTACGGACTTGAAATTTTGCACATAGATACCTTATGTAGTGCAGGCATCCACTAAGGAGCGATTTTTGGAAATTCCACCCCTAAGGGGGTTAAATGGGGGATGGAAGTTTGTATGAAAGTAAGTGAATTTTGAAGTTAGGAATTTAGAACTTCGTATGTAGGCTGATGATTAAAAAATAATGAACACGTGTATCAGCGATTTTGGAAATTCTACCCCTAAGGGGATTAAGGGGGTTAACTGACTGCCATATCAATGCACAGCCCAAACCGCTGGGTCTAGAGACTCCGAATTTCGCTTGTAACTTTTTGCCTATAAGAATTACAGAATAATCATGTATGCAAAAAATGTAGGCAATTTTGTCTTCTTTGAACCCTTTATAGACACTTTTGTGATTTAGTAAACAATTGAGAAGTTATTTAAAATATACCTAATTTTGGCACCTTTAATTCAAGATGGCGGCTAACGCCTGGGTCCTCCAAGGTCGAGAACTTGGATTTTTATTAACCTGCCATATCTAAACAATATTGTGTCAAAACATTTTCTACGCCACCTTTTGCAATGCAAAACTACCTACAGACTGAGCTAAAACGTTTGGTTGTCTATTTTCTTTCTGGCCTAACTAATTTCTGGCCTTCTTCCTGATTCATTGTCCAATTACAGTAATTTTGCCTTGAAAGTTATTTTTTATTGAAAGTTTTTTTTTACCAGTTAATATACGTCCCCACCGAGGAGCACGGGCCTCCCTTTGAAACACGAAGGGGATTTAGGCCATACTAAGGCCCGTATTCTTGATGGCGTCTCAAGTGTCAATTTGAACTCATAACATTCAAGACTAGATTTGAGTTCAAATCAAATGTTAAGCATTGATCTTATTCAAGAAAGCATTTCAAGTTGAATTATGTCAGCTGTCAGCTGAAACTCTGACTAACTCATGTAAACAAAGTTCAGACCTGACATATGCTGAGTGACATTATAAAATGTCACCTGAATGTCACTCAGTGGAACTGAAGCTCGATTCACGACTGAGACGCCTTCAAGAATACGGGCCAAGATTCTACATCCGTCTGTTAACGTTTTCAAAAATACGTATAGCCCAATAAATAGCGGAGGTATGTTGGACATAAAAAACGTAAAAACCTCGGAATCCGGTTTCAGTAGTAGATTATAACAAGGGCAAAACCGACTTCGATTAAGTGGTATGAGTCTGTAGTTCTCCGTACCAGACACAGATGGCGCTAACCTACACGAACGACGTAATGTGCATAATGAGGGAATAAGAAATTTTGCTGCTTGACTTGAAGGCATGATAGCTCAGTTCGTTAGAGCACCAGGAGATCCCATTCGCGCCGAACAAGTTTCTTTCCCTAAAATTATTTGTGAATAACTTCACGCGGGTAAGCGTTTTAAGAATACTAAACCCTTTCATTTCATGAAATATATTGACCTTGTATATAAAAAAAATATAGCAGTTGTTTGGGATATACCCTTCGTTTAACTCTGATTATAAACATTTGACCGTACCATGTACCTATACATGCAGGGATTGACATAACTACGCTACATTTTATCTCCAAATTTTATAACTTCTTTTGGGAGCACGAAGTAAACAAATTACAAGCTAGTGGTAATGGAAGTTAAAATTAAGCTCATACCAGTTCATAAACTCCAATTAGTCTGTTTATGCTCTCTGCTGACACCTCCAACATTATAGGTCGTTCAATATCAATTTCTAAATTACTTCGCGGTACAGCAGTGCTATCACTATTAGTATCTGAAAGCAGATAATAAATAAATAAAAAATTGTTTATTTCTCTAAAATGCGTACCTACAATTAAAAATTCTTACTGTCTATATAAACATAATGCTGACTAACAGTGTTGTGCCCGAACTAGGTTACATTGCAACCTGTGTCTCGGGCTAAAGATAATTATTATTATACAGGTTGAAAAAGAACCTCCTAGCTTTATTGAAAATCCTGAACCAGTATCACTTACTGAACACTTTTTTTTCCTAAACATAGACACCACTCGGGCGTACCCCCCGAGCGCTACCCGCACCCCTCGCGTGCCTGGTGTAGGAGTAATGTCTACGTTTAGGCAAAAAACGAACTATTCCCATAAAAAAAAAAAAAATTTTTTTTTTCATAAATGTGATCTTTGAGTGACACTGATTCAGGATTTTGAATATAGCTAGGAGGTTCTTTTTCACCCAGTATATCAGAATAACCAGTGTGATAACCAATATCATAAAATTGGGACTTCACTAAATGATACAAGTCTGATGTTTTTCATACTTAAAGGCCAAACCTTTTTCGTGTTCGTATGGTCCTATTAAGTTTTTTTACCCGACTGCGCGACGCAAAGGAGGGTAATGTGTTTATCAGCCTATGTATGTATGTATGTTTGTACCTTTGTGGCACTATTTAGACCAAACGCGTGGGCCGATTTTGAATAATGATACGTCGTTGAATTCGTCATGACAGCGCCAATGTCATAGAAAGTATAATAATTTGGAAAAATCAATAATGGCCGATTTTGGACGCCATAATGTGAAAAAGAAAAAAATGAAAATCGACGAACTATGTCAAGTTGGGTATCGTCGTTGAATAGGTATTTGAAAATCATTGTTAGGGTTCTCATGTCGTTTTTCAATCAAAATTACCGTTTAGGATTTATAACGCTTTAAATTTTGTTAATCAAAAAACAAATATAAATATCTGACCCTAACTAAAAAGTGTACAAAATAAAATAAATTAATAAAACGATTTTAACAGTCGGGACCCATCAAAAATGCAGCAAAAATGCAGCTTGTTAAAATCGTTGTTATTCAACAATATTCAATAACAAAAGTCTCGACTACTGGACACGATATAACCTGTAGTCCACGCGGGTATCTAATATATTTCTTAAATACATCTTTTTTGTAAATGCATACAAGTATGATTCATAAACACCCAGACTTGAAAAATGTGTTTGTGTTGGTCGGAAACCGAATATTTAAAAGATAGCTACTAACTTGTATTTTCGGTGATGAATTTCATGGTAGCAAGCGCAGGCGGGATGTCTGTTAAAGGGTCCGGATTTCCTCTTGCTGTGGTCAAAATTGGCATGTGCCAAAAGCCTTGTATTGGACCTATTCCAAATCCAAGCCAAAGGTCGAATATTGAAATCTGAAAATACCAAACCAAAGGGATTAATCCCATAATCACGGTTAACCATAATCACGTAATTAATAAAACGGCACCAAGATATTTAAAGTAAGTATAACATTGGCTTTCTCTATTGCACGTTCATTTAGATCTGTACTGTCATCACATTGGCCTTAACACGCCCACTACTGTAATAAGGCCTTCCCTAAGGATCTTAACATCGATCGGTCCTGTGCCACCCTTTATCCTGTACATCTGTGTTATGTATAAATTTATTTTTAATTGTTAAAATAAAATTATCATTCAACACTAGCATACGACTTTGCGTCAAATCGTACACAGGCCGAATTTTCAATCTATACATACAGGGTTACCGGAAATTCGATACATTCCCTTCAAGGGTTTAAATTAGAGCTCATTTGCGACATTTTTTTTTAAATTCCTTCCCTAGCCGATAGTTATTAGTTTTTTCAACACTTTTGCTCATAAAGTGGGTCTTATGTCATTGTTTTAAGGTTCGTAATGATATGTATTACCCAGCCCGTGAGTAATAAAAATAAAGCACTAGTACGTAATGGTTTTTTTTTCTAAATTTCAGCAAAGAGATCAGATCTTATTTTATATTTAAAATTAAGTGTAAATATTAAACTATTTGTAAATAGAAATATAATTCCACTAAATCATTTATATTTAACAGAAAAATATCATTTATTTATGCTAAAACGTGAAAATATATAGTTAAGTATTTTTTATCATTTGGCTGTATGGCATACATGTCAATGTGAATCTCATTTTGTGAGCAAAAAAAGAAAAAAATAATCGCGCCTCTTTTCAGAATTTGCAGATGTTTTCACTTGGTTTTCACAAACGGCATTTGTTTTCATCAGATTGTTATTTGTCAGAAATACAACACAAAAAATGTCTTCTTCAAGTGCAGAACAGGAAACCTACGTGGGTACACCGCCAAAAATACTTTCCGAGGCGCAACATGCAAGTGATAGCTTGTTGCCGTCAATATCAAAGGAAAGTTTTTATTTCTTTCTTTCCTCGCAAATGTGTTGAAAAACGTCGTATGACACGCGTGCGCATTGGATATTACATTCTCGGCTCCATTGAGCCCTCGCCTTCGGCTCGGGCTCTAAACTCGCCTCTAATGTAATATCCAACTTAGCACACTTGTAGCATAATGTACTATTGAGATCGCATTTTTGTTTTTTTTTGCTAAATGCCGATTATAGTCAAAAAAAGCGTAGTGACTTAAGAAATATATACATTCCCTATGTATCGAATTTCCGGTAACCCTGTTTATTGCTGTTCGCTAAAACTCGAGAATGGCTGGACCGATTTGGCTAATTTTTGTCTTGAAATAAAAGTGAAAGTTCAGGGAATGTTTAAAAGCTGAGAAAATATGTAAAGATTGCGAGGAATGATTTCAAAGGCGTTACGAAGTTAGTTACTCTAGAATTCTGTGTAAAAGTTATGCTGTCTAAACACAAAATGTAACTCATCATACCTGAAAAAAAGTTCTGACTTTTCTTTTCCAATAGTAAATGTTAGGTTGAATCATGGTCATGTGCATTAAAGGGACATTCTCTTTGTTGGCTCTTGCAAGCATTTCCTGTTTCAGAAGAAAATTAGTACACAATATTATAAAAAACAAAAAGCTCATTAACAATGCTGTAGGTAGGGTATGGTATATTTTGAACACCATTTATTATTCTGTATTATGTACAGAGACCAGCGCATTTCATTCCCAAACCGCTCTTATCACAACAGCACAGAGTGCACGCGTGCGGTAGCTTGAGTTGCGGCCGTCCGTACGAACTTTTGTCTGCATTTGCATATACTTAGTCGGTTCATAAGTACTCTCGTAAGCTTTTAATTTCAAATTTAGAACAGGTACAAAAAAACTAAAATACATATTCGAAATTTGAATATTTGACGATATTAAAAGCACTGACTTTCTGGAATTTTCTTTAATTTCCAACATGGAGTGGACGCGAAAAGAAGATAAAGTCGCAGTTATCGCGTTGCACGGCTCGCTGCGGTTACGCGCCAAAGGTGATTTTCAAACTGCTACAAAATTTGAAAATAACGTTGAGGTTCGTTTATCGTACCATAAAACGATTCAGTGAGAATTGCAGTATAGATGATAGAAAAAAAAGCGGTCGTCCTCGTACAGTTCGGACTCCAGCGGTAATCAAAGCTGTGAAGGCGTGAATTGAGAGAAATCTCGTCCGGAAGCAAAAGCTGATGGCCCTGCAGATGAGAAAAAGTCAGACGACTGTCAAAAGGTTATTAAATGAAGACCTTGGACTACGTTCCTATCGAAAAAGAGCAGCACATCTCCTTAATGCATGTCTGAAGAAGATCAGGCTAGACAGATCGCGAGTGTTGTTTCAGCGGTACGCGGGAATAAAGTTACGAGAAATCCTCTAAAATCGAGGAAAGCTTCAATACGCAAAATGATAAGGCGTATGCACACAGCAGTGAGAAAGCGAGCAGGCGTATTTTAAGAGTTCAGCGAGGTCATCATCCTTCTTCAATCATGGTTTGGCTGGGAGTCTCGTATTCAGGCCTCACAGATATGTTTTTTTGCGAAAAACCAAAAGTCAAAACCAGTGCTGCTGTTTACTAAAACACTGTCCTGACAAACATTATCTCACGCACAATGTTTCAAACCGGCATCGGGTATTACAGCAGGACTCTGCGCCAGCTCATAAAGCAAAGAGCACACAAGACTGGCTCGCGGCGCGCGGAATCGATTTCATCAGGCACGAGGAGTTTCCGTCTGCTAGTCCTGATTTAAGTCCGTTGGATTATAAAATATGTCGTACTTAGAGGCGAAGGTCTGCTCTAAACCTCATCCCAATCTGGAGTCTCTGAAGGCATCCCTTCTTAAGGCAGTGGCAGAGAAAGACATGGAAGTGGTGCGTGCCGCTGTTGACGTCTGACCACGCAGGTTGAAGGCGGTTATAAAAAATAAGGGCGGTCAATTTGAATAAATAAAATGTTATTTAAAACAATATTTTCTAGGTTTTCATTTGGTGTATAAAATATACTGATAGATAAGAAGTTAAATTATTTATTACAAAAATGTATGTGACAATACTTATGACCCGACTAAGTATATTTATTAGGTATTGCACGATTTTTCATACAAAAGAGGTCTGTTTGAGAAGCTATAAAAACATACTCGAAATACATGGAGAGCTATAATTTTCCGTCACGTTTTCACAAATTTCAAGTAAAACAAAATTTACTGACTAGAACTGAAAATTCAGGTTTAGCACTTGCTCGGCTGAAAATTATAGCCCTCCATGTATGTCGAGTATGCTTTTATAGCTTCTCAAACATACCTCTTTTTTATGAAAAATCGTGCAATATCCTTAGACCGCGTTGTTGATGTGTGTATTTGCACCACCCGATATTATAATATTTTAACACATATTTCCTCTACCCTAAGGTTGCCTGGAAGAGCTTGCTATTTAGTAACAAGGTTGTCTTTAGAACACGTGTCTTTATTTTTTGTATTTCTTGGTGTTTTATTTGTTTGTGTGTGTGTGTGTGTGTGTGCTGTGTGAGTCCCCGGCAGAGTAGAATAGGACCACCCTCGTTCTTACCGAGGTGTCGTACAAGGCGACTAAGGTAAACATGCAAGCAAGTTCATCTGCACACAGAGAAGGAAAACTCTGCAATCATATCAAAACCCTCGCCAACCCGTCTGCCAAGCGTGGTGAGTATGGCATTTACCCCTCATATTATTGAGGGAGCCCGTGCCCCAGCAGTGGGGACGTACATGGGCTGATGAAGTATGTGCAAATAAAGTGTATTGTAATCACACGGATTTAAAAAATTCTAACACGGCGTTGGCAACTTGGCATTAGTTGTTTGATTACCGATGCCTGTGTGTGTTAAAGACCTGTGCCCAATGTTTCGTAGTTAGCTGTTTTTCACAGATAAAATGTAAGCCAAATAAAACTCACAGTATAATCCGTCATATTGCCTGCCTCTCTAACGTTTTCAGTCATACTCTTTTCAGTCCAGCTTCCGAGGCTTGAAGAACGTGACTGCCTTGTCTGTAAACAGTTAAGTTTGTCTCGTTTCGTCATATTAGAACTCAAATACACCTTTGCATGACCTTTCTCCTGTACAGAGTGAAAATTTTGAATGCCACCTGCAGGGAAAATATATCACAATATGCAAATTATTTAAAATGTTATTTTTTTGCACTCTCAATCTTTATATATTATAGTTTGTATCCACCAACTAAATCTTGTTATTGTCATATTTTTATTTAGAGTGCGTTTGCTTGCCACGTTGGCGCTGCCAGAATAACAGCGCTGCAGACTGGCAAAAGTGACCAGGGCTCGATCCTGTAACTTGTGTTTCGATGGAATGGAGGCCATTTTATCTGTTTATGTGGCGAAATTGAGAACTATTTAATTTTCATATACTTGCTGACAACCACCCCAACCAGCAGCGCCACCGCCAACCAAACTTAAAGTTGCTAACTACCTAGCAACTGAAAATTTTCAGTTGCTTTAGAAGAAAAATTACTCCAGGAACTTTAGAAGAAAAATGAGCAACATTTCAGTGTCCTTTACCCCTTTTGGGGTACATTTTTACCCCCCTCCACTTAAGCCCACCTTCGCCAAGGAGGAAAACCTAGGATTGTCATATTTGGCAGCAAATGAAGCTATTAAAACAATAAAATCTCTTGTAAGATTTCAATTCTAAGCCCACTTACTAGCCTAAGAGTAGTAGCGCCACCAGTCAAAGCAGCCGTTATTAGATGTATGAGGATAATTCTCAATTTCGCCACCTGAACGGATAAAATGGCGACCATTCCATCGACACACAACTTAAGTTACAGAATCGGGGCCCTGAAGTCTGCAATATTATGCTGAGGCATTGCCATTTCGGTGTTCACACTTTTTGGCAACGTTGTTTTCTTTTATTTTTAAGTTTATACTAATTTTAGTTTAGTTATAAATTTATTTTAAGTGTGTGTGTGCACTGAATAAAGCATTTCTTACTTTCTTATTTAGTGTACTTTCCCTCGGGGTGGCATTGAAAATCACCGCGTATACTTACTCTACTTTTACTTTCATCCCTTGTAACAGTACTCATTTTTGAAAAGTCAGGAGCCTCCTTGGGAATTAATGGCCTAATTTCAGTGGTCTCAATGCTTGAAGCATAAAGTGATACTTCAATTGTTCCCATGGTTATCATCAATTCGTAATGTTGCGAAGATTTAATCCTGTAAATAGGTATTAAGTACGTAATTAATAATGAAGTAAGAACTATAAAACGTAAGAGGGAGCGTTTTTAAGTTCGCGGAATGGGTAGGTAGGCCATTAATAAGGGTACTTTTCTGAATTATAACAAATTCAGTGACTAATTATTAGTATAAATACGAAGTTTCATTCTTATCGGGTCATTAGTCTTTGAACTATCGTCGATTAAGCAACTCAATCGGGAAGCAAGTGTGAAATATGGAGAAAATCGAGTACCGCGCAGTTATAAAATTCCTTATCAAGCAAGGAAAGTCGGCTCAAACCATTCTGGAAGAGATGACATCTGTTTACCGGGACTCTTGCCCGGGTAAAACCATGGTTTACAAGTGGCACAGTCTCTTTAAGCAAGGCAGGGACTCCCTTGAAGACGACCCCCGACCAGGACGGCCAATCGAGGTTACCACTCCATTGTTCAAGAAGTCGAAAAATTAATATTGGAAGATCCACGTTTAAAGAAGAAACAGCTCGCAGAAATGTTATTCCCAAAATTGAAAAAAGAACTTCGTGGGAACAAGTTTTCGAGCGATGAAGAAGTGAAGGACGCAGTTTCGGCTTATTTTTCAGAAAAAGATAAAACATTTTTTTCAGAGGTTATACGTAAACTTATCGAAAGATCTGAAAAATGTATTAGAGTAGCAGGTGAATATATTCAAAAGGAAAAATAAATCTGTATTTTTAATTACACTCCTTGCCCCCCATTCCGCGAACTTAAAAACGCCCCCTCGTACATATAAAACCTGACTCAGTATGATGTTTAACATAAGTTAACTACATAAATATTTTTTTAAATAACCCTATCAATTTTTGATTTGAAAATTGTTGTTGCTTTGAAACTTCTTTTCAAGAAAATGATCAAATAAACAAATAACTTTTCATGACTCATACTCAGAAAGTAGGTCTGAAGTTGCTTACGGAGCGGCTTGAAAATAATACTTTTCAAGCCTAGGGAGAATTACTTTCAACTAACAGCTGTCAAATTAAGTATTAAAAAAATATGTTCCAACTTCCTATACAGCCACTCTATTACAGCGCGATGTAAAATTGAAATAACAAAAGTTAAGTATTAATTAAAGAATACTTTTTTAATAACTTTATAATAATGTACTTTTAGCTATTTTTTAAAATAACATAGATTTTGGCAAAATATTTACCATTTTTTTCAATTATGAAAATGAAAAATAATGGCTGAATACCTATCTGGCCAGCCAAAGAAAAAAAACATAATAGGCGGGAAAGTGGCATTTCCGATCTTCATTTGTTTTTTCGAGTTGTAGAGTTCTGTAACTTTCGCATAGCAGCACAGCAATGAGTTCAGCTTATTCCTGTTTTTATTTTTACTTTCTTTGTGTTCGTAATGAAAAGCACAGTGTTTACCTCGGGTGAAAGACTTATTTAGTCCCTCGAACTATTAGCTTCCTCGCTACGATAAGTCGCTAAACCCCGTCTCGGGACTTAAATAAGTTGTTTTCACCCCTAAAGTAACAATGTACTATTGTTCTTTATTTTTAGATAACCCTATCGATTTTTGATTTGAAAGTTGTTGTTTGTCGTTGTATAGGACGTCATAATGACGTTAAAAGTAGCACCAAACCTGTTGGTGGGTGGGGACACTGCCCATACAATCTTTTACATGGTCCTTTGGATAGATGTTAGTTAAAAACTATAAGAACTATAAAAATAAAATTCATACTACGTGGTAGATAATTTAATGTAGATTAATTTTGTCATTGACAGTTTTCTTCTAGATCTAACAGTTTTTGTACAAAACGGAGAAAACCGTGGCGAGGGACATATTATCAATGAAAAATTTTGAATCTTCTTTTCGGCTCATGATTTAAAACTGTTAATGAATTTTGGGTGGTAATGACTTTCCTAGCTTTATTAAACTATCAACTTTGAAAAAAAGTTAAATGTAACTCTATCCAATAAGCAATTATTTTAAAATTTTGGTTAAAATGATGAAATCTGGGTATTTTCGTGAAAAATCTTAATTTAACGAAATCTCGAGAACTATTAACTTTCGGCCATACGTATACTGTGTTTTTTATTCTCAGAGACTAAATTGACATATGCAAATGTCAAATTTACAAATATTCTGCAAAATTAGGAGACTTAAAAACTTGGTTTTTTATTCTTAGAGATTGGATTGACGTATGCAAGTGTCAAATTTGCAAATAATGATATTTGTGAATTTTACATTTGCATGTGTCAATTTGGTCTCTGAGAATAAAAGACACAGTATAAGGTAGGTTAAATTTGTTGCATTTTGGCTGCCCTATCACGTCCTGCCAGGAATACGTCGAGTTCCCGTTAACCTTGTATATGTGAATGTGAATTTCCCAAACCGTGGTCAAATCTCTAACCCCCTTATTTTTAACATGGCGTAGCATAAAAACATTTATTTCTTATAACGTGTACTTTGGTATAAATTTATATTATTTGAAAAAACTTACCTCTTTTGTTCCAAAAGCATGGACGATTGAGATTTGGGCGTTTTTTTTAAACTTTGTTCAGAGATCTTATTACCGGACCACTGTAACGTAGAAGGATTCGTGGCCGTCTCCACTCCCGAGTCTCCCGTTAAAACGGTATACGTGGCCTCCGTTCTTAAAGGTGCCATACGAGGATTTGAAATATCTTATGAATGAAAATTAGATTACATTATTTTAACAAAATATTAAGCATCATCAGTATAATATGGACTAGTGAGTTGTGATTATGTCAGTGTCAATATTCGAAAAACCGAAATTCATCTGAGAGTCTGTATGAGTGATACCTACACTAAGTTCGGCGTTTAATGTCTGTTTTCTTTTAATATAGCTTTGATCACTAAACCAATTTTTTTGTAGATTCACAAACACCAGATTTATATTTGATGTCACGTAGTCGTTATGACTCGTTATAACTTTACTATAAATAGTACTTTATTATTAAACACTAGCTTCCCCCGAGGGACTTCGTTCCCGTGGCAATTCGGGAAAATCATGTACCTTATGTCCATCCCGGATAATGTAGGATTCTAATGGAATTTTTCAAATCGGTCCAGTAGTTTCGGAGCCTATTCAATGCAAACAAACAATCAAATCTTTCCTCTTTATAATATGTATAGAATAGATGTGAATTATTATTAAACATTAACGGTTATTTAGGACCAAGACATAAATAAAATATTATGGAATATTTAATAATGTAGGTATTTTCGTTTGCCAGTTTGCCACACAATAAAGTGTATACAACCCAAATGATTTCTAACACAAAAAAACGAAGTAGATATGTATGTAGCCCAATATTAACAATGTCTTGGTATATCATAAGATTCACTGGATATCTGAATCAAAAGGAATTATGACATTTTAGGACTGTCATTAGCGATTTTGGTAAATGTTGACATTAAGATACACTGATTTCCATCTATATATATAAAAGAAAGTCGTGTTTGTTACAACACTTATAACTCGAGAACGGCTGGACCGATTTCCATGGTTTTTGATTTGTTGTATTTCTCTCCGTCTCGAATAGCAGAATAACTATTAAAAACATTGGAAAATTGACGGGGAAATTCCCACGGGAACGAAGTCCCGGGCGAAAAGCTAGTCTTCTATATATATATATATATAAAAGAAAGTCGTGTTTGTTACAACACTTATAACTCAAGATCGGCTGGACTGATTTTGATCAAATTTGGTATGGAGGTAGCTGATACCCGGGATTAACACATAGGCTACATAATTTTCCGAAATTCCCACGGGAACGAAGTCCCGGGCGTAAAGCTAGTACGTAATAAAAATACCGAAGCATGTTGGAGACAAGTAACTAGTTTTACTTGACGACCAAAGTCTGGCATATCAATTTAATATATCTTGATTGATACATGCAATAAAGATATAATTACATTCATCCGTAGGTACCTGATTTCTTACACATTGCATAAGTGATAACTGTAATAATTTACCTTCTTTAGCCAAAAACATCATAGTGTTTGGTAATGATTCGTCTAGTTCTGTCATGATTTTTCCTCGTAAATATGGTGCATATGGGCATACATCGCGTGTCTCGCCGCCGAATATTATATATTCACTACAACAATAGATTTTTTATCAAAATATTACTCTAAACAAACTTGTATAGATTTTGTGTTTTAGATTTTGTTTTTGATTATGCCCATAAATAAAGAATAAAAAGTGAGTGCTTGGTACAAAAAGAAAATAAATGGTTCCCCTTTAGTTCATAGGATAAAAGACCCAGTCGGTCGAACGAGAATAGTTTGTTCCTAGAACTCTACATACATTTTTAATATTATTCCACAGAAAATTAAAAAGAGGTAATTTTTGAAAATTTTCTCCCGGAAAATTCAGAATGATAGTCTAAAGTCAGGGTTTCACTTTTTGAACTACAGCTTGATGCCAGCTCTCCAGATGTTTTATTTCATATCTTCGTTAGTTGTTGAGCAACATTTATGAAATTTTGCACAGCGGGGAACCTATACTACCTAACTCGTATACAGTTTTTTCTGTGTGAATTTCGTTGCTGCATAGTATAAAACCGTTTTGGAGTGTGAGCATGTTTACACTAGCTTAACTGAACGTCAAGCCAACGTACACACTGACAATGGTCTTTATTTAACAAACTAAAGGGGAACTAATTACTAAGTTTTTGTACTGTATTTAATAGGCATAATTTAATAACCGTGAATTCGGTGCATGTGTACGCTATCATGTGACACTGAGAAAACGTGACGCCTGCCATAAGACAAATGTCTCATCTTATAATCACAGCAGATGGCGAATCGCACCCTACTGAAAATCAGTGTTTGACCGCACTGAGTTATAACCTTTTGACTCACTGCGGCATGCACATAGTGATCCGCAACCTAGATTAAGACACATTATGTTAAATAGGTTTAGTACATTTTGATTTTGTTATTTTAATTTTATTTTTTATTTTGTTTGTTTGCATGTTATTTGTAACTATGTGCATGGTGTGGCGACAATAAATTATTTCTATTCTATTCTACTAGATGGGCTTCCAATAATTATAATTAAATTAAATATAAATTATTTCGGACGGAGTCCATAAAGTGTTAGTAAAACAAAATAACTTAAAGCTTATGTTAGTAAAACAAACAAACATGGGCGAGATACAAAACAAAATTAGGTAGTGTGAAGTTCCATCCACCTTTTTAAAAGGGGGGATGGTCCCACCTATCCGATAATAGCTTCAGGATACTGTTGGGGCTGGCTCGGGTACGTTTGAGCAGCGAAGCACAGCGTTTTCGCATGATTGCCGTGAAACCATTGTGTGTGCTTCTGCGAACATGGCAGCCTCAACAGTATTCTAAAAGCATTATTGTATTGGACACGCAGGTCGCTGTATGCCCGACGCATTACCATAATGAATTATTAAAGTTATCATACCTTTTTAAAGCAGTTCGAATACGCTTTTGAAATGCGAGCGCTATAAGCACCTGACTAATCGCGAGTTCCACAGAGCAGTCCGTCAATACACTTATCTCCAATGCGTTTCCGTATACAAGTACATCGTCCAGAAAATACACCGGTGCAAACACGACGTTAACATTCACTCTAAAATGTGAAGACTCTCGTGTTAATATAATAACAATACAGTTTAATTTCTCCGTTATGTTGTGAGTCTCTTAGATCAGGACAGTGTTCCGCAAAGCATATGCCATGACGAAGATTAAGTGTGCCGAAAAGTGCCCGGCAATAAGACGCCAGAAGTGTAGAAGCACCGGCCTATTTAATTTCTTCACCGGCACGTATTATAATTTGCCAAAAACGTTCAAGATCAGCTGATCGATTTAGTGTGAGAGGTGTTCGTTAGTCTCGCTAAAACTCTAGAATGGCTGAACCGATTTGGCTTTTAGGCTTGAAATATTCGTAAAGTCCAGAGAAGGTTTAAAAGGTGAGAAAATATGGAAAAAGGCGTTACGAAGTTCGCCGGGTCAGCTAGTTTCAAATAAAAATTGTAAAGCTTCATGGATAGATAGAATCACCTCCTAAAGTTTCGCTAACTAATTTAAAGTCAACCCATATAGACCTTGAAGAGTTTTAGCCATTACTTTTCAAAAATAGATCTCGAGTTAAGAAAATTGTACTAACGGGTGGATCATAGGCGTGAATGTTAATTCTTCGGATTTTTGGCCCCATTTGTGCGCAGGATTTTCTCTACCAAGTCTTCTAATTACACGTGTTCTTTCCTGCCAAACAGATAATACATGTTAAATAAATTCTTTGCTTGTTTTAATTAGCTTTTTGCTTTTGCACATTTTAGAGATCATTGACTATTGGATCTAAACTATGATGAAATACTGGCTTTCCACTGGCGACTTCTTTATTTGGAATAGAATCCCATGTCACTCTCCAACCCTCTGAACTACCCCAGTGCAAACCTTCAAGACGTTTTGCAAGATTTATATTTATTCTAATTGTTTTGTTTAAGTAACTATTGAGTCAATTGCATTTGCACACGTTAAACCGCACCGATTTGCCGTATCTTATTTTAGTTTACATGGTCATATTAGTCAGTAGAGGATGCCGGAAAGTCATTCCCGTAGGATTTTTAAAATCCTTTATTTATTAAAGTCAATTAAACCTGCTCGTAACATCTACAGTACGGAGTTTGTTATTTAGTTACTGTATGGTTTAGGTAAAATATAAGCTGGGTAACCTCTTCGGCGATGATACTGGAGAAGCAAGCTGATTTTATGGAAATGTTACTAATCATCATTTCGTACTGCCTTCCTTCCACATGCCCAGACGGGTGACTCGAATAGAATTCCGCTGCCGGTCGTCTGTAATAATAAAATAAAAATTGAAATCTTAACAGCTGTAGTATAGATAAATTTCTTTACCATTAAGTACTGAATACTCACCCACAGCAGCCGAACCGATCAAATATTTTCCTTAAAATTAGCAATAAGCATAATTTGTTTTTTATTTCACTAGTATTGATGGATGAGGTGTCCGTCGGATCGAATGTGTGTGGTCCTTACTATACAATGTGTTTCAAAAAAAAAAAAGAAAATGGCTAAAATGTACTTTAGGGTCCCACGATTTGGGCGTCACTGATTTTTTGCCAGAAAGGTCTAGACCTAGGTAGACCCTGTGCAAAATTTCAAGGTGAGGAGATGCCTAGTTTTTGAGAAAAAGAATCTAGAAATCTAGTTTTTTTTTAATTTTGTTTGGTAGAGGCAAGGTGCCAATGTTCATACAGCCAATGAGTATATTTCGTTTTTATTTTGTATCAAACATTGAAAAAATTGGTTTAAAGTTTTAAAAATTAGGTTCACGTAGTATGTGACAGAACCGAATCAGAGTACCCCGGTGTGTTTAGATTAGGTTTATGTAGTTTGTGACAGAGCCGAATCAGAGTACCCCGACTCTACGTAGTTTTGTCTGCTCTACCCCTGGAGTGTAATTCAAAATCGCGGAGGCGCAGAGGAGCGTGGCGCAGAAGTAAATTTTGTAAATAATCCTCATGCATTCGGAAATATCTAATGATACAGAAAATTATTTTGTAAACATAACCTCAAATTTATCAGGAAAAATACCGTAAATTGGCCTATTAAATGGCCCTGAACATAACCATAAATTTAAAAAATTCATTAAATAAAGGGGGGGTTTCCACACCCCCCCCTTTCTCAGGGAGGGTTCCCCCCTCCCCGAAAATTCAATTGACAAAGCAACCAGTCAAGCCAAGTTCCCGCCAAAGACCTCAAAGATGTCAAGGTAAAAAAATCTTTCAATTTGAAATGTGTCAAACCGTGCAACTGATTACTAGAGTTGCGCTCATCTCACTTTTGAATTTCATCTTGGATTTTCTTTTTTTTTTTAAGCGACAGTAGAATAACACAGTATACAGATTGTAACTAAAATTTGCAACCCAAAAGGTGGCATCACAGTGCCTTTTAATATGTTGAACATTAATGTGATTCAATGCACCTTTTTATTACATCCTGTATATCTATACATATACATGTTATACAATAAATACAAAATACCTTAAAATTGGATTTTCTGGATGTGGGTTGGCCGAAACTTTGCCAATCTGTAAATACATATTATACATATTTAATTAATCACGAATGAAAAGAAACATTGCGTAAAGTACAGTAATAATTAGGTTTTGTCCCGGACGTTTATAATATGTTCGGACACGTTCCAGGATGATGCTCAAGAAAGTTCTATAGTGAAAGTTATATTCATCGGAATAAGTTGATGTTAAATAATAGCAGTCTTATTCATAAAAATCAACAGCTTTATAACGCTTTTTAGTTAAAATGTTCAATAATACTATTAAACCCATTTTAAAATACTCTATTCATAAATGGACAATAAACCAGTTATAGCTATGAAGCTGTTATTTGGTACTTTAACGTTGTTATGTTGTCGTTCTGAGAAATCCAGTGTTTCCTTTACATCCAATCATGATAGGAAAAGGTCTTCGGACCGTACAGCCTAATAAATCATTTGATAAAACCAAAACATAGCTGTCAAAGAATTTGTTGTAAAACTGTAATGTCTTACAAATAAAAAAATATACACTGCTTAAAACAGCTGCATGGCTTTATAGGCATCAGCTGCATGGCTTTATAGGCATTTTCTGGGTTAACTCGCTCCATCGTCGACCTCATCTTTGACCTTTATGGTCAAGATTGAGGTCAAGAGTTAACCCATCTTATAATAAAAAAAAAAACAAAAAAAAGCTGTGTAGCGTAAGCGGCCATATTTGTATTTATTAGTAGGGTTCACCACTGTATAAGTTATGAAGTCGTTTCCGAATACTTATGAAGCGTTTTAGTGGTATTGAACGTTTATGAATAACGTTTTCAGATTATAGCAAGCTTATAAACTTATTTTAACTTCTTATGAATAAGACTTTACTTATGAAATTGCCGTTTTTCAAATAATATTCTGGAAAACTGGATTTTTCATACTAAAGTCTTTAGATTTTTTTCGGGAATTTAAAATTTAACTAAATTTTGTAGGAAGATTTGGACAACATTAAGTTAACTTTCATCATACTTAGTTTATTGAAAGTTTTAATCGTAAAGGTACTTACAGCAAAAATAGGCAATAAAACGGATAACAGATGAAACGAGCTATATGTAGGTAGTATTTTATTCAAAATCGCCAAGTTTTTAAATAAAAAAGCAATTTTAGTAATAGCTGTTCAATCAAATAAATTATGAACAAAATAAAGCTTAAGAAAAAATCTGCAATTTCATAGGTACAGACGTATTATTTCAGTTCCAAGATACCCTTGAGTATCTGAATTGACCTGGAACGAGTCTTAAATCGTCAAAAATAAAAAATTAACAGTAAAAAAACAAAAATGATAAATTTCGCCATTTGTCTTGAAGGCTCGATAGCTCAGTTGGATAGAGCACCAGGAGATCAAATCTTGGGGTCGTGGGTTCAAGTCTCATTCACGCCGAACATTTTTCTTTCCCTAAAAATTATTTGTTAATATCCCTCACGCGGGTAGGCGTCTTAAAAATACTAAACATGAAATACGCTAAAAATGTGATCAGGGACTTTTTTCATGAAAAAGTTAAAGTTAATATAGGTTATGCAATACGTGTAAATTTCCATATGTGTAAACTGTAATGTGGGGAAATAAACTGTATATTATATTAACGAAAAACACAACTTACAGACAAAATGAAAGCATCATCTTGACCACCAAATTCATCTACTCCCGTAGCTGCAAGAAGTGTGACGCTACCGGCATCAATATAAATATACGGCAAATCTACTGCATCCCAACTGTAAAGTTTGTTAATTTTAAATGCTGTAGTCAAACCATATATCTTTAACTTTTAAAATATTTATGTATAATAAAATAATGTTATATAAAATAAGGTACAGTCAAGAGCAGGTCACGCTTTACACTACCAGTTTAAGCTGAGCTTTGATTTATACTGCGCGCCGTACAATGTAGGGCCGGTCCAGTCCAAAGTGTCAAGCTTGACATGCTCTTAAGTGTACAACAAAAATAGTGCTTATAACTATTAATGAATAGCGATAAGTATTAGGCAACTTTAAAAAGTCGGTTTTACAATAATAATTAAATCGATAACAAACCGTAGACTTTCTCGAGGTAAGGAGCAGTATGAGTTTGGAGATATCGCATCTGCTACGGTTATCACATTATTAATCATGTTTGGTAATATCAGGACTTCTAATGGCGCTAATGTTACAAATAATTCCCATATGAATGAGCCCTGAAAAAAAGGGATGCCTTATTAATAGTATTTCAAGCCTTTCGTAACAGTTTTTACCTGTATTTACTTGATTGTGCTGAAGTGTTTTAGGGTGTAACCCTTAATTGTGCTGAAGTGTTTTAGGGTGTAACTTTCGTAACAGTTTTTACCTGTACTTACTTGATTGTGCTGAAGTGTTTTAGGGTGTAACTCTTCTTTCCAGCGCCTTGGTAAATTGGCTATCCTGCAAAAAAATATATTTAAAGAATTACTCACTTTATTAATTTGAGTTTTATGATTACTTACAAGTTTTTTATAGTTTTTATTCAATCTACGACAACCGTTTGGCTCGTATAACTATGTGATGCAAAGATACGAAAGGTACTAAAGTAAGGCAAGCCAACCGTAAAAGACGACCTCGTATCTATCTACATGGTGAACCAGTGTTAAGTCCCAAACTATAAGTAAGTACTTACGTTGCTTTTGTAATTACGACAGATATAAAATGGTTATCTTTTTCTGCGTTTCGTTCGCTCAATTCTACTACACGACCTCCCAATGGTCCAGCCCTCCATTCGTAGTCATTGCTGTAAATAAAAATTGGAAAGAAAATCAATATCATTACACTTACACATAAGATACATGAACGACGAATATTGATTAATGGGGAGATGTGCTATGCGACGAGTGAGGCACACACGCATCACACGTCGCTCTGGCTTGTTGTCGTTTCGCACTATTCAAAGAGCCAACAGAATTTGTTGTAAAACTGTAATGTCTTACAAATAAAAAAATATACACTGCTTAAAACATGCACAAACCCAGTTTTTCATATGTTTTGGTCGTTATAAGCATATAATACGCTATGTTTTTTTTCAGTTTAAATTCTTTATTGATCTCATATTGGTTGTACAAAGTGGTTGCTTAAAAATAAGAATCACATTATGACCCGGTAGGGCACGGCAAATTTTTAAAGAGTGTAAACAGTTTACACTGACTCACGGCCCAGATAAATAATACAAGGTGTGAGGGAACCGCTTCCTAATACTGAAAGTACATGCTCAGTCAATGGTTCTGAGTAACTTTCTCAAATAAACTTTTCCAGGAAACGAAAAAAGTTTTGGACTTCTCCATACAAGCCGTCCGACTTTTTTGTATGGGGCCGTCGTTTTTTTTTTCGTTTCTTGGAAAAGTTTCTTTGAGAAAATTACTCAAAACCATTGACTGAGCATGTACTTTCAGTATTCGGAAGCGGTTCCCTTATACCCTGTATATACGAGTATATCATTTAAATATTAAGTATAACGCTATAAACGCTTCACACTCAAATTAAGGTTTTCCCTTGTGTCGTGGGTCCCTTGGAACACACAAAGACAGACACAAACACCCATGACCCGAGAACAAACATCTGCTTTTTACTCAAATATTTGCCCCGACTGGGAATCGAACCCAGGACCCGCCGATCAAGAGGAAGCGTCACTACCACTCGACCAAACCGGCCGTCGCCGTAAATGCTTATTAAATAATGCTACATCTCACTAAATTTGTAACGAATAAGGGGGCAAGTATGCTATATTAGGCACAACGTGTAATGGCCGCTAGTTATACGTCTCATACAGTAGAAATAAGTAGAATACTAGAGGTAGAAAACCTCCAGGGACACCCAAAACATCTCCTACGTTCTACGTATGTTCTACGGCTTTTGGTAGTTTTCGAGTAACTTTTAGTTTTTCTAATTTTTCAGAGTATTCTGACTACCACCACATTTTTGGCTATAGCTACGTAAATAATTGAACTAATGGCGTGTTTTTTTCAAATGACTTGAATAGTTTAACTACTTGATGCAGAAACATTTGTTAACTTAGATCTGTCGCAGGGCCTTTTCTAAAAATTGCGCATTTCGTAAACTTTTGGCTTCAAAGTGAACAATGCAGAAAAATTCAAGTTGACGGTAGTTTTCAAAGTTTTTTTATTGTAATCTTTGCTCTTCTGACTTACTGGACTCTCCGAGAGGTGTCAGTCATGAATAACACAACCCGTTCTCTTCCTACAGTTGTCATAAAAATCAAAACACTAGTGACAGTGGCTTTTTAAGTGCTTTACTTACATTATTCGTAGACAAACATACCTGCTACATGTGCATGAGCATTACATTTCTTTTTAATCATCTTCTCAGTTCATACTTTTCCTAGCAGCGGAGTTTTTGACATTTAGATAGATTGATGGATAGATTTCCATCGCAGTACACACTTACAAAGAGACAATCACAAAAGCAATGATAGAGTTTTACAATACAACAAACAAGGAAATAAGGAACAAATAAACGATAAATAGCAAAGAAAGTATCTTTATACCATTCCCCTTCTAAAAATCTTTTTTTTTTACTGAAAATTGGAGATAAAGAGCTCTTTTAGTCACAGTTTTGGTATTTGAATTTAGAACCCAAAAAGATTCTATTGCTCCCGCAAAACACGTAAAAAAGAGCTTTTTTTGTTAAATTTATCCCTTTCGGGAATTAATTACATAGAGAAATAGAACATAGATAATAATAAAAAAAAACAAAGCAAAGTAACTAAGTGCTTGCTGCAGGAAACTAGGTTGCAGTTCAGTATGAAGTTTTACCGTAAGTAGCAAAACACTGATTTTCAGCTGCCTCCTACAAGGTAGTACCGGGCGCGAGTGTAGCAATACGATCGCAAACCAGAAGTGTGAATGTGTATGAGAGTGATGTATGTAGGTGTGAGAGTGTAAAATATAATAATAAAAAATATATACAAACTGTAAATCGGCAAGCTTGCCATATTCACTGAGGTCATTGTACTGCTTGTAAAGATCTTAAATAAATTATAAAACAAAATAGAAAAAGTTTCAAAATAAATTATTTTTATTTATTTTCATTGACAATTAATGCACGCAGCACTAATCCATCGATACATTATCGAAACTCATGCACATCCCTATTACACGGCGGACGGACGGACGATCGGTTTGGTCGAGTGGTAGGGGCACTGCCTCTTGATTGACGAGTCCTGGGTTCGATTCCCAGTCGAGACAGATTTTGTGTAAAAAGCATATGTTTGTTCTCGGGTCATGGGTGTTTGTGTTTATGTGTGTTCCGAGAGACCCATGACAAAAGGGAAAACCTTAATGTGGGCCTTTGAGTGTGTAACGTTTATTTATTTATTTATATTTTTTACGTGACTCCAATAAGGCACATCGAAACAGAAACGAAACACGCATTCTGCACACGTTGCACTAGCCGCTGCGTTTTGGAAAGTATCCGAGGGCATATACTAAGTCCCCGTAGTTGAGCTTGGAGAGAAACAGACTTTCTACTAGTTTGATACGCGTGGGCAAATTAAGAAGGTTACGTATTTTGTAGAATATTTTAATTCTAAAGCTCTCACAAGACCCAGCACATATGTCTCAAAATGCAGCAGGCTGTCAAAATTAAGTCCCAGGTTTTTCGCTTTATTTACGCGCTCCATCACCTGTCCCGATATAGCAATCACAGGTGATTGACCTACGATCTTATCAAGTGCCTTAGTCCCAAGCACCATGATCTTGGATTTACCAGGGTTTAAGAGAAGGGCGTTATCGACTGACTATTCCGCAATCCTATCCAGGTCCTCATTCATTTTCTTTTGTGCAACTGCCAATTCACCAGGACTAGAAATGTATAATCGTACGTCATCAACATAGCAGTGATAACTACAGTTCTCTATCACCTTAACAAGATCAGCACTATAAATGGCAAACAACAATGGACCAAGAATCGAGCCCTGCGGGATTCCGTGGTTTAAGGGTCTTTCGTTGGAAATGTGACAAGAGCCATCCCTTTTCAACAGTTTGACACGTTGGTAACAGTCACTTACGTAACTTTCAAACCACTTTACCGATGAGGTTTCCAGACCGTAGTACGCAAGCTTAGAAAAAAGGAGAGAGGCGTCAATACTGTCAAATACACAGGAGAAATCTAACAACGCCAGCATTGTGCTGTTCCCACAGTCCAGTTCTGACAAGACATTATCAGTAATATCCAATAGGGCTGTTACCGTGCCTCGCCTTTACGGAACCGGACTGTAAGGTAGGCAAATAATTATTTTTATCAAAATTGATAGTAAACTGCTTTCTCCAGTACCTTAGACAAGTATGGAAATATACTTATGGGCCTGAGATCTTTGAGTTCTGACGGCTACGGAACTTTCGGAAGTGGTGCCTTAAGGGCCTGCTTTCAGACTTTAGGCACTGTGCAACTTATAATCGATCATACGGGCTATGATGATCGCAACGACTTATTATCTCATGCGTTATCTCGTGGTCACGTGACGCTTTGTCGAGATAACGCGTGAGATAATATGTCGTTGCGATCATCATAGCCTGGCAGTAATGACTGAGAGAGTGTGTGGAAGGGTAAGCAAAACTATGTCTCTATTGATGTCACCCAGACCCATAGTTAGATTTAATTGCAGCTAAATATTTTGCGACATCACTTTCTGTAAGTGTGTGGTTGGAATACAGCTTGTCCAAACCGTTGGTGTCTAAAAAAAGCATGAACAGATTGTGGCACATTACAAGTACCAGGGAATTGCAGAAAATGATTATTTGTATTATTTGGGTCATTAAAGCATTCGGGGAGAAATTCGTCTTTACATCCACAATATTTTTTCCTTTACGTTTTTCCAAAGAACCTTACTTTTAGAGACATTCTTGTTAGGTAGTCTGTCAAAATAAGCGCGTTTTTCATAAAACAAACGAGTTCAGACCAATCTTTTAAGACTCATAAATATTCTCTATGAGGGTCTGATTTGGACTGACAATACTAATCATGAGCCTCATTACGCAAATCCATCATTTTAATTGTATCCGTTATCCACGGTAGATCGTTTTGTCCTTTAATCTTAATAACTTTTTTAGGAGCGGCGTGCATTAATTTACTTACGTAAGTACATTTTTACTGTTTATTTACCGTTCATATTGCTTGATAGAGGCCGACACGACTTGCATTTTGAGTTGATTGTAGTGCTGTTGTATGTCGACTGTAGTTATAATATCATCCATATCAAAAACAAACTTCAGACTGTCAGTAGAAACCACCATGGTCGCTCGGCTAATTACCCACTGAAACAGTAGGTAGGCGCTGATCTCTCCTGAAATTAGCATTGATTTAGTATTAAGAACATGTATTTGGTCCGAAGCGTGTCAATTACCACCTTAATGAACCGATTCTGTTTCTAGGCGAAGAAAAAACTACGGGGATCTGGAAATAATTCCGGACAGCAATATTTTGTCACTTTTACACAATTTCAAGCCTCAAGAGGAAAACCCAAAAGCTAAAATTTCATAATGTTTTCATCATATTTCTAAAAAATACTTTCAGAATACAAAGTCACACCAGGATTAGCGCTAAAACTGAGCCATAGAGCCCATAGAAACTGCTTACTTTGCTTTTCATGTTCCGCAGTTTAGTTAGTATGTTGGACAGTTCGCGTCGCGACATGTTTAACAAGCGTCAATTTAATTAAATTATGCCGCCCTGGGTGGTCCTTACATGCAAAAATACCACTTAGGCTTAAAATAAAACTGGAACGGATCACAGTTTGCGTAGTCAACTCAGCCCGCTCGCGACTGAGCCCACAGGCTCGGTTGACCCCTTTTAGCTTTTCCAAGTTTCTATCGAGGACAACTCGACCCATTGTCAACTTAGCCCGCTGTCATTGCGGTTCGTGGGCTCAGATGACCACTTAATTTTTTTTTTGGTGGTGATTCGACCCATATGTAACTTAGCCGAAAATAGTCAACTTAGTCCTCGGGCTAAGTCAGTATCTTTAACCCAAATAATTTTCTGCAAGACCTGGGCCCGTACCATGACCGCTTACTTTTCACTGATAGTGACAGATGTCAAACTGTTTTGAGTTGTCATACATATACTCCTACTAGCTTTCCGCCCGCGATTTCGCCTGCGTGGACTTGGGTTAAATCGTGGGATTAAGTTATATAGTGCTCCCACGGAGACTTTTTGAATGATCGGGATAAAATATAGCCTGAGTCTCAAACTATTTTCATGGCAAATTTCATCAAAACTGGTTCAGCGGTTTAGGCGTGAAAATGCAACAGACAGATATACAGACATTACTTTTGCGTTTATACTCGTAATATTAGTAGGGATGTTTACTTTTATAATATTTGTAAGATAGTTCTGAAATAAATACATAAAAAAACCTGCCAAGTGCGAGTCGGACTTGCGCACGAAGGGTTCCGTACCATTATCGGTTTTTTAAATATTTTTATTATATTTGACCCCAATCTTAACCAAGGTCATAGATGAGGTCGACGATAGGTTAACCCAGGAAATCTATTTAAGGCACTGGTACTCCCACGCACCGACGGAACACAGCAAACTGTTTGGCGTCGGACTTCGATAGGAGGGTGGTCGTGAACCAGACGGCCCTTTACAGAGCCTACCGCATGAGACCATAACACGCTACCTCAGATTGAAAACAAACTGAGGTGTCGTTACCTAAGATGGATTATTAGTAGGCAGGTTTCATTTTTGTTTCCTTAGTCGCCTCTTACGACACCCACGGAAAGAGGTGGGGTGGTGTTATTCTCAACCGATCACCACACGGCATAAAAACGGCATATCTCTATAAAAACGGCAAAAAAGTCACGTTTATTGTATGGGAGCCCCCTAAATATTTATTTTATTCTGGTTTATAGTATTTGTTGTTATAGGACCAATAGAAATACATCATCTGTGAAAATTTCAACTCTATAACTATCACGGTTCATGAGATACAGCCTGGTGACAGGCGGACGGACGGACGGACGGACAGTGGAGCCTTAGTAATAGGGTCCCGTTTTTACCCTTTGGGTACGGAACCCTAAAAATGTTTCAGTAATTAATTATTTAAATTCTGGAACATTATGTAGCCTATGTTCATCAGGGATGTTCTAATGTAGAAAGAATTTTCCGAATCGGTCCAGTAGTTTCGGAGCCTATTCAATGCAAACAAACAATCGGCATTCATCGTGGCTACTCCAGTATTACTAGTCGGCATGCCATCGTTGTGGTTGTATGCAATTTGAGGTACAGAGAGCAGCACGTCAGGTTACCCATTTGTATTACGAAAGTCGCCGCGCCGCTATTACGAGCGCGATAAGAGCGACGTCAATATCAACATGTTTAGCCTGATATGCTGCCGTGTGTACAATGACAATCGCTGAAATAGATTTCGTAAATAGTAATGCATATTATAATACGGCTGAGTTGACTACGCAATCACTTTCAATCATCAATAGAGGTTGAATGATTGCAGGCTGAGTTGGCCCCTTAGAGAATGATAGTGGTCGATTTAGCCCCGGCATGATTGCGGGCTGAGTTGGCCCTTAGAAAATGAAAGTGGTCGATTTAGCCCACGCCATGATTGCGGGCTGCGTTGGCTCCTTAGAGAATGAAAGTAGTCGATTTAGCCCACGCCATGATTGCGGGCTGCGTTGGCCCCTTAGAGAATGATAGTGGTCGATTTAGCCCACGGCATGATCGCGGGCCGAGTTGGCCCCTTCAAGAATGATAGTGGTCAATTTAACCCACGGGCCAAGTGGGTCGAGTTACCATGAAAAAAACTAGTAGAGGTCAACCGAGCCCCCGGGCTCAGTAGCGAGCGGGCTGAGTTGACTACGCAAATATCATGTCTCAGTATCACAATCTACACTCAAGTTATTTAAATATTGAATTTACTTTCAATATTTTTATTGTTATAAAAAATGACCCATCCATTTTGAGAGAGTTACCAGTTTTTTTTGCAAAATGTACCATATTAAAATGTAACAAAAACGTATTGAATGACGTTATTTAAGAAATCTGTAACTAGTTTTTCTCGGCTATAGCGAAGCCCAGCGAAGGATTAAGCGTTTGAATTTTAAGTAGATGTATATTTTATGAGTTGCATATTCCTGTTCCTCGTTACTAAATGGTTACCGATACAGAAACTCTTACTGAAGCTGCAGGACAATTCTATTAAATGGCTAAACCTCGAACTCTGACTGAGACAGACAGACTGACATAAAACTCTTGAGCCTTGTGGACCCTGTTAGTTCCTATCCAAAACTGTATTCAGCCTATTAAGGTATTAGACCGGGGTCTTTTTAGGGCTTGAAGCTATGTCGAATAACTTTAGATGTGTCACTTCCTCCCGGATCAAAATGAGTAAACTGACAGTTAATATGATCCTGTAAGTCATAAAAAAAACAGCTAGCAATATGTTGGGGGAAAACTCGTCAGCAAATTTATTAAAATAGGCGACAGATGCTCCTGCGGTACACCCTTCAGAGCTTCAGCAGACGATCTTCCCACCGTGATGGGTGTATCAGTCAAGTATATTTACTCACAATATCATATAAACTATCATCTGATAAATTTTCAGTTGAGAGGAATTGACTGAAAAAATAATAAAAAATTACATGTTCGTGTGACTTTCGCCATTTTAGCCGTTCAGGTGGTGAAATTGAGTACTATCCAAATTATCTGATGACGGCTGCTTCGACTGGTGGCGCAACCGCCAACTGAATTTCCAGTTGCTAAAGTCAAATTTTTAATTCCGTGCCAAAAATGTAAACAAAGAAATGTCATTGTCAAAGTGAAATTCCAGTTAACAAAAAAATTTATATCCAATAAATTAATTTAAATTTTATTAATTTGCAAAGTAGTAGTGAATAATTGTATTGTGACGTTTGTTTCAGGTGATATAATTATTTATTATACTTAACAAGCAAGTAAGCAAACGAATAAGAAATTTTCTTAAATAATTATCAAGTGTCATAAGAAGTCAATATATTTTTACTAAAATTAATTTACTTTTTAGGAAATTCCTTTAAACTTTAAAAAGATTTTTCAACACATTTGCTCATAAAGTGGGTCTTATGTCATTGTTTTAAGATTCATAATGATATGTATTACCCAGCCCGTGAGTAATAAAAATAAAGCACAAGTACGTAATGGTTTTTTTTTTCTAAATTTCAGCAAAGAGATCCGACCTTATTTTATATTTAAATTTAAGTGTAAATATCAAACTATTTGTAAATAAAATAGTTTAATATTTACTAAATCATTAAAATTTAACAGAAAATTATCATTAATTTATGCTTAAACGTGAAAATATATAGTTATAAGCATATTTTTATTATTTGGCTGTATGGCATACTTGTCAATGTGAATCTCATTTTGCGAGTGAAAAAAGAAAAAAATAATCGCGCCTCTTTTCAGATATGTTTTCTTTTGGTTTTCACAAACGGCATTTGTATTTATCAGATTGTTATTTATTGTCAGAAATACAACACAAAAAATGTCTTCTTCAAGTGCAGAACAGGAAACCTACGTGGGTACACCGCCAGAAATACTTTCCGAGGCGCAACACGCAAGTGATACTTAGCTTGTTGCCGTCAATATCAAAGAAAAGTTTTTATTTCTTTCTTTCCTCGCAAATGTGTTGAAAAACGTCGTATGACACGCGTGCGCATTGGATATTACATTCTCGGCTCCATTGAGCCCTCGCCTTTGGCTCGGGCTCTAAACTTGCCTCTAATGTAATATCCAACTTAGCACACTTGTAGCATAATGTACTATTCCACTAACCGTTCACTTAATTTTTTTATAAGTAAGTGGGTATAAGTTTAAATAATCAGGTCAAGTACAAGATCAAACACGATATCAGTTACACAACGGGTTATAACCATTAGGTGGTGTTATGTCTAGTACACAAATATCTGACCCAGGCTATAACCCTAAGAGTGGATACACAGCATGATTTAAATAGTTATAAAGATAATTTCATCTTTTCGAAATCAGCAACTGCCAAAACCTATTAAACAGCACCACCATCTTGGATTCCAAAACAAATGTTATTTTCGAAAACAGCACTTATGTTATTAACTTATAACTTATAAGTATATTTTTTATCCAAACATAAATATTTTTGCGTTAATTCACCGAAACAATGAGTTCAACGTTCGGTTTTTTGAATGAATATGAATCACAAGACTCTGTTTTATGATATTTCAACGGAAAAAAACAATGATTTTCCAATTTTTCGAGTAGTTTTAGCCTAAAATTTAGAGAGATGGACTTAACCGGCCCGAGATTGGGTATCTTCCCCTATTTACATATTTTTACCAAAAATTGGAGTTAGGTACTTTTCGTTCGCTGCCAGCCTTTTTTTTGAGCACTGTCCTTTTTCTTAGGCTCTGGAAGATTCGTACAGAAAAAAAATAATGTATCGAATAAGTTTCTTGAAATATTATTTATTAAAAAATAAAAACGAAGAGAATGTCTTAGTATGCTCTATTGCCCAGTTGAACTATAATTAAAAACAGGTTAAGGTCACTTACCGGGCTTCCCGATGGGTTCTTCATATATTATCTTGAAATCTTCATTCGAAGAAGAATGAGAAGAAGGCAGCGACTCTGCTGAACTTTCGTCTTTTTCTTCTAACTGTTCGACATCGGACCTACAAAATTTTATGATTTATAATGATTTAAATTGTTAGTACACCTAGAGCAGATATAATATACGTTTATTGATATTAATGCCTACTTGTTTAGTTTTAACTTTGAAGTCGATTTGCCATGTGTGGCAGGGCGTTTTCGTTGTAATAGTGGATGCTCCTTTAATATTGCAACCAGGTGTTCGCAGCAGTGTATTACAGCCGCCATTATTTGGACCTGTTACAAAATAAACAATAAATATTTTTGTTCACATTTCATAGGGTAAAAAAATACAGATTTGAGGTGCGAAACTTTAAGGATATACGTGCCATTTTTTTAAAAGAAATATTTAATGAGACCATAGACATGCCATTAAATAATGTTATTGTGAAAATATTAAAATTAAACTAAAACAAGATCTCTTCCTGCCCACTACGTCTACTCATTCCTTAACGTAGGCTCACTTATGTTCGTTAGAGAATTTTGGTAATTTGTCTACAGCCTGGCAAGAAAGTCGTGAAAATAATGGTGGCGCCACTATCGTGCCTAGTGGCCACCCTATATACTGCGACAATAACGGTTTTGATACTTTGACCGTTTTGATACTTTGACAATTTTTTATCTATTACTATTAGCCGATTTTGTGAAATATTAATTAAGGGAAAACCATTATACTTATGCTATACATCACATTCATCATAATTATTTTGAAACGTGTCAAAAACATACATTTTCATATATATCTCTCGATTACTCTGCCAGTAGGTTCAAGGTATGAAGGGTAAAGAAAAATAATTAATAAAACTTTTAAATGGATTGTAACGTAATTATTTTTAATAAAAAAATGTATTGTTTAATTTACTATATATTATACATTTTTACTTCAAAATCAAAATCAAAATAGTTTAATTTTATAGAACATTCAGAATGTTACTTAAAATTAGTTAAAGTTACATTATATACATATTCGTTCTTTTGACTGTACTGGCTCTACGCCTACTCCCAAAGATGTATTATTCCCCACAGAAGATTCGGCAAGAAACTCCTAGGGTGCTCTTTTTAATCTCATTCCATTTTTATTTTTTTCTAATTAACTAAATGTGAAATAATTTTAGAGCTGAGCAGTTTATTCCCATGGCTGCTTGTCTGATAGATAACCAGACATTTTGTAATAGCCTTTTTTGCAGTTTTTGTTTAATTATTGTCTTTTCGTCCATGGGAATCCTATTATTGGTACACATGGTTTTGAATACACATGGGAATCCTATTATTGAAACGTATACATTGACTCATAAAAGAGTTCATGACACAAGGTCTAGTCCAGTTTATGCTTGGTCCTAGTATTTACATTGTGCTTATCACTATTTTTCGATAGTTCCTTGTCTGTCCAAGGCAAGTTATGTTAATTATTACTATATAAAAATCAAAGTACCTTGATGTCAACTGATCCAACATTTTGTGAGGCAATTTTGTGTTTCGCAATGCCTATTCGGAACCGAAAATGCTTTCATCTAAATATTCCACGCTAGAAAAATCTTCATCAACGTCTTCATCTTGGCGTGATCCTTCTCTAATAGTCTGCTGGTGTTATTTTCGTCTGGTTATCAGTTTCACTACGGCTGCTTTCATCTTGGGGGTTTATAATTATTCTGTCAATATGGCCATACAGAGTTTTTCCCCTTTGGTAATATTCCCTCTCTATTTTCATTACGTGTTGGCATGAATTTCTCCAATATCAACTGCCATATCAACAAAAAAAGGATCAAAATTGTTCGAATGCGCTCCTTTGTTACTGTATTTGTAAACAAAACCTCAAATTTGTGGGTGTTAATTTCAAATGTAAACAGTCATTATATGAGCGGTTTATTTTAGCTATTGCAAGTTGAATCACACAAATTATATATAATTACATAAATAAAACCACATTTTACCAGTCATATCAGCTGTTCTCCGGATAAATCGTTGAATTCGTATAAATGTTGTCCTGCTTCGGATTCTTCTAAACATTTGAAATAATATTTATAGATGATTCCTTTGGCAGAGCTCCGAATTACACCCCTGCTTATTTTGAGCACAATTGGTCACCGAAATCACCACAATAACACAATAAAATAGAAAAAAACACAATTAACTATTATCTTGTAAAAGAAATGACACAATACGTACCTACTTGACGTGATTGATAACTGACAGAAAGAAAGTTACCAGTTATAATATTTTTTAGTTCTCTTTCAGGACTTTCTTGCCAGGCTGTACTAGTATAGTATTCTATTATCTGTGCTTTGTCAATCGGTGGCATGCCTGAAATATTTTGTCGCGTGCCATTAACTCGCCATCCCTGTCTTATGTTACATTACTCTGGAGTCAGGCTGCTGACATCAACTCGAATTTTTTTTATACAAAAAAGAGCTTACGTTCATCTAACGAAACTAAACATCTACGATAGCGATTAATTAAAATTATTTCTGATTTTTCAATCGCCTTAATCGATCCATTCAGTTATTATTTTGTGATATGCTTGCTGGTCTGATAAAGGTGAGGCTTACCTGATCATGTTCGATACGAAATTTTATGGGAGGCGTATCGGCATGTATGTTGAGACCCACTGACACCACAGGAGCGTCTTTTTTTATAATTGTCTCCGTTATCACTTGAGGAGTCGTCTGCACGGTAGGTTTTGGCTGAAAATCAATAAGGTAACATTTTCAAATTGTCTTGATACTATATACTACACTCATGACGGCACATTAAGCTATACAGATTGACCTTGGCGTCGCACTATCTCGTTTCTAGTGCAACTATATGCCATTATGTGCTAGTTTCAGTACTTAGAAATGAGTTCTTACGGGTGCTACAGGTTCATCAACATCCGCCTTGCCTTTTCTGAAAAATCAAATTAATAATCATTATAGTACATGATTGATATATTGACAGATATGAAACTGATTTTATCAAAGTACCTCGGCGGTCCGCGGAAAAATTCTTTTAGAGTTTTTGGTCTAAAATTAGAACTTCCTTCCTGGTAATAATTTATTTTCTGAAAAGACAAATTATTAACTAATAAAATATTAACATTTAAAAAACTTATAAAAACACTAAACGGTCGCATACACCATCGTACAAGTCAATAAGTTAAAAAATTGAAAATTTACCATCAAACTAAAACAAAATGAACCAATTAGTCAAATTAATTAAATTTACCGTTTCTATTGCAACCTGAGCTTTTGTTGAGTGTTTGGGTGGTTTTACTTTTCTTATAATTTTAGTAGTTTGTCTTTTTGTGACTATAGACAAAGTTACAGTTGTAGTGACAAGCTGGAGGACTGTGCGTGGGTTGATGGACTGCGTGACTTTGAGCTGCGATCGCAAAGGGACGCCAGATCCGCGCAACCCCGGCGACGGCGAAAACACCGGCTCAATTGTATAGCATGATATGTCAGCTAAGGCCAACATCCAGGGGAACGAATCTTCCGTTTCTATCAACAACAAAAAAATTACATTAAAATTTACCTCAAATTTCTGTGTCAATGTTAATATGTAACCTAATGCAACGAATTGCCATCAGCCTATTAAAGGTGATTTTTCAAAATGGGCCTGGTCTTTGTACAGTATCCAGAAAAATACAGTATCCAGAAAAATAAATAGTTTATTCCTGGAAAAATATCAAAAAATTTCAAAAATCCCTGGCTGATTTGTAGAAAATTATAAAATATTGAAAATCATACGTGTTTTCGTAGTTACCACACTGAGGTTGCCATATTGTTTAACAATTCACGTTCAAAATAAAATAAAATAGTGCTTAATTGTTAATATGTAATCGACTTGTTTGTATTTAAACAAGTAAATCCTAGCTAAATCTTTATAATACTGGATAAAACAAATGGCGTAAAAATAATAACTCCAGAGCATTAACTTTTTATAATATTTTGATGTCATGAGATTAAACTGGTAGATAGATTTTTGAACGCGCGTTCACTTGTCAACTGTCATTAATGTCACTGTCATCTGTCATTTCATTCCACCATCATTGTAAGTATGGCAATAATAATCAATCTTATATATTTTTCTACAATAAAACTAATGTATTTTATGAAAAATAGACGCTACTAATGTCATCATTAGTATTAATGACGACTTATGGAGTACTGTACAATGACCAGGCCCAAGCTCCATATAAAAGTGAAATATCACCTTTAAAGAAACGATCAATTAGTTTAATTCATCAAAACTTCCTCAAATATATATAATCAAAAATGGAGTTTATTGTGACAAGCATCCCCGCCCCCAAACATGATTTTGAATTCCAAAACTGTTGGATTCCGAGAACGTTGAATTCTACGAATGTTCAATTCCACGAATGTTGAATTCCACGAATGTTGAATTTCACGAATGTTGAATTTCACGAATGTTGATTCCACGGATGTTGATTCCACGAATGTTGAATTCCAAATAGGTTATCTGAAGGAACATTGATTTAACTGCGTCCCTCTACCTACGACCTCCCGTTCCCGCGTTCCTGTCGTAAATACTCCGAAATAAGAAGTAGGTTAAAGTAGCCTACCTGACCTGACCGTCTGGGTAGTGTAAGTAGGCACGCGCAGGACAGAAAGCGCTCCCCTCTGCACGCGCCAAATCAGAGGTAGACTAAAGTACCACCTCAGGGGTGCCTTCTGCCTGATTTCCTGGGGAAGGGGCAGAGTGCGGCACCTAACCCGCGCAGATAACCAGGATATGCTACTTTATCGAAAAGTAGCCTACCCAGTGCACATCACTCTTCTCTGAACTAGGATCCCAGCCGCGTGGTTCAAATTCCAAACGTCACCAGAACTAAAGATATAAGCGTCCAAAGTCGCGAAGTGTAGGCTACTTTCGAAACAGTATCCTACCGTTACCTACCCCAAACATAAAGGTGGTATTCGTTTTTTTGCGTAGAGTTGGTGTTTCGCGTTTATGGTTTTATGCGTCTAAAGGTTCGCCTTTGGATTCAACTTTTGTGGAATCAACATTCTTAAAGCAACATTTTTTAGATTATGACAATTACGAAGTAATAATAACTTACGTAGAATTGAAACTCCTTTGACCGAGTCCCAAAAGCCGCCATTTATATACCTACTTCCCCCTTCGCCTCGCGACGCCCCGCTGTCGTCCAGCCGTATTGCTAGGATTGTTTACTGTTAAATTATTGCTTACGCCTAAAGATGATATCGCTAAAATATAAGTTTTTCTTTACTTTAAAATCATTATTTTACTCTAATTTTTCTAAATATAAGATACTAGCTTTCTGCCCTGCAGTTTCACTCGCAGTGTGGCATCGAATTTGAATTATATTAAGTTTGGCATCGAATTTGAATTATGTGTACATGCAAACGCACTACAATAACGTGGTTTGGGCTTCATTATAAATTTGAATTCGAAACTACAAACTAGCAAACGCGCGTGCGGCGACGCCGCGCCGGCGGTGACAGCCCGACTGAGTTGTATGTCTTAGCGATCCCCCAGACGGTAGACTAATATGTAATAAGTGACCTTGAGTGCGTCTGGAGCGGGAGTTTCCATTCTACGTAAGTTATTATTTATTCTTATGGTACCGGCACCAATTGGAATAAATGATACATCGTTAAAAAGGTAATTTTCTGTAGAATAAGAATAACCGAAGTGCTAGCCCTGATTCATGCCGTGCCGTGTGGTGATCGGTTTAGAATAACACCATCCCATTTTTTTCAGTGGGTGTCGTAAGAGGCGACTATAGAAACACAAATGAGACCTGTCTCCTATTAATCCACCCCAGGCAACGACACCTCTGTTTGTTCTGAATCTGAGGTGGCGTCCTATGGTCTCGTGCGGTGTGGTAGGCTCTGTGAAAGGCCGTCTGGTTCGCGATCACCCTCCTACCGAAGTTCGACGACGCCAAACAGCTTGCTGTGTTCCATCGGTGCGTAGGAGTACCTACCAGTGCCTTATTAGGCATTTTCTGGGTTAACTCGCTCCATCGTCGACCACATCTATGATCTTGGCCCAGATTGAGGTCAAGAGTTAATAGTAGCGTGTGTAGACTAAATTATACGGCGATTAATGATTAAGCAATTTCCTTTTGCATGACTAGTCATTAGGACTAAAACAATGATTTAAGAAGGGGAGCCACCTTTTTTTTTAATGTAAATTTTTATTATTTTTTTTGGCAGTGGGGGGGACCCTTATGACTAGTATTGTAGCTACTAGCTTATGTTTGGTATCAATTTCGAGTAAATCAAACACGTAGAATTCATTTCTGCTATTCATTTTGCAAGATTTTTCACAGAAACGAAAGAAAATAAAAAAAATCAAAATCGTCATTTTCCTTTTTTTTGTACAAAGTCGTCCTTATCATTTTTAATTTAACAGATAATAGAAAAACAATAATTTATTTAGAAAGCCCATTTAATCTCCTTTTTAAAAAGTACCCACATGATGTATAAAGAATTTATAATACGGATGAAAAAAATACATCTCGTCAGAGTATAAAAACATTATAATTTAAAAAGACCGGTTTTTGACTTCAAACTCGTCTGATAAAAAATACATACAGACGAATTGAGAACCTCGAAGTCGGTTAAAAAAGATAGTGCAGTTGGAGATAAAATTGGCGTCTCTAAATTATTATGATGTTATTGAGATTCATGTATAAAGTAAACAAAAATGCCTTATTTTCCAATATTTATTGATTACATCTATAATCACAATAAAAGTCGCGTCGTGGCTTATTATTATGCAATATCATCTTCTATGCCGTCTTCCGCTTCGTCTAGTAATGCCTCGCTGTCTATTACACTGTAACAAAAGAAATAATGATAAGTGCCTAAGATAGATAATTATTAAGTTTTAATATAAACATATAACTGTACCTTGAATTATCGCAGTTTCCTCTGCAGTTACATAACTGCGTGCATAGCAACCCATTTTGGCTGCAGGAACATCGACCTCTGCAACCCTTTTTACAGGAACATTTGGTAAGCTGGCTAACAGATTCCCAGATATAGGCCTGCGTGGTCCATGTCGGCTTCCATGCATCCCCTGTGTCAGTCCATCCCCAGTTCGCGCCGGAGAGACAATTTCAGGGAATGATTTTAGGGCTTGTCCCCACACTTGCCCTGCCTGGTAAGCCGCCCGCATAAAATGCATCTTAAGGGCATCTTTTGTTGGAGGAATGTTTTGGAGAGACCTATTTTTTGATGCGAATAAGAATTTTCTTGCATCGTTTACACTAATGATGTCAACGTCTCCACAGTAAAGACGCACCACATATTTTTCTAACGCATTGAATACATTCTCGGGCAGTTCTCCGTGTGGATTAGATATCGTTTTGAAAGCTACAGTAGTCTCGGGATATCTTTGCCAGGTATTCCAAGTCAACGTTTTGCCCTTAGAATGAAACGCTGAAACGGTGTCACACCCTGTAAATTTTAGCGATAAGGCCGCCTATTGCGTTATATCCACTGTATAAATTGTTATTTGTGTTCTGTTTAGTCAATAAAGTAGTATTCTATTCTATTCTATTCTACCTTTTTTATCAGACGAGTTTGAAGTCAAAAACAGGTCTTTTTAATTTATAATGTTTTTTATACTCTGACGAGATGTATTTTTTTCATCCATATTATAATTTTTTTATACATCATGTGGGTACTTTTTAAAAAGGAGATTAAATGGGCTTTCTAAATAAATTATTGTTTTTCTATTATCTGTTAAATTAAAAATGATAAGGACGACTTTGTACAAAAAAAGGAAAATGACGATTTTGATTTTTTTTATTTTCTTTCGTTTCTGTGAAAAATCTTGCAAAATGAATAGCAGAAATGAATTCTACGTGTTTGATTTACTCGAAATTGATACCAAACATAAGCTAGTAGCTACAATACTAGTCATAAGGGTCCCCCCACTGGCAAAAAAATAAAATAAAAATTTACATTAAAAAAAAAGGTGGCTCCCCTTCTTAAATCATTGTTTTAGTCCTAATGACTAATCTTGCAAAAGGAAATTGCTTAATCATCAAACGCCGTATATTGCACTTTTTTGCCTTCTACAGATGCGACTATAACCCATCTTATAATAATAAAAAAAGAGCCTAGGTACCTTAGATTCAGAGGCAGCGTTAATAATTACTGGACCAAACCGGTCGGTTTCAAGTTTACACGTAGGATTTTTAAGAGTTATTTGTTGACACGACCACACAAATTAGTGGGTTAAGCTACACTTACCGTCACCCTTTTTCATATAAGTAGGGCCCTCGTGGTTTATACTGTGCCATAAGTTTTTTTTGATCGAACTTGAATACATAGTCCACCGTCCCATGCTGTAACAAATAAGTTCTTTGAAACAATAATAAACTTACGTAGACAAATAGGTGAAAGATGCTTTGCTTTTGCTTTTGGACAGAATGTGACTATCAGATAGTGACTCGTGTATCTTGATTTCAAGATTTTCCACTTAAGGTAAGTTACCAAGCAATGATCGACTTGATTTTTCGCACAAGGAGTAGCTAGGGAGCTAAATAATGAATGAAGGATATAGCTTACTTTTCTATGGGACTGAATTCATAGGCGAAATGCTAGTAAATCTTAGAAATAAGGAAACTGTCAGAAAGGGCATGTGGACGTGGCATGTGTGCGAGCTTCTGAATGTCAAAATTGTTCCTCAGCGTTCCTTGTCTCCCAGGACTTGCTGCTGTCAAATAGTTCGCTGCAACTAGGTTTTGTCAAAAATGCGCAATTGCACTCACATAGTATTTCAACAAATCAGAGATTTCATTATCACAACTTGAGGTTTACAGATTTTAGATTTTACTGTTGATTTTATAAATCTTTGACTTATGTGATGTAAAAGAAAACTTTTAGTTGACACAATTGCGATTTTTATACAGGAGGAATAAGACCTATGACCATCGCCTATGCAATACAGTGTCATCTAGCATGGAGTAGCAGGTTGAGTTCAATTTGTTGAAAGTTAGTACTTAGTAGTAAATTAGTACTACCGAACGACAAATGTCACTCAAGTACGGACATTCAAGTACAGACAGCGATCACTAACATTTTTATTATAATATACGTATTATTTATGATGTTAATAAATTAAGAAGCTTCTCCAATCATAAGTTAGTGATATCCAATTTGTATGGTTACTCAGCAAGTTCGTGACACGCGGGCACTAATACATTTGTCACCTTATTGTCATTCTAATCCAGGATTTGTTTTTTTTTTATTTTCTATGTATTAAATAAATATTTACCTCAATACAAAGACTTCTTCATCATCTGCGGCGTGTGCTTCCATCGCAAGTCGTATTGAAGGAAAACTTACTGCTGAAGCAGTTTTCGTTGTGATGTACACAAGCACTAAGCCCACATCTATGGCAATCATCATCGTCTTTAGATGGTCATGCAATTTTAATAATGTCGGACCATGAAACCACCCTTTTTCCTGTACACAAGAAAAAAAGGGATTAGAATTTTCATAAATATAAATTATTTTTTTATTTTATAACAGGCCGATCAACTACATCATAAAGTTTGGATGGGACCACTTACCTCAGTATGGTGATGGGGAATCTTATGGCCACTCTGTTTTTCACTGGGTTCACTTGGTGATTCGAAGCTGCGAGATCTTGCGTGTACCCGTTCTCCCGAGGGAGTTGCTTTCTGATCAGAAAAGTGAAAGTAAAATTGGATTAAGTGGTCTAAAAAACTTTCTACTTTATAATAATAAAAAATAAAAAAAATCATTGTGATCCCAAAGTTTTTTTTTTCATGGAAATCTGGAATTTCTAAAGATTTCTGCCAAATTGCACGAACACATTAAGTATGGCATGTTTACATTCAGACATTTCTCAACACTTGGATGGTACGATTGCATTTGTAGTAAAGTAATAGATTAATGTTAATAACGAAGTGTAAATAACACAATATGTATAATAAGATACTTACCTGCGGTGTTGTACGCACATATCTCTGTAAGTAGAGCGACGATGATACGTGCGGCACTTGTCTAAGAGAAGTAGTAGATGAAAAACCTAAAAAATGCATTAAAGTAACAGTATCTTACTGCAAAGACTAGGAAGTATGTAGTTGCAAAATGCCTTTTCAAACAGAATACAGCAACAATCGTTTCAGCCTACGAAAAATTGATTTTTAGGATTTATGATTTTTAATAAATTATTGATAAATTGGCCGGTTTTCCACTTTGCCGGCCGGCAGCGACTGGAAAGCTTGGTAACACAGCGCCGGCGCGGGACCACGGGTGAGAATCATCGCCGTTCTGGCGCCGGCGCCGGTCAGTGAATAAACATGCCATATATTTTCATACATTTTTGCTTTCCCGGTAGCCAGGCCGTTAGTGGCGCCGTTGCTGTGCCGTTGCCGTGCCGTCAAGTGGGAAAACGCCCATTATGTACGCAGCCAGATCTCCGCTACGTGGTCCTATTTTTGAAATACAGATGTAGCCCAAAAACAACCCCCTATCACTTTTAAATGCAAACCCGAAAATATCTGTTTCCATTGGGAATCATAATCGACAAATGTTGGGAAATTCTAGGTATACCGTGTCCATAATTCTGGCAGCGCCACCATCAGCGATTTCGAAATAGATTATTGTATCTAATAGTAATGCATACCTCATTCTATGAAATTGCCAGGGTAGGTGGTTTCCGAGATAAATGACAAAGTTTGGAGCGCTGCCGGGCTGTGTTCAGTTCAGCATCGCCTCAGCTGTAACTCTGTAGTTATAGTAAATATCGAAAACCTGTCTAGATAGTCATTTACTCATCAGTTTTACAGTTTAGGAAAAAGTGGTAATAGATGGAAAAAGTAAGTATTTTCGGAGATATTCAAAAAAGTTTGTGGCGCTGCTGGAATGACGTCAGCCCAGCAACACGTTTTCTAAACTACATATTTGTAGCAGCTCATTTTTTGACAGCAGGTACACATAGTTCTAAAAAGTTGTGTAAATATGGTTTTGGCGATATTCTGCAAGTATTTTTCACTTTATGGCACAAAAAAGTAAGAAGCAGGGCCTATCGAGATCTCAGTAACCATAAGGTATTAGAACGCTCGGTCAACTCCAATCGAAAGACCTATTCCCATACTTTCATGAATAATTGTAAGAGCATCGACACTTTACCAGAAACAAAGTGAACGAAGGTTAAAAATTAAATGCATAACGCCTGCCAAACTCGCAACCGCAATTTTTTCTTTTGCTATGAATTTTTTATCAGGCAGTATGGAGGCAATGTGTTTATCTGTAACCTTAATTTATTTTGTTTCTGGTTAAGTGTCGATTCTCTTACAATTATTCATGAAAGTATGGGAATAGGTCTTTCGATTGGAGTTGACCGAGCGAGCGTTTTAATACCTCATGGCTACTGAGATCTCGATAGGCCCCCAGCTTCTTACTTTTTTGTGCCATAAAGTAATAAATACTTGCAGAATATCACCAAAACCATATTTACACACCTTTTTCGAACTATGAGTACCTGCTGTCAAAAAATGAGCTTCTTAAAAGCTGTAGTTTAGAAAACATGTTGCTGGGCTGGCGTCATTCCAGCAGCGCCTCAAAACTTTTTTGAATATCTCCGAAAATACTTCCTTTTTCCATCTATTACCACTTTTCCTAGACTGTATAACTGATGAGTAAATGACTAAAACTACAGGTCTTCGATATTTACTATAACTAAAGAATTCCAGCTGTGGCGCTGCTGAACTGACGTCAGCCCGGCAGCGCCCCAAACTTTGTCAGTTATCTTGGAAACCACCTGCCCTAGCAATTTCTCAGCAATTTTTCATAGAATGAAAAATGCATGACTACTCCTGGTCACTCCACCTGGACCACTTTGGGAATCAATGCTGCAAAGGAAAGGATTCATTCAATCATGGAAGATAATTACCTGATTTAATGCGGCGTGGTTTGTAAGAAAGCCATGCAATAAATAAGGGATCGAGGGCGATTGCCGGTGGTTCAATCCAAATACCAAAGTAATTTACAGGTAGTGGACAGCCTTCATGACAAATTTGTATTGCAAAGCGGACGAGGGGTCTGAAAGTAAATTTTTAAAATAATTCTTGACGTTTTGTTTCGTTTCTCATACGGACTACGCTTAACCATGATCAAGAATTTGATAGAATAGGTATACCTTATTTAATTATAGCACAGCTTGGTTACTGATTCAATTGCCAGTATAAGCATGTTTTCTCATGATGTTTTTCCTCACTGTAGAAGGCTTCGTTCCGTTCAGTACCAATGCTATTAAAGAACATTTATGTTTACTCGATATATTTTGGTCACGAGTCCGAAACGATTCTATAAGTTTAAGTTGATTACTTCTGTTTACAAGGTGTTTAAAAAAAAACAAAAAAAATAATGATTCAAAATTGATTAAAATTTAGCTTATTGCACAGCTCTATTACAAATATGACAAGTATGTCATATTAATTATATGAAACTTTCATTTTGTAGATGTCAAACCGTGCAACTGATTACTAGAGTAGCGACTATTTCACTTTTAAAATTAAATTTTGGAATTTCTTATTTTTTGGGTTTTTTGAAACACCTTATTTAAATGGTAGCCTTCAGTGAAAACGAAATTAAGGTCAATCATACAATATAAACCTCTCGCGAACTATTCCATCTATATTTCGTAGGGAAATGACGAATCGACGATCGATTACGCCGTCTTACTAAAAACATCAAGTGATTAGTCATTTCGCTAAGGACTCAGTTCAGGGAAATGACGTAATAAGTGAATTAGTAGACTTTGTCAGTCAACCTTTTCACAGCTTTATCTGTACGATTTAATTCGACGTGGATATCCAATATCCATTCAGAAAATCTAAAATGTCAGTGACATTTTGCATGATATTTTGCATTACAGGGTGTAACAGAAAGGTGTAGTCATATTTCAAGATGGTGACCAGCCAATAAAACTGAACAACTTTCCAATAAGAACCTACTTGAAATTAAAAAAAAATAATTTCGGCCTTTCATACTAAACCTATCAGCTGATCGCACAAGTTGTATGGAGAGGCGAAAATTTTTTTTTGAGTTTTTAAATAGATTCCTTGGGGAAAGTTGTTTAGTTTTATTGGCTGGTCACCATCCTGAAATATGATTACACCTTTCTGTTACACCCTGTATATGTATAGGAATCCTATGTCCGCATTTAAACTCTATTGTTATATTTCCGCGTTTAAACTCAGGTATGCATAATATTATATCGCTTACGTTGAAGTAGGTGCATCGGGACCAGAGACCACCCAAGCTTGTTTAACAATTTCTTGTTCTGAAACAAAAGTATACCGAATTGTAACACAGTCATGGTCGTCAAAGACCCTTTAATAAGTTTTAATAAAATGGCTTAATGGACTATACTGGGTGATAAAAAACCTCCTAGCTATATTCAAAATCCTGAACCAGTATCACTCAAAGAACACATTTATGAAAAAAAAACTTTTTTTAATAAACGTAGACAGTACTCCTAACTCCTACACCAGGCACGCGAGGGGTGCGGGTAAGCGCTCGGGGGGTGCACCCGAGTGGTGTCTACATTTAGGAAAAAAAATTCCCACCGAAAAAATAAAAAATAAATAAAAAAGAAGTGATACTGGTTCAGGATTTTGAATATAGCTAGTAGGTTTTTTTTCACCCTGTATGTAACCAAAACAATAAAAAAACTTTGCCTACCTGTCTGATTATCAGGTGAATGAAATACTGTCGTTCGGAACGATTTCAGTGTCAAATGGTGCGTGACTGTTAGTTTCGTTATGAAACCACGCTGTAACCATTCTTCCAAGGTGATATCTAAAGCCACCGAATCAGAAACTGAAACATAATTAAGTACATATTTTGTCACATTCTTCAATTATCTCCGTATCGTATTAAAATCCTGTAACTTTCCAACTATTAAGGGGCCATCCATAAATTATGTCACATGAATTTCATGATTTTTTGACCCCCTCCCCCTCCTTGTCACAGCTGGTCACATTTGTAAGACTCCCCCCTCCCTAGCGTGACGTCACATATTTAGCATTTTTTGTAATTTTCTAATAAAAGACTTAATACGAGTTGTTATTTTTTTTGGAACTCAAAACTCATTGTCTCAACCAAAGTAAAAACGTAAAAAGAATGCTTGGGACTGAGGAGGTTAAGTTTGTCGTTAATAGTACCTTTTGAAATGTGACGTCACGAAACTCATGACCCCTCCCACCTCCTTGTCACACAATGTCACACTTTGTCGACCTCCCCTTAACGTGTGACGTAATTTATGGATGGTCCCTAAGAACTAGTTCTGATAAGATTATTTCATGGCACAATATGGTTTTCTGCAACATGACGTCTAGGTAGATTATTCGGAAATATCAGCTGATGGTAAAATAGGATTTTACTTTTCATTCAGGGTTAAGCCAATATTAAACACGGCAGTTAGTAAAATAAATCGTCGTGGTCAGCAGCCCATATGGAGTGACTTTTATTTATTAGCTAGCAAAACTTTAGGGGGTTATTCTCTCCAACTGAACAACTTTCCCCAAGTACTACCTATATGAAATTCTCAAAAATAACTTATCATATTTCGACCTATGTTACTTAAAGTAGTTGAGTTTATTTCACATCCTAATCCTCGCGCGATTTATGCACATCCGGGTGTGCAGGGATTTGTATCGCACGGCGCCTAAACAAGCGCGCGACGGGTTAAAGTCACCCTATTTACTGGCCGGCACGAGTGAAACAAGTAACAAGGGGTTTTTAGACTACTGCACACAACACAAACTACAGAGACCAGACCATTTCTGTTGCTAAACCGTTTTAATGACAGCATCCAGTTTTTGCTGATATTAATTTTTTTTCGTGATGTATTGAAACAGTGAATAAAGCTGCGTTGATGTGGTATCTTGATGTGCTGGCCTTGTTTTTAACATCAGTTTCAGGGAGATGGTATCGTTAAAAGTTAATATCTGTTCATCAAAAAATTATAATGTTCCTTTTTGATTCGACGATGTATGTTAATTTGCAAACACATTTATACCTAATACCAGAAGAAACATAAATATCCACTTTTTATCAAAAATATTAGTTAGGTCATTTTCTCCATGAATGGAAGTAGAATTAGCTGGCATTCCGTATGTTATATTTAAATTTTATTTGAAGTAAATGAGGTATTTGTAAGTTTTTTCTATTATTTTTGATATATTTAGCAGAAAAAAGATAAACTAATAGCGAATTTTAGTTTACAAACCTTCGCCGCTGAAAGCATCTCCAATGAGTGACGTGTGTGTTAATCTCTGTGCTACACGTTGCTTTTCCAGCGACATCAGCAATTCTACAGCAATTTGTATAACGGCCGATGAGCCAGAAATATTTAATTCATCTGTAATGTTGAAATGAGTAATAAACATCGAGTGCTTTTAGAATGCAAATAAAACAATTAAAACAGTTACATATATACATACTAATTTTTATGGCGTAACTGTAAATGACACTGTGCTTCTTATCAAAATAATCTGCATACAGTAAGAAGTGTGAGACAAATCGCACGTCTATTCTGGCGCAGGGTTTAGACTGTTTGGTTTCTTCACATGTGAGGTATACTTGCATAGACTTCATAGACGCAGTAAAGTGTATGCGCGCACCTTGCCACAATGGACCTTTATCTAAAGGAACTTGACTGGCTGCAGAGCATACCCTGTAGTACAACAAGAATTAAGGTTACGTCCACTCTGATGATGTAATATTCAGAAAATAAAATTGAAGCTGCTCAACCTGATCTCTGTTGTATTAAACACTAAAATTAAAATTTTTGAATCACCCCTGACATTCGATTGCTTATAACTTTTAAACGGCTTAACAGATTACTGTTAATGAAACATGGCTAAGAACACTCGGGATAAAATTATCCATGACACAAAAAAAACTAAACGAAAATCGGTTCATCGGTTTGGGAGCTACGATACCACGGACAGACACGTTAAACTTATAACACCCACCTCTCTTGTAGCGACGGGGGTTAAAAAATTGCACATGATCCCAAGACACTTGAGCAGTGTATTTAGTTCCACTTTGATGAAAGGAGAAATGTATGTATTCCATTTGCATTTTTATTACAACTGTAATGTTTGTGGATACATGGATATGAGGTTGACACTTAAAATTAACTTCAGTAACAATAGCACGGGAAAAATAGCATATTTTGGAGGCAAAGTATGTACATCAATGAAACTTTGTTTACAACTTTATCTTGGCACTAAAAGTGAGGATCAGCCGATTCCTACCAAAATTTTGGGGTCCAATCCCCTCCACTGGGTTTTAAGAAATTCCCATACAAAAGAAGAATCGGTATTTTTTACCCTCTAACAAAGATTTCCACACAAAATCAAAACTATTGAAGCTGTAAGTTTGAAATTTTGTTTAGATGATCTTCAGATATTGTGGCAGCTTACTTAAAAGAGATTACACGGAATTCCCATGGGAACGAATTGTAGGGCGTCCGCTAGTTGATATGTATCTACCTTTTAAACTATTATAGACAGCATTTTCAAATTTTCAGGAGATACGTATTATGAAAGTGACTATCGTAAAATAGAATATAAAAAAAAAATTAACCATAGTGGGGTCCCCATAGGACAAACGTCAAAAATATCGCATTTTTTTAACAACTTTTGTCACTGCTCTTTTAAAAAAACTATATAATGCATATATTCCTAACTTAGTACACATTTCAAACACACTTTACATTATTAAAAAAATAAATGAAAAATAGTCAAAAGTGAGTCGGATTCAAGCTAAAAATGTTTAAACAGAAACTCGCACTTGAACTGTTTTTGTGATATTTACCTGGTTATTTGTCATAGAATTACTGTGATATTATAATAAAACGAAGACATATACATCGAATGCACGTATTCTAAAATTTCTGAGTTATAGTGTAAATAATAAAAGTAATTCTACGACAAATAACCAGGTAAATGTGACAAAAACAGTTCGAGTGCGACTTTCAGTTTAAACATCTTTAGCTTGAGTCCGACTCACTCTTGACTGTTTTTCATCTTTTTTTCAGATTGATGTAAAGTATTGTTTAAATGTGTACTAAGTTTGAAATGTATGCATTACATGGTTTTTGGAACAGAGCAGTAACACAAGTTGTTAAAAAATGCGATATTTTGAACGTTTGTCGTATGGGGACCCCACTGTGGTTTAGGTTTATAATTTTATTTATTATAGTTTACGATAGATATCATCATAATACGTATTTTCTGAAAATTTGTATACGCCGTCTCTAATAGTTTGAAAGATAAGAGGGCTGCGACTGAAACACCAAACTTAAATATCAACCAGCGTCTGCCCTAAAATTCGTTCCCATGGGAACTCGGTTTAATCTCTTTTAGGTAAGCTTCCACAATAATTTAAGATCATCTTTGCAAAATTACAAACTTATAGCTTCATTAGTTTTGATTTTAATCGCCTAGTTTGTAAATTGTGCACTTTTAAAAATTTCCCCTTGCCCATACTTACCCCCTGGTAGGACCCCTAAATTTTGGTAGGACTCGGCAGATCCTCATTTCTAGTGCCAAGATAAAGTTATAAACAAAGTTTCAATGATGTACATATTTTGCCGCTAAACAGACATTTTTAGTCTTACTTTACCCGTGCTATAAAAGGACTAATTTTTTTATATTTACTTAGGTAAAAAAGATGATTTATTATACTTTCATTTCCAAAAATCTAACCAATAAATAAAAAATATCAACATTGTACGTACCTGTGAGCATATACAGGTGCAGTAACCATAAAGTATACCTCTGGTACTGAAATGTTTAGTACTACCGGCCATGGCGCCGGCTTTTCAGTCAGCGAGTGATCCCATGGCGGAACTTTTAAATTCAAGTCACTAATTTGAACATTTAATCGCTTTTGAGGTAAGTTTTCGTGAAGAGCCTCGCATTCTTCTATCGTGAGAGTTCGCGGTGTCCGCTCTAAAAAAGTAGGGTACTGTATTATACCTTAAATAATAAAAGCACATTTCAAACTAATATCCATAATGATGAACGTGTACCTATATGAACTTTCGGAGTCTCATCGTAAGCTTTTGTGAAAATTTGAAGTCGATGTATCAGTCCCATACATACTTGGAGATCTATCGGTTTCACTTGGATATCCATTACACAGTCTTCTACCCAGTCGCTGTTAAAGTAAGAAATGTGTTTAAGTATGTGTTTTACTGGACAACTGACATGATAGTAGTTTCAGTTACGCAGAACCTTAGAGGTATTGTGTCATAGGAAGAATATTATATGCGATTTAGGAAAACATAACATTGTCTGTGTGTAAGCTGGCTTGACGTCAAGCTAGCGTACCATGGCCGTTTTCGAAAACGGTTTATACTACAGCACAAAAGGGTACACCAAAAACTGTGTATAAATAGTAGAGCGACTATGAATAAATCTAGGAACAAATATTTTGTTCAGAAAGTAATGGCAAAGACAGAGTCAGAGTATGTCAAACTATTTATCTACTAAGTAATCGTAATGAAACCCTTACGATGTTTTTCTTTCACCGAAAACCGAGAAATCCGATAATGGATACGGATCGGATATGGATTAATGAGAAATATGTAAAGAAGAATTAGTAGTAGAGGCCTAAACTTGGATTTGAGCCCGCAAGCTTCCAGTTTCAAGACTGATTTTTTTACCAACTCGGCTGTCGGTTGGTGGCAATCAAGTATGAACCAATTTGTACGTACTCTGTCTTAATAAAAAATGAACTTGTATCTACTATGTCTTAATAAAAAAAAGCATATCAGTTAGTATTTAATAAAACTATAGAAGTATAATTAATTTAAAATGAAAACTTATCTGTAGTTACGTATTTTGACAAATTGTACACTATGTTTTATGTTCTGTTGATTGTGATGTATGTCTTTGTGTGCAAATAAAGTGTATTGTATTGTATTGGACACTAACCTGAACTCGAAAGTTTTCGGTGGATTGTCATAGGGATTCGTTGCTGTATCCGGAGGGAACCTCTCCTTAACATAGCTTATAAAAACAATTGGAGACATATGTTTCCATAGCAGAGAATTATCTTCATCATGAATTTCTATGACAGATAAGTTTACAAGATCTAGATCTTCCGTGGCTTTTAATTCATTTGTGCGATTCTCGAAGTTACGCCTGCTTGTCTCGAAAGACAGCAAGGAGCCTTTTCTTTCTGCAGATCCTCTTGCTTCTAAAACCTGAATTTTTTCATCGTAGTCAGTTTAATTCTTGGAAAAAAGGTGTCCACAACCGTGATTTCGCGAAAGTCAGAGTAATTTTAATCAAAATGAAAATATAGAATAGCAAAGCCACCAATTTCAAATAAAGGCCATAAAGGATGTAGTACGACAGAGCCTCGTCCGTTGATCAGCAGACTACACCACTAGCAGATGACGATGACGATATTATTATGACCGCACCCCACACCCCACCTTAGTCACTTAAGTACCTCTATATTCAACAAAAGATAAAGCCAACTTAGTTATACTGTCACCAGTATTTTATGATCTAAAATCTAATTTTAATCATCGATGATATAATTTTTGTGATCACCAGTAACCAGTAAAATAGAAAAAGCATAAAACAATGATATTACAATATAAATATAGGCAAATATGTCATCTAACATAAGCTACATGATTTTTCCAAAACCCCACGGGAACGTCCCGGTTGGAAAGCTAGTTTTAAATATGTTTGTATACCATTGTAACTGATGCAGTAGACAAATTATCCTTCACTTCGGATTGATTTGCTTCCGTTGTTTCATGTGTTTCTTTGACATCGTTCTCATTAGGCCAATTCCAATATGTGTCCTCTGGCGCTTTATCACTTTCTTTCCTCTTTAAGTATAATGTCGGTTCATGATGACTCTATAAAACAAAACAGAAGTGGGTTACTACTTAAAGGATGATGCCAGGGTTTCTATGAAATTCGGGCCTACCCACCAATAGCTGTGTGTAATAATAATCGTTAGATTAGGATTTTTAAGCTAAACAAAACTTACGGGTTAATATTACATACATACATACGCTCACGCCTGTGATCCCTAACGGGGTAGGCAGAGCATCAGTGGCTCCAGAAAACCACTTAATGCCACGTTTGACACAAATGGTGAGGGTTATTAGATGGAACATGTTGTGTAATGGAGAGAGGTGGTCAGCCTTTCGCCCATGCTACAGCAAGACCCTCACGTCCCACTTACTGATTTTTACAGTATGCCTGGGAAGAGTAGGCAGCTGGCACATTCTAAGGTTTTTCTTTCACTCCCAGTCCAGCATGGAAGGATTAATATTTAATTTCAATAAAGCGTGACGCCAGAGTTTTTATGTAAGGAACGTATTTAATCTTGCGACAAATAATGTTGAAATTGATGCTATTTAGTTGGCGTGGTTGGTGTGGTTTTGGTATAGTGTTTTAATTATTTAACTGTTAAATAACTTCAGCAAAACACAGCTGAGGGTACTCGTCGGTATTCAAACTCGGAATTTGTTGTGTGTAGCGGCTGCTAACGGGAACCTCTCTGAAGCTCGCCGCTAATACCACGAAGCGCTACATTGAAGACAGACCAGAAGCTAATCGCTGCCTATAATAGTTTTGCCTTGATGACATGCCGTCTGTATTCTTCTAGCAGTTTTCATGGTACTGCCGTGGAAAATGACGGCGGATACCCTAAAAGAACTGACGGTTAACTAGAAATAGGGATTCTTCAAATTTTGGAAGATAATCCTAGAACCAACACACGCCGGGTGGGGCGGCGCTAAATGTCAATCATATGGCTGTTTGGCACTGAATGAAGACGGTTAGCATCTGTACCGTAGCGCTCGTAGCCCAGTGGCACGTCAAGCAGTCGGTCCCGCTGTTGTCGATTGACTGCAGTCGTTAAAACCAAGTCAGAGGCCATTATGCGGTTTGAAAACTCTGACACTAGGGTAAGCCAAGTTTGCCACACACTTGACTATACCTACACGATAAGAATAAGAAGCATCTGTACCATTTCCGGCGCACTCAAGAGCTCCCAGAGTACGACTTTGAACCCCGATAAAACTTTTGCAATGGTACCGAGATCGATTTGCAGCCGATAGCGATTTCCCTATGAACATTTTGTGGACAGATGAAGCTTAATTTACTCGCGCTGGTATATCAAATGTGCACAATGAGCACGTATGGGCTCACGATAATCCACACGCGTCTTGCGAGTAGTTTCAAGCACTAGTGGCACATAAATGTGTGGGCAGCCGTCTACGGTACTCGACTGATTGGGCCAGTATTCTTGCCTGAAAGGTTATTCAAGCAGGGCTTGAAAAAATATCGGTTAAAACGGTTATAACGTCATACCTTTTTTTAGGTACTCGTAAATAACGGTACCGTTATTTTCCGGTAGCTAAAAATTTTGGTAGCGAAATTATTTGGCAGCGCTTAGTAACGGTATCATTATTTTTATGGTACATAAATGATTAAATTTAAGTTTTCTTTACACCCCACCGCTGCTGGCTTTTTTGGCCTTTGAACGAGTGTTTGAGACCGACAGTTTTTCCGGTACCGAAATAATTTCGGTTACGGTAGCGATAAAAATAAAGGTATAACATTATTGTAAAATGATAAAGGTATCGTTTTTTTATACCGGTAGCGTAACCGTAATTCTTAACCGTTTTGACTCTACCTTTATTGAAATTTTATACCTGTACCATACCGTTATACCTTAACCGTTTTCAAGCCCTGCTGATAAGTATTGTTAACCATACCCCACCACCATCACTACCAAGTAGCGGCAAAATCCGAACAGGAACAAAGGCAGACTTGCTGAATATCCTTCTGATAATCTTGTCGTTCAACAACCTACAGTAGATGCAACCATTTTTATGGCGCGGTAAGCATAAATTTGCTTAATCCCGGTTGGCAAAAACTTTATAGGATTACGCGGAAAATGGTTTCTTAACTACATCTCTGCTTAACTAGATAAAACCAGTCACATCAACGTTGTTTGTAATGTATACCAAAGGGACAGCCTAAAAGCTTCAATGAGAGCGGAGAGAAGAAAGGGAATCTGCACATACAGTTAGAAGGTCAAAACATTGGAGTTACACATTCCAGCTCCATGGCATCCAAGAATGCACTATATTCGGTGCCTACACGGTAGCCCACATAAAGTTGTATAAAAAAATAATACTTACATTATTAATATCAGAATGGCCACAGACGCAATTGCCCCGTGACTGCAAATATAAGTCGCGTATTCCTGCTTTCACTTGGAATGAAGTAGGAGTACACAGAGTACTTTTGATGGCAGTATGCAAAGCATATAATTCAAGAACGTTTCGAGAGCGTTTGCGTGTAGCGTAGTCGACCTCCATTGCCTGCAAATAACAAAAAACATGAAAGTATGTAAAACTAGCTTTCCGCCCGCGTGGACTACAGGTTATATCGTGTCCAACTGTGGGATAAATGTAGCCTATGTCCTTTCTCAGGCTATAAGTCCTTTCTCAGGCTCTAATCTATCTCTATACCAAATTTCATCAAAATTGGTTCAGTAGACAGAGTTACTTCCGCATTTATAATATTAGTATGGATTTGAGCTGCATTGTAAAACGATCAGCTTCTAGTAATAAATAAGTTAACTATCGTGATTTGTCAACGAGTTTCCGAATACCTACGTACAATGCAGAGATAATCGTCAACTTAGTTGAATGAAACTTATTATTTTCAATATATTGAATGTGAGATAAGTTTAATTAATCTCTTTAAAATCCGAGTGAATAGGCTTCTTCTTTATGAGCTTGCTACATTCCTGACCACATATTCGGCCCTGACTCAGATTGTGGTCAAGAGCGAATAATAAGAATCGACAATTACTTACTTTAACAATGAGCGAGATTTCGTCGACATAAATGGATGTCAACATAGGAATCGGCTGCGGTGTTGCTGGCAACTCATCAGGACCTGGATCACGGTCTATGAGAGTAGGCATCCAAGACCAGGCCCATTCTGTCCAACTTTCTTGTTTTGTTGGTTCCTCCGGTGATGATTTCGAAGCTACAAAATTAGAAAAAAGTTTTATAAATTACTAATATATGCGTACATTTATGGATAAAAATATACAGGGTGTTAGGGACGCTTAGCAGATACTTAAAAAGATACATAAGTTGCTAAAAAAACGGCCAAGTGCGAGTCGGACGTGATTTTTTGCTCGTTTTATCTATATATAAAAACGAGCAAACAATCACGTTTGTTGTCAATATTTAATTTATTCTGTTTTTTTAGTATTTGCTGTTATAGCGGCAACAGAAAAATGCATTACCTTTGAAAATTTCAACTGTCTAACTATCACGGTTCATTAACAATTAAAATTGAACAATAAAATTAATTAATTAAAAAATTAAAAAAATTAAAAAACCCGACTGCTTAGTAAAAACTGAAAAGAAAAAACAAGTAAGTCCAGTGGTCAAGACTTTTGTTATTGAATATTATTAAATAACATAACGATTTTAACAATCGGGACCCACTATCACAGAATATACAATTTTCACTAATATTTAAGTGAAAATCGTTACTAACCAACTTTAAATAGTAGCTAATAGATTCTGATTGAAAAACGATATAAGAAATCTAAAAATAAGTTTTAATAAATACCTATTCAACGATACACCACTTGACATAGTTCGTCGATTTTCATTTTTTTTCTTTTTCACATTATGGCGTCCAAATTCGGCCTTTTTGATTTTTTCAAATTTTTATACTTTGTATGATATTTGCCACGTAATTACGAATCCAACGACGTATCATTTATCAAAATCGGCCCACGCGTTTGGTCTAAATAGTGCCACAAAGGTACAAACATACATTCATACATAGGCTGATAAACATATTACCCTCCTTTGTGTCGCGCAGTCGGGTAAAAAAAACACGTTTGTTTTATAGAAGTCCTCTTCAATATTTATTTTATTCTCTTTTTTAGTATATGTTGTTATAACGGCAACACAAATACATCATATGTGAAAATTTCAACTGTTTAACTATCACGGTTCCGTAGGTCATGACCTACGGAGCCGAAACGTGGAACATGACAGTGAGGTTGGCCACCGATTGCACGTCGCTCAGCGAGCAATGGAGCGCTCCATGCTCGGGATCTCGCTAAGGGATAGAATCCGAAACGAGGTCATCCGACAGAAAACCGGAGTGATGGATATTATCCAAAAGTGTAGCAAGCTGAAGTGGCAGTGGGCTGGCCATGTCTGTCGCAGAACCGACGAGCGTTGGAGTAAACAGGTTCTCGAATGGAGACCACGTCTTGGCAAACGTAGTGTAGGACGCCCCCCAGCCAGATGGTCAGATGACCTAAAGAAGATAGCGGGTAGTGGCTGGATGAAAACAGCGGAGGATCGTGCAAAGTGGCGCACCTTGGGGGAGGCCTATGTTCAGCAGTGGACTGCAATAGGCTGATATGATGATGATGATGATGAACTATCACGGTTTATGAGATATAGTCTCGGACTTATCTATAAAAACGAGCAAAAAAATCACTTTTTTTGTTTGGGAGCCCCCTCAAATATTTATTTTATTCTGGTTTATAGTATTTGTTGTTATAGGACCAATAGAAATACATCATCTGTGAAAATTTCAACTCAAATCCGGTTCATGAGATACAGCCTGGTGACGGACGGACGGACGGACAGCGGAGCCTTAGTAATACGGTCCCATTATTACCCTTTGGGTACGGAACCCTAAAAATATTTCAGTATTTATAAATGTAAATTCTGGAACATTATGTAGCCTATGTTCATCAGGGATATTCTAATGTAGAAAGAATTTTTCGAATCGGTCCAGTAGTTTCGGAGCCTATTCAATGCAAACAAACAAACAATCATTCGGCATCCATCGTGGCTACTCCAGTATTACTAGTCGCATTAGACATGTGCGCCGATTTATAAAAGACCGGCGGTTCATGAGATACAGTCTGCTCACAGTATAACAATGGTGACAGACGAACGGACGGACAGTCGAGTCTTAGTAATAGGGTCCCGTGTTTACCATTTGGGTAAGGAACCCTAAAAACTTTTCTGCACATTAAAAACACGCCATCTACCTTACTACAAATAAGTTAGAGGGAGTTTTAAATGAAAGTTTTAATTTATTTTGTGAAAAAAAAGCCACTTAAACTGCAGTTAGACATGGTTAACGAGCGGTTATGTTACATCAGAAAAATGTTCCTCATTCCTACCTAAGCATATCTATTTACGAAATACCTGCACTTGAATTTGCTTTTTGCGTCGATTTATCTTTAGCGGCCGTTGTGTTTTTTGCTGCTTCAAGCGGCCTTTCATTAAATAATCTCAAAAGAAGTATAATTTGGTCACTTGTGACTCCCCATGCTAGTCTCGATGAGCGTAATTCTGTGTGTATATCTTTGGCTTTTCGACTGTTAGCAGACACCAGGCTAGTCAAGACTCTGTAAATAAGTAGATACAGCTTATTAATCAGTTTTAGATAATTAAAATTCCACCGAAGATTATCGTGAAGAGATAGAAAAAACGTTTTATTCCTAGTCACTGAAAGTAACTTATGGAGAACAAGTTTTCGCGAGCAGTGTTAATCAACCGCCAGTGATCAAATATTAAATTAATACTTATCTCCTTTATAACTTATAACGTCTCTCTTTTGAGGAAAACTATTTTTTTTATATGTTACGCAATGGACTTATCTGTATCTGAGTAACTAAAAGAAAAGACAAACTTTGTGAATAGTACTACTAACCTGAAGTCTAATCTGCATCTGTACAATAAGGGGTCTTGATAAAATCTGATTTTTCCATCAGAATCAGCTCGATCAAGACACAGTGTAAGATCATCTAGAGTTATCTGTCGTCTAACTTCTGGGTTAGTTTGGTCAATATCTGTACAGAAAAGCCAAATTGTATACGAAGTTAAAATATGATGCTACCAATAAACAGTTTCCTACTGTGTACTTTAATTTTGTCTTTACCAGCAAATGCAGGTTTCCAGTCAGATCCAGTGCTATCAATAGAAAGGTGTTTCACATTGAGAGAGAGCACAACATCATCTTGTACATATTTCACGATAAGATGTTTAACTCTTATCGCGATGTTGCTAACAATACGACGAATTAGAGCTTGCATGTATCCAGGAGGTGTTTCTACTACCTGTGCTTGCCTGAAACATTAGAATATTAGTATCGTGGGCGAACGGGAATAAAGGAATACTGCGTTATCCTCATTGTAGATTATTTGCAAGACTTTTATTCCGGTTAAACCGTCGCGCGCTTGTTTACGCCGTTTGCGATAGTAATCTCGGACACCATGTGCACTTTTAGCACGCCAAGGTGTCAAAGTTTCACTCCACTTCCAAGTAATTGCAATTTGCATAAAGTTTTATTAAATAAAAAATATTGATATCTGCATTTATATTTAAATGTCACATAAGGTGTGACATTTTCGTCATCTGCCCAATTAAAGGAATGGGCCTCCCTTCGGACAGTGAAGTGAAGGTGATGCATACTTTTTTTTTAATACATTGCATAATGTTAAAGATTCTCTCGCAGTTATTTTCACTAGCTTTAAGCATTACATATAACTATGCCTATGGGTAGCGAAACTGTCAGTGAACTGCTCTTGTGAGGAAGAAATCGCGCATTAAATGGTCAATCGGCTCAAATCATTGTCGGTTTGCCGAGTTTTAAAAATAGGTAAAGTTAGTAAGTTTGATTTAAACAAACTTCTAAAAGTAAACTAAGTAATAGTATAGATAAAAATTAAAAGTAATAGAAGATTACCCTAATTTTGATCCAGATGACATTTCTTCTTCGTGTGGTAGAAGGTTTAAAATACATTCTGAAATTGGAAAATAATACAATCATTACAGAATAATTTTCCACTTTAAAAAAACGTATAAGTCACCGACTTCAATCCCAACAACAGTTCGCACAAAGTAGATAACTAGTATTTTTTGCAGACTACAATGCCTATTAGCAGATAACCACAAACGAAAAAGGCTTAGATGCCTTTCATCTAGAGCTGAAAAATCGTTTTGCCCTACTCGAAACCACAGGCAATATTGAAAAGGACCTCGAAAGCGTGGCACATACAATAAGCGAAGTGGGAGCCAGGCATTTTAAGGGAAAGCGAGCAAGCCGGAAGTCCAAACTTTCAAGCGGGACTTTGGAACTGATGAGAGTACGACGAGAAACGCCGGAGAATGTTTTGTCAGATCCCCAGGCACTCCATAGAAAAATCCGGAAATTGGTGAGACGTGACCTCCGAAGCTCTAATACTCGTAATACAGGAGGCGATCGAGCAGAACCGTAGGTCAAGTCTTTTCCAAAAACCTGGGAAAGAGTCATATGACAAAGCTAAAGACCTTGGACGGCAAAATCGTCACATCAGCACCGGAGATTCTTGCTGAAATCGAGGACTTTTACGGCAAACCATATGCTTCGCAAAACGCGAAGCCTCCACCCGGCGCCAACGATCTACGTTCCATGCTTACACGCCACTTCACTGACGACCTCCCGGATATAGACGAAGACGAAATTGCGGCGGCTCTTCGACAGCTTAGCAATGGGAAGGCTCCCGGCGAAGACGGAGTAACCTCAGAGCTCCTGACGGCAGCAGGAAGGCCGGTTATCAAGGAGCTCAAAAGGCTTTTCAACTCCGTAATAACCAATTGGACTACCCCGGAAGCGTGGAGCAGGGGCTCCACGTGATAGCGTTGTTTTTCAAGAAAGGGGACAAACTCTTGAAAAAATATAGGCCGATTACGCTCCTGAGCCATGTCTGTAAGCTTTTTTTGAGAGACGTCACAAATCGTCTGGCCGCTAGATTTAACACCTTCCAGCCACCGGAACAAGGAGGGTTTCGCAAAGCCATTAGTACCGTAGACCATATCCACACAGTAAAGCAGGTTATGCGGAAGTGCGAAGAGTATAACCAGCCACTGTGTGTAGCTTTTGTGGACTACGAGAAAGCCTTCGACTCAGTCGAGACCTGGACCGTTCTGGAGTCCTTGCAGCGTTGCCAAGTCGACTGGCGATACTGTCATCGTTGCCATACTATATAGGTGCTGAGAAGCCTATATAGTATGGCAACGATGACAGTTCAAGTACAAAACCACTGTACAAGACCAATTCAATTGTTCAGAGGTGTTAGACAGGGGGTTGTCACATCCCCGAAACTGTTTAACAATGCTCTGGAGGACGTCTTTAAGACGCTAGATTGGAATGGACTGGGCATCAATGTCAACGGCAAATTCCTATCGCACTTCCGCTTCGCAGAAGACATAATAATATTGGCAGAAACACCACAAGTCCTGCAAGAAATGCTGCACAGCCTTAACGCTGCCTCAAGACGTGTCGGCCTTGGCATGAACTCGGACAAGACCAAGGTCATGTTCAATGATCATGTCATGTCCAGGCCGATCTCTGTAGACGGTGTTACGCTTGAATTTGTTCAGGAATACATATACCTCGGGCAAGCGTTGCAGTTAGGTAGAGACAACTTCGAGCGGGAAATCACCAGAAGAGTGCAACTTGGCTGGGCAGCATTTGGGAAGCTGCGTCATATCTTTTCGTCACCACTCCCGCAAAGTCCTACCATTCATTACAGTATTAGGATACATCCTACGTCATAACCTACGGAGCCGAAACATGGAACATGACAGTGAGGTTGGCCCAGTGATTGCACGTCGCTCAGCGCGCTATGGAACGCTCTATGCTCGGGATCTCGCTAAGGGATAGAATCCGAAACGAGGTTATCCGACAGAAAACCGGAGTGATGGATATTATCCAAAAGTGTAGCAACCTGAAATGGCAGTGGGCTGGCCATGTCTCTCGCAGAACTGACGAGCGTTGGAATAGACAGATTCTCGAATGGAGACCACGTCTTGGCAAACGTAGTGTAGGAGGACGCCCCCCAGCCAGATGGTCAGATGACCTAAAGAAGATAGCGGGTAGTGGCTAGATGCAAAAAGCCGAGGATCGTGCAAAGTGGCGCACTCTGGGGGAGGCCTACGTTCAGCAGTGGACTGCAATTGGCTGATACGATGATGATGGTGGACAAACGAAAATGTCACTAATTTATTTAGATGATGTTCTGGTTTGTAGTTTTGTTGTTTTTTAAAAGCGCTGAATCATTTTCGATAAAATTTATATGGGACCACGTCTGGAGACTCTTTCGAACAAAAAAAGAATTTCGAAAATCGATTCATAATTTTTTAGCGGAGAAATCGGTGAACATACATAAAAAAAAATTAAAAATTACATACAGTCGAACATGAAACCTCTTCCTTTTTTGAAGTCGGTTAAAAATAGATGTATTTCTGTAAAGATTTGTTATAATTGGTATGCTACTCTGTAAGGTATTTAATTTATCTACGCACTACTCTCGCTCTAAGTCTGTCTGTCTGTGTATCCACTAACTCCTAAACCACGCAACGGATTTTGAAACAGTTTTTAACCGACTTAGAAAAAAAAGGAGGAGGTTCTCAATTACAGTGAATTTTTTAATTTTTTTAAGTTTGTGATCTCAAAACTCGGTCATTTGTAGACCGATTTCAAAAAATATTACCACCACACATCTTTCCTACCGTCTGGTGATCGGTTGATAATATCACCAACCCATATCTTTCACGCAATCTGGTTATCGTTTTGAGAGTTTTACTACCCCGTATCTTTCTTGCCATCTTGCGACTGGTTGTGAATATCACTAGGTACCTCATATCTTTCCGTGGCTATTACGAGGGGTGAAAGTAATTGATCATTATATAGATAAATAGATATATAATCTCTCTCTTTGATCGCTCTTTAATCTCGAGTGATTTAGTGGTTTATAATAAATCTACGAGGGAGTTATATGAATGATAAATGATAACTTTTTAAAAGAATAAAATAAAATATTTTTAACAAAAAATTACCTGCCTTCAAACAGGGTGAAATAATTTTTAAAAGCTATGTTCACGAGTAAGTAGTGGTAACGGGTAAAACAGTTAATAGGTGAATTCATAGCGGAATATGGTAAATAGATGAATATTTTTTTTGACGTCGGCGCCGCGCCGGTTTGAACAGGACCACAGAATAAATAATAGTACCAGGACCTAGTTTAATGAAATAAGAATTCGCACAAGCTTTTTTTGGCAGTATAAAAACTAAGATAGTTTTAATAGATATGCGAGTAAATTGTTCGGCGCTGACGCAAAAAAAATTCCTCTCTGTTTACCATATTCCACAATGAATTCACCTATTTACTGTTTTACCCGTAACCACTACTTACTCGTGAACATAGCTTTAAAAAATTATTTCACCCTTTTTGAATACGGTTCAATTTTTTGTTAAAAATATTTTATCGTCATCATGTAGATTATTTTTTTCGGAAGGTTTATTTATATGTATTGTCGCTAGTAAAACGCTAGTAATATTATTGATCACTCACTTTTCGTAACAGAAAACATTAACTTGACCTTGTGTGGGTGGACCTTTGCTCAAAAGGTTTGGTACTTGGATCTCGATGAATTTTACGTCTATTATTAGCAACAAGATTAGAGGGCTTATAAGATGTTTGTATGAACGCTTGCATACTACCGTGTATTTTTTTTACTGCGGCCATCTACGAAACTTGCAACAATCGATAGCTGCAACTATTACAAACGTAACTTTTAAGATAACATATCCCTAAAGTCATATCATAAGTTTCCGAGATAAGTTTTGAGCTGTTGAAGTTGTACCTGTGCCTGTGGCGCCAACAAGAGGCATAGTTGGCAATTAAATTAATACAGTAATCGTATGGAACGACTGTAATATACTGTTTCATAGTCACCTAAGTCTAAATCAAAAAAGGTCATTTAAATATCTTTTTACTGACACGTGTGGTAGGTAAGACATATTTTATTCGAGTTGTAATATCACTGCAACCTTCTTCATTCTTTATTGTACACATACATGCAAATACATAACGAAATAAGAGAAAGAAATATGTACAACGGCGAGCTTAACTCAAGCAATGAGTTTTCTTCCAGCTAACCTATGTGAGAGGCAGTTGAAGTCGGCAAGGGTGTACCTTTAACAGTAAAGAGAACATTACAGATATTGGGTTTCAAAAAGCCAAAACAGAAAATTAAGTTATATACAAGTAATTCAAATCTATTAAGTTACGTTGAAAATCTGCCAACTGTTGGCGCCATCGACACAACTTTGACCGCTTATACATATGTCGATAACGAGACACTTTAGGAAATTTTCGTTTGTACAGTTTTGTGTGATAACGTTTGCTATCGCTGCATGCTATGGTGGCCGCAATTTGAAAAATAAAATAAAATTCTTTACGCGGACGAAGCCACGGGCATTTTGAAAAACATGTATTATAATGTGAAAGTGCGTTTTTTGTTCCTTCCTTCACACTGAAATGGACAGAGCCATAAAAAGGGTTCACTATGGTTCTCACTAAGCTTTTCCCATGTTTCGTCGGTCCCTTGAGAAACATAAAAAGATGGATATGAACACACAGATACGAAGGAAACCTTTGCCACGACCGGTAATAGACTACAGAAATTGTCATTGATTTAAAGGCAACAGGAAAGGGCTACGGAGTTGAACTTATCTGTTGGCTATATTTTCATAACATTATCATTATACCTGTGCCTCTTAATACTAAAATTGTAATTTACTTACCTATTGTATCTATTGTGACAGTAATAGGCTCTGACATAATCTTTGTCCATGGTACTCGTATTGTTAGTTCATGGATGCGTCCAGATTTAAGAGTAAATGGCAGAGATACCTCTTTCTGCAAGACATCTGTCTTGAGGACTAAATTGTGAAGTACTACACCACCACTCCATAGTGACAGCTGAAAAAAATAGTATAATCAAATTCAAAACTTAAACACACCAAGGCACCGATGAGCGTTTTGAAAGTTAGTACAGCCAGCACCCTAAAGGTGGGGACTTTCCCCTTGTAGCACAACGTAACAAACCCGAGGTAACCTCTTTTGTATGAAAAATCGTCAATATCACTAGACAGTGTACCTATGAAAGTTTTGATCTCTGCATTTTACATAGCATGAACTGCTCTAAGGCGAGGTTTATACAAAAGCGACGCGACGTGGCGCTTATAGTAGCTACCGAGCCTACGCACAATGGCCTAATCGAGTAGCTACCGAGCCTACGCACAATGGCCTAATCGAGAGCTTAAGTGCCGAAAATATCCGATAAACATAACATTAACATACCTGCAGAGAGCAGCGCGAGGAGCATAGTGTGGCAGAGGGGATAGACGTAGTGTACTAAAATTTAATTCATGGGAATGATTGCATGTTCAAAAAGGAGTCTTAAAAGGGTTTTTTATACTTACTTGTGCATCACCTGGTCTGAAGTCTTTTACATATTTATCAACATAGCTTAAAATAATAGGAGTAACATAAGACTCAATTTTAAACATTTTTGACCAAGTTGTAGGTCACTGGTTGTTCAAAATGTGCCTGTTAGTAGTGTTTATTACAACCATTGCTGGTTTGAAATATATCCTGCAATGTAAAAAAAAATTAAAATCTTCTTTAACATTATCGTAATATTCATATTTATTTAGTAATAAATCATACACTGTCAATAAAAGTATACATTACAATTTAAGTAATAATTGATACTAACAATTATTAATTAAAAAATATATAATATAATATAACATCAATTATTAAATTAAATATTTTAACAGCAAATTATGAAATTGTGTCAATATAAAATTATAATATTAAATAATTCTATTTTATGTTAAATGACAAAAACAAGAAATTATTACATAAAAATTAGTAATTCACTTGTCTTATCTACACTACTATTACAAAGAGGAAAGATTTAGGTATTTGGTGCGTCCACAACACACTTTTCATTTTGGATTGAGTTCCCTAAGTGCACAATAAATTCCATTAAAAGCATAAATACAATACCTATGTCATTTGTATCAATGTTGATTTCGTTTCAATAGGTGAATTAAGAAATTGACGACAAGAAATTCTGTCTGCAAAAAAAAAACTAAGCCCTTTGTGCAACAAATTCATAAAGAAATGTACAAAAAAAAATAGCTTTAGATACCCACCACCGAATGCCTAGGACTTATGCTTTTTTTCAGCATAAAAAAAAAATTCACGACCAATAATAGGCTTTTATCTAGGGTCCATGGAGACCTAAGTTTCTTACTGAGTTATTTAAATGCTATAACATGTTGTAATTAGTAAGTAATTTTTCTGCATGTTACTTGAGTGCTTCAACATTCGTTTTCTTATTACAAATCAGTTATATTATACAGGGTGGAATTTTTTAACGCCATCGCCACCTAGAGGGGAAGTACTCTAAATACTGTAGATAGAAAATTTTCCTTTATTCGCAACGGGTCACACTGGATCCTGTCACCCTGTGACTGGTTGCGAAAAAATTGGTTGGCGCGTGTCCGTCAACCAATCAGGGGCATTCCGACCCATCAGCGACTTAAAACCGACATATGTATGTTAAAAAAATTACAGTAATTAGATTAGTAGTAGTAATTAGTTCTAGCGAAATAAAACGGTTACTAAGAGATCGAAATGTCTTTGTCATAAACAAAAAACCTTAAATATAAAGTAGGGATAGGCGAACTTGCGAGTTTTCACTTATCCCTACCAGTAGCTCTAAGTGGATTTTTTTTCCACTTATACCCACCAGTAGGGATACCATGGAAGGGACAGGTATACCAGGGGATTAAAATGGGCCAAAAAAAACTTAGCTTGGAAATGTTCTCAAACGAGTGTTACTAGATGAAAATAAAACACTCGCATCGAGTCATACTTGTTACTCGATGCGAATACATTTTCCGAACGAGTAGCACTAGTCACGAACCATTGTTACTGGATGAGAACGAAAATTCTCATCGAGTCACAGTGGTTACTCGATGCGAAATTTTTTCGCAACCAGTCACAGGGTGACAGGATTCAGGGTGACCAGTTGCGAATAAAGGAAAATTTTACTCGGAAACATTCCTTTATTTTTAATAAGAAACTAAACTGCGTTCAAAGATTTTCGAAAATTCGCTCTCTAACAAATATGAAAGGAGAACCATTTAAATACATAAAACCTAACTATGGGACCTTTAAGTAAAAGTGCTTTAACTCGTCCCATCCAATTTATTAGCTTAGATTTAATGGTTTTCCTTTGACTTAATTTACTATGTTTTTAGGGAGATTTGATCCTTACGATTGATTCTATCGATCGAAACTATTAAAGTGCAGGGTGCTTTTTGGATTTAAGCCGGTTCTATTCCCGGGTGTGGCAAGCGAATTTTCGAAAATCCTTGAATGCAGTTTAGTTTCTTATTAAAAATAAAGGTATGTTTCCTTTGAGTTTAATTTTCTATCTCCAGTGTTAAGAGTACTTTCTCTCCAGGTGGCGTTAAAAAATTCCACTCTTTGGAGAACAACAATGTTTTTTACCGATTTTTTATTTCTTTGTAGCTAATTTCTATGAGTTTGTTTGGATAATTAGTATTATTTTCACCGACAGCCGGTTAGTGTCACATTATTAAATTAAATTGTATTATAGACCTCTATGTGTTGGTTTGAGCCCCATGATAAAAAAATGTTTAGCTGAGTGGATGCATGGAAACTAAATTGGTAGCAGGCAGTTAAAATGACACACTACAGTTTAAGACGTGTTCAACCAAAAAAAATTCTTTTGTTTTTTCATGCAAAAAAAAGTTTTTTGTTTTTTTTGCATGAAAAAACAAAAGAATTTTTTTATGAAAAACTAAAAAATATGTCTATGCAATATTGTTAAGAAATTCAGTTGATTTGGAACCAGATGAATTCCAGTAATATTAACTTGATAAGTTTGGCATAAATTTATGAATATTCTTATGGTGGTTACATGCTAGGAAGGTATTTACAGCTTGGTATGTGGTTAGTCCCGATAATTATGAGGCAATTGATTAATAGAAAAAATCCAATAATTCTAAACCATAACAAAGTTATCATGTTTTCACACGGGCTGGTGCTGACGTACCTACATCTATAACGTATCGCTAGTAGGTATGACAATTCACGAAATTAGTTCTCATCTTGTTCTCATCACATTGGAGCTTAGACAACAATAACCCACCTGACCAAAATCTTTGTTCAAAGGTAAATTGTCGTTTTCTAAATACTTACCATCACTGTTATCTGACGACGAGTATCCTGTGAACGGATATGGCGGACATATAATTCCAAATAAACAAATTGCGGCAAAACAATAATTTAGGAACAAATAACAGGAAACTGTAAATGTACGATACTAGACCTGCTTTTTTACCAGGCTATTGATATTTATTCCCGTTTTCTCGCATTTCTTACATTTCAAAACACGGATTTTACAAGTAGTACACAATTTTATACTTAATCACAACATTTTTTATCTTTTTTTTCCAATTTTTTTTTGAGTTTATGGCCTGGTTACAAGACTTTTTTCCAAATTGTTTTTTTTTTTTAATTGTTCGTAGCCTGGAATCCAAATTGTTCTCCAGTCAGTGTTGCCAAGTCGTCTTGGTAGAATTATGGTACACTCATCCTAAAATTGCCGTACATTTGCGATGAAATCGGCGTTTAAACTTAGTTGGTCAAGATTAGGGTCAAGAGTAACCCATCTCGTAATAATAATAAAAAAAGTTAGGGGACGTAGCCAGTAGTAACAGATGCGTCAACAATAAATGACAGAGGATGTGCTACATTCGACAAGACAAAAAGGCTGAAAGGACCTGAGAGCTATGAGAGGGGATGGTAAAACAATCCTTTTGATACTGCTCTTTTTTTTGTATGCATATTCTGAATGACCTTGTAGAGCACTTCAAAGCCATTCAGCCTACGGTTTGAAAATTTGATAATCAAATTAATCAAAATCAACGACCAGTTTGCTAAAATGTGTCTCTGATCGTTCGATTAGATATTATTTTAATGTTTTTGAATATGCCTCACTAATGCCGGTTATTAGGATGAAAAAAACAAGCTAAAACTATTTTTTTCAAACATAAAATTTTCTCAGCACGTTTTCACCCAAGTTTAAACGCCGATGTCGTCGTAAAATCGCCTTTTAAGACCAATATTATTTGTATTGTTTGGTAAGCCGAGAAATCAAAGTTTTTAAAATGAGTTTGAACTTATGAAACAGCCATTTAGTATTCTTAAGATTTTAGATTTTAGAGCGGGACCCAAGGAGAATGAGTTCATTTCCGTAGGACTTACCTCCGCCATATGAACTACTGGTATGTACTTATTCGGCATATGTTCCTGAACACAAAAAGTGCGGTAGTCACTTTCTAAGGGTATGGAGGGGGTAGCTATGACGTATCAAAGATGGCGGCCGGTCCTATTTTATTTACGCTATATTTAGATAACTACTGGGCAGATTTACTTAAATAGGGTCTCAAATGAAAGATAATTTATTATACATTGTTTTATTCAAAAGATGCATTAGTGTAAAGCTAGTAACAAAATAAATATTTTCAAAAAACGACATTTTGTAAAATTAAACTTTTTTTACTGTGTGAAAAGAACAGAAACATTTATGGTTACGGTAATTTAGATTATTATAAAAAATAGCTACACTTATCAGCATTCTAATGAACCTTAAAACGTTTAAATCGAGCTATAAACAACGGAACTGCAGTCGTCTAAGTGAGCGTGGGTAGCGCCGAACTGACTACGGTACTTAAATTTTGGTACGAATAATCTTGAAAATAACGTGATAAAACGAGTAGAATCACAGCAAAATGAAACAGTATTATGAACAGGCATAATTTTTTTTACATGCATCATTTTTTTTGTCAAAAAATGTTTCTTCATTTTTTTACGAACTATTTTTAAATATTCTCTTAACAAAAATAACGCTTCGTATCATACGGAAATAAAACTCTTCATACTTGCACGTACTTGCGTTATATTTCAAAACAAAGGACTCAATGGTACTGGTCTGTACTGATGAACATGAGAGTATAAACGTACGCAATCGAGGCAGAGGCAGGTCGCTGACGTGCGAGAGTGTACAGCCGCCGTTATATTTTTTACATCGGCAACACTGAGATTCATTCCGAGGAATCCCGGCACCGTGCTGCGCCTTGAACTTTGGCACTTGTCGCTTCATTCATTTGAAATCATTTGGTCAGGCCTATGACACTGTTAGTACCAATAACTGCGAAATGGCGCTGCTATCGCCTTTTAAAACTAAAAAAATAGTTGATGTTTGATATGGGTTCCTTTAAAAAAAGTTCTTTAGCTTCATGAGGAGCCCTAAATTTTGCTAGTTTAAAAGCATTAATAAAGCTTTTTTATTCGAATCTTTGGCCCATTTTAATAAATCATACATGAGTTGAAACAGACTCTTGAGTAGCTGTTGCCTTTATGTTGTTGCTACGTAACAGCTACTAGGTTGGTACCCTTTAAGTTTAATTTTTGTCTGTTCTTGGAGGATGATTGCACTTTAAACAGACATAGATAAAAATTCAAATGCAATCTAAATAAAAATGCAAAGCATCTCCTTTTCAGATAACTAGATTATGTAATATGACATGCTATGGTTAAAGTTACATTACACTAATCAAATGTTTTTGACCCTGATTGGTTTTTTAGATACATAGTTTCATTAAATAATAAATATACGTACCAGCCCTTCCAATCACCAAAGTCATTTCTGGGGTATCATCCTAATCCTCATTTTGCTCTCGGAAATAATTATAAATAAACAAATAAATAAACGCTACACACTCAAATGCCCAAACTAAGGTTTTCCCTTGTGTCGTGGGTCCCTTGAAACACATATAAAACAACAAATAAAATTTTGATATGCTGCTGGGTAGTAATAACTAACATTACTTAAATACTTAAAAGCAGTAGGTACAGTTTTAAAGTTCAGTGGGTAATAAATATGCCTATTGGGTTTCTTCATGGGACAGACTGTCAGCCGACTCACCCTGCACTAGGAATAAATCTGTATTGCAGTGGTAAGACATCTAGTCAGTTCACGAGAAGCAAGGTTATGGTACTTATAGTTGAGTTGTTGTACAACTGAATAGGTACTTCGCTAAAGGCTTAACCAATTTCCAGAACTAGTAAATAAAAGTGAATAGATAGATTCTCAAATATAGACCCATATGTGTTGCCACAATTCCGTCACTATCATGTAGCGCAGAACACTTCACTTTATAATAAATGGCAATCAGCCATTTTGTGAAAAAATTGTGGATAAGAACTTTTTTAAGTGACACCCAGGTGACACCTTTAACACTCTCATGTTTTCAAAATGGTTCAATGATAATCAATGGAAAAGTAAAAAAAAAAATATTTTTTTTTTCAATAACTATCAACGTCTGACCTTTTTGGCGGGAGCTGTCAGGCAACTTGAAAGACTACCATAATTATTGAATTGTTATCTTTTTTGGTGACCCCAGTGTCATTACACGGTTACACATTACTCTCTCTGCTCTTTGTAGCTGACCCACGTGATGGAAAGTTTTGAATTTGAAAATTAAAATAATAGGTATAGTGTGTCCAATTAGGAATAATACGTAACAGATTTTATGGACTTACCTACTTTACTCAGTGTTTCACCCAGAGCAATTCCGTTTTCAGTGAAGAGACATGTGTAAGAAAAGCGAATTCTCTTGCCTTCTTCATCGAATTGGGTTTTGTCAAAATGTTTTTGACAAACGCGTTGTTTCAACAATTGCTCTCCAGAGATTTCAAGGAGTATAGGATTCGTTGGCACGATAAAAGACATATCCACAAACTTCTTAGATAACTGTTTCTCGGGAAACAAAACAACCGTAGCGTTTCACCTGTTGCAGTGCAACCACCAACACAACACTTAAGCGTTTCCATGTTAAAGCAGGTTGCAATAATAGCCTGAGATGAAAAAATCGTCAACGGAGGAGGATTTGTGACAAGGATCTCAACTTCAAACTCAACATAAAATACACGTGCACTCAACTCGAGCTCGCAAGGGTTCATAGAATTACTCTTGAACGAGATAAAAATCACTGTTCGCCGACCGTCGGCTGAAAGAAAAAATCTTCAGCCGATACCTTCTTGTACCAACAGCTCAATTCGCCGAAAGGACGTTCTAAATATATTTTTTTTGCCGATGGCACGATTTGCAGATAAGCCGGTTACTGAAAGCTCGACTGAGCGAATTAGCTATTTATCGATAGAAAGAATTGCAGAAAGCACTGTTCATATTTTCATTTACTAATACTTACTACGCCATTTGTTGGAACATAAGGTTTAGTTTTTTTAGAATAAAAAGTAGCTTATTTATTCATCTAGAGCAGCATATTCCATCAAAATCAGTCCGTTAATTTTAGGCATAGAATAAATAAGGTGTAATTCACATTTGTTTGTTTAGATTTATTATAAAGTAGTCATAAAAAACTAATTTATTTGCAAAACAAATGTAATTATTTTAGATTTAAAATTGTTACCAAATGTTGTTGATAGTTTTGACACTCGAAAATATTTTTTTCACCTACCTACAAATTAAATAACAAAATTGTATATGGAATCAAAGCTAAATGGTAATAATACGGGTTACACATGGCAAAAGATGCTCATGACAATCATAAAATAAAATAAATATACATATATGCATTTTAGTCATTTCCGCGACGAAAACTGATAATAAGTACTGCATTTATTTAGCAATGCACTTCAGTAAACGCCTGTGCGAACCATGAGAGCAATCATACATAATACCGTACTTGTACTTGCTCAGTGACAAGACGCCATCATGACAGTTTGAGGTTATCTTGAGTTTTGAAATATAACGCAAGTACGTGCAAGTATGCAGAGTTTTATTTCAATATGATACGAAACGTTATTTTTGTTACGAGAATTTTTGAAAATAGTTCGTAAAAATAATGAAGAAACTTTTTTGACAAAAAAAATAATGCATGTAAAAAAAAATTATGCCTGTTCATAATACTGTTTCATTTTGCTGTGATTCTACTCGTTTTATCACGTTATTTTCAAGATTATTCGTACCAAAATTTAAGTACCGTAGTCAGTTCGGCGCTACCCACGCTCACTTAGACGACTGCAGTTCCGTTGTTTACAGCTCGATTTAAACGTTTTTAGGTTCATTAGAATGCTGATAAGTGTAGCTATTTTTTATAATAAGCTAAATTACCGTAACCATAACGGTTTCTGTTCTTTTCACACAGTAAAAAAAGTTTAATTTTACAAAATGTCGTTTTTTGAAAATATTTATTTTGTTACTAGCTTTACACTAATGCATCTTTTGAATAAAACAATGTATAATAAATTATCTTTCATTTGAGACCCTATTTAAGTAAATCTGCCCAGTAGTTATCTAAATATAGCGTAAATAAAATAGGACCGGCCGCCATCTTTGATACGTCATAGCTACCCCCTCCATACCCTTAGAAAGTGACTACCGCACTTTTTGTGTTCAGGAAAACATGCCAAATAAGTACATACCAGTAGTTCGTATGGCGGAGGTGAGTCCCACGAAAATCGTTATTTGAAGACTTTTTTACGAATGGGTCCCGCTCTATTTAGTATTTTAGATTTTTGAAGGAGTGATAGCCCAGTTGGTAATGAGCCAGACTTGTAATCCGAAGGTCGTGGGTTCAAATCCTGGTGGCGGGCCTGTACCACTAAATTCGTCTTTTCGGATTTATGTACGGATTTCTAATTATCACTTGCTCAACGGTGAAGGAAAACATCGTGATGAAACCCGCCCGTCCAAGAAAATTCATTTTCGAAAGACGAGCAGTCCACCAACCCGCATTGGGCCAGCGTGGTGGACTATGGCCTAAATCCCCTTCGTGTTTCGAAGGGAGGCCCGTGCCCCTCGGTGGGGACGAATATGGGCTGGTAAGAAGATTTTTGAAAACTATCCTTCGTTTATCGCAAACCAAAAATTTCAGTTTTGACCGTTTTTTTTGATAACTTGTAATGAAGACTGGCATGATTAATTTATCATTTGAAAAGGTGATTGAGTCACCTGACCATGCTGCAACCAAAAAAGATTAAATTTTGTACAATTAAAGAAGTTATGATTTTTTTAAGTAACGCTGTTGGGAAATTCGAAAAAACGCTTTTAAAAAATCTTAACTTCTAAACTACAAAAATCGCGGGGTATTTCGGATTCACACAGGGATGAGAAATCAAAAAAAAAAATTGAATGTCACTATTTGATTTTGAGCACCCTGTAAAATGAAAACTATTCGTTAAGGAGTGAAAACCTATAACGACGAAAAGTTGGGTAAGATAAATGGATTAAAAATAAGAATGGTATGTTCGTAAACATTACATTCACGTTCAGTCACGGAAATGACCGTGAGTTTCTGTGTGTGTTTCGTGTCAGTTCGGATAGTGAAAATTACTGTTCTTTTGTAGTACTACCACACGGGGCCTAAAATTACCGTACAAATACGGTTATTACCATACGCTTGGCAACACTGAGTAGGACTACTGCACTGCCGTACTTTGCGTTTTCAATGTTTTATTTTTTATTTATCTTTATTTATTTTTAAAAAGATGCCACACACTCAAAGGCCCACACTAAGGTTTCCCTTGTATCCTGGGTCCCTTGGGACACACACAAACAACTGCTTTAGAGGCAAGCGTTGTGCCACTTGACCGCAGGTATCTATACTTTGCATGTTATGTTTGATTTAAAACTTAAGTAATAACAAATCGTGATTAATCGGTCTTATAAATTTGCTACCGAAAAATACTTGGGCTTTGACTGAGATGCTCGAAATGCTAAATTTTAATGTTTAAAAATTGATGAAATCATGCAGCCAAAAACGGCACAATATACTCTTTTACTTGTCATGTTAAAAAAGTTCTTTTGTTTTTAATAATTTTGTTTTTAATAAGATCACGCGGTTACCGTTTAAAAAATGACACACCGTCCGTTCGTCTCACTGCGGCATATTCGCGACTGTTGCCATCCCGTGATCATACCGAGCTCCGAGGCCGTAGGTAGGCATAGCTTGCGCGTCGTCCGTTTGTATGAAGTTGGAATACTGTATAGATAACATTACCATATGGTACAGGGCTTGAAATTGCCGTACAAATAAGGTAATTACCGTACGCTTGGCAACACTGATGACTATGACTTCAACACGGCCAAAAGAACTAGCTTCCAGGCCAGAAAATAATTATTAAAAAAAAAAAATGACTTCAACAAAAACATTGTACTTTGAAAATCTGGTGTCGCCGCAGCGCAGAGTCACTGTCAAAATACGTGACCAGCCAATCACAAGGAAGTGTTATTCTGTGTTATTGTTCTGTGGTGTCAGGGGCCTGCTGGTAAAGAGAGGTTGAGGTCGGTGGGTCAACAAGAATATATTTCAATCTAAGTTTAAAATTTTGTATTCGTCATGGTTTTTGCTCTTTGTTTCATTAATTTTATGTAACGCATATTGTAAATACATGTAAGTTCATATTTAAGTTATCTACCTACTGTATTATAATTTTATTTACAATGCTGAGGTTATTTATCTGTCAAAGTGAAAATAAGTACATATTTGTACAAATTCATTTTGTACCTATCCAATACGTTATTGGGATTATGGTTCTGGTTAGTTTGGATTTGTTTTAGAGGCAGTTTATGATACTAAGATGACCCTCTGACCTAATAAAGAAATTATTCTCTAAGTTGAAACAAAATATGCAACAAAATGTCGATACATATCAGACAATCATGAAAAGTATTTACCTACTGTTGAAGTTAAGTTGCAGTACTAAATGAAAATTATGTGGTCTAATGCTGCACACTGCATAGGAATGAGCACATTGGAATTGGATCGCTTACCTTGGCAAGCATGTGGTGTGGTTTGAGAAAAAATTAGGATTGCTTAGCTCCAAAAGCATTTTCATTGATACATTTTAATCTAGCTTTCTGCCTTCAATTTGAAATACTAACCATTCTCATTTAAACGAAAATATGAAGAAGCCCTTGAATTTGACTCCGCTACCGAACTTCGAAGTAAGAAATTCCACTGTTGGTGAGGTATAAAGTATATGAGTGCGATGTATGCTAGTTTGAAAGTACATTGTCAAGAAGTATGAAATTTCGCAGTTCGCAAAATCAAATGTTAATGATTACGATGTACGTCAGATCAAAAGTACATAGTCAAGAAGTATGAAATTCCATAGTTTGCGAAATCTTAAGTAAAATATCATGTAGTTAACTCGATTTAGTAGCAAAGGCCTACATAATATGTATATTGGATGTTATTTATTTATTAATGTTCGTTATTATTGCACTTTTTATCATATTTTTTTCGGACGTATCTAATAAGGTAGGTAGTATGGAAGTTCAAAAAACAAAGCTACAGATTAGTGTAAATCAGCCTAAAATTATTTAAAGTAATGAAAGCGGTTCGCTTGTATATGGTGCGAATACTTTTAAAATATTGTACAAATACTTAAAAAACAGAAACTGAACTGAACAAAAAAATATTTTTTATTTTTTTAAATTTATTTACATACTTTCCTAGCCCCCTAAATAAAAAAATACCTATAAGTTGGTAAGTTGGTTTTAAAAATATTTTTTTAAATCTTGAAAAAATAAAAGAGGATTTATTACAAAAGGAAAAAATGGATTTGAAGGAGTATTTAAGTGGTCTGGCATACATAATTAATATGAAGAATTAACCCCTGCTGCATGACTTTTTGTATCAAAATGAAAAAAATGTAGTCTTAGATAAGCTGAGTCTTAGAAAAATATTTAAAAAATATATAAGGTTGGTATTTTTGAATTTAGGGGGCTAGGAAAGTATGTAAATGCAAGTGTCCCCACCCATCAACAGATTCTAAACCTATCTCAGTAATACATCTTGCCACAATGATAATTATTTGGTATGGCGACATCCACCACTGGAACGGGGATCTAACACAAAAAAAAACTTTACTTTTCAAGTATGGAAACTGGATGTCGATGTGTAATGTGTCCAAGATCTGTCTTAAGACAAAGGCGACACATTTTAATTAGCATCTACATTAAGTATCAAGGTGTACCAATATCCCCACTCCCCCTTTTTGTAACATTAATGTACCGGGATTACAGGCCCTAGTAATAAGTAACAGTAAACATTTTCAAAAATGTTCTCTTGAAGTTAATAAGCTGCTTTATTTCAAGAAAATGATCAATAAAATAAATAACTTTGTTCTTTTTTTAGATAACCCCATTGATTTTTTATTTGAAAATTGTTGTTAGTCATTGTATAGGACGTCACAATGACGTTAAAAGTAGCACTAATCCTGTTGGTGGGTGGGGGGACACTGCCCATACAATCTTTTGCATGGTCCTTTAAAAAAATAATTTTATGTGTTTCGAACTTCCATACTACTTAATTAGATACGTCCAAAAAAAAATATGATAACAATAATGATGAACATTAATAAATAAATAACATCCAATATAATATGTGGCCCTTTGCTACTAAATCGAGTTACCTACTTGATATTTTACTTAAGATTTTGCAAACTATAGAATTTCATACCTCTTGACTATGTACTTTCAAGCTGACGTACATGTACATACGATAGCACATCAGGCTATACATGTTGACCTTGACGTCGCTCTTATGTCGGTCGGAATAGCGGTGGCTTTCGTAGTACAAATGGGTAACCTGACGTGCTGCTGCATGTACATCCTAATCGTAAACTTATGATTTCGCGAACTACGAAATTTCCATACTTCTTGACAATGTACTTTCGAACTAACATACATCGCACTCATGTACCTTATACCTCACAAACAGCGGAATTTCATACTTCGAAGTTTAGTAGCGGAGTCCTTGATTTTCTATGAATTTTTTAAGACATTTTTCTTCCTAAATGAAAAAAAAATCTTTTTGGCTGATTCACCCCTAGACAATCTGTTTTATTGGCAATGAGTGAACCTTAGCTGTTAGAGTACAGCTGCAAATAATACTCTTTTCAATGTAGAAAGTCTAAATGCTCTCGGTGAACCCTAAAAGTGTTGGCATAACATGATAGGAGCCTATATTAAAGAGATGATTTACCTAATATGGATGGTTGCCAAAGATTGAGTTAAGTGAAGAAGATGAAGTTAGAAAGTAGAATAGTAAAACACTAGGTAGAAGAAAATAATCATCATATCAGCCTATTGCAGTATTTGCAGTCCACTGCTGAACATAGGCCTCCCCCAAGGTGCGCCACTTTGCACGATCCTCCACTGTTTTCATCCAGCCACTACACGCTATCTTCTTTAGGTCATCTGACCATCTGGCTGGGGGGCGTCCTACACTACGTTTGCCAAAACGTGGTCTCCATTCGAGAACCTGTCTACTTCAATGCTCGTCGGTTCTGCGTCAGACATGGCCAGCCCATTGCCACTTCAGCTTGCTACACTTTTGGATAATATCCATCACTCCGGTTTTCTGTCGGATGACCTCGTTTCGGATTCTATCCCTTAGCGAGATCCCGAACATGGAGCGTTCCATAGCGCGCTGAGCGACGTGCAATCGCTGGGCCAACCTCACTGTCATGTTCCATGTTTCGGCTCCGTAGGTTATGACGTAGGATGTATCCTAATACTGTAATGAATGGTAGGACTTTGCGGGAATGGTGACGAAAAGATATGACGCAGCTTCTCAAATGTGGCCCAGCCAAGTTGCACTCTTCTGGTGATTTCCCGCTCGAAGTTGTCTCTACCTAACTGCAACGCTTGCCCGAGGTATATGTATTCCTGAACAACATCGAGCGTAACACCGTCAACAGAGATTGGCCTTGGCACGACTTTAACATTGAACTTGACCTTGGTCTTGTCCAAGTTCATTCCAAGGCCGACACGTCTTGAGGCAGCGTTAAGGCTGTGCAGCATTTCTTGCAGGACTTGTGGTGTTTCTGCCAATATTATTATGTCGTCTGCGAAGCGGAGGTGCGATAGAAATTTGCCGTTGACATTGATGCCCAGTCCATTCCAATCTAGCGTCTTCATGACGTCCTCTAGAGCATTGTTAAACAGTTTCGGGGATATGATATCCCCCTGTCTAACACCTCTGAGCAATTGGATGGGTCTTGTACGGTGGTTTTGTACTTGGACTGTCATCGTTGCCATATTATATAGGCTTCTCAGCACCTCCACGTATCGCCAATCGACTTGGCAACGCTGCAAGGACTCCAGAACTGCCCAAGCCTCGACTGATTCGACTCAGTCGAGACCTTCTCGTAGTCCACAAAAGCTAGACACAGTGGCTGGTTATACTCTTCGCATTTCTGCATAACCTGCCTTACTGTATGGATATGGTCTACGGTACTAAAGCCTTTGCGAAACCCTGCTTGTTCCGGTGGCCGGAAGGCGTCAAATCTAGCGGCCAGACGATTGGTGACGACTCTCGAAAACAGCTTATAGGAATGGCTCAGGTGCGTAATCGGTCTATAGTTTTTCAAGAGAGTTTTGTCCCCTTTCTTGAAAAGCAACGCTACCACGCCCCTGCTCCACGCTTCCGGGGCAGTCCCATTGGTTATTACGGAGTTGAAAAGCCTTTTGAGCTCCTTGACTACCGGTCTTCCTCCTGCCTTCAGGAGCTTTGAGGTTACTCCGTCTTCGCCGGGAGCCTTCCCATTGCTAAGCTGTCGGAGAGCCGCCGCAATTTGTGGAGGCTTCGGGTTTCGAGAAGCATATAGTTTGCCGTAGAAGTCCTCGATTTCAGCTAGGATCTCCGGAGCTAATGTGACGATTTTGCCGTCCGAGGTCTTTAGCTTTGTCAGATGACTCCTTCCCAGGTTCTTGGAAAAGACTTTTGACCCCCGGTTCTGCTCAATCGCCTCCTGTATGAGGCGAGTATTAGAGCTTCGGAGGTCACGTCTCACCAATTTCCGGATTTTTCTATGGAGTGTCTGGGGATCTGACAAAACATCCTCCGGCGTTTCTCATCGTACTCTCATCAGTTCCAAAGTCTCGCTTGAAAGTTTGAACTTCCGGCTTGCTCGCTTTCCCTTAAAATGCCTGGCTCTCACTTCGCTTATTGTATGTGCCACGCTTTCGAGGTCCTTGTCAATATTGCCTGTAGTTTCGAGTAGGGCAAAACGATTTTTCAGCTCTAGCTGAAAGGCATCTAAGCCTTTCTCGACTTGGAGCAGTGTCGGACGAAGAACAGATCTCATCATTCAGCTTCTTTCCAGATTAAAATCGATATTTAGGGTGCCTCTAACCATGCGGTGATCTTCCGGTATTGAACCTGTTGATCACGGAGACATCCCTAAATATGTTTTTTTTATCCGTCAGGATGAAATCGATCTCGTTCTTCGTCTTGCCATCGGGGCTTCGCCAGGTCCATTTCCTTTGGGGTATTTTCTCGTAGAACAAGTTCATACAAAAGAGCCCCTCTGCTTCGAGGAAATTTACTAGCATCTGTCCCCTATGGTTTCTGCATCCATATCCATGTGGCTCAACATGCAAATCGTCTCGCCCTTGTTTCCCTACTTTTGCATTAAAGTCCCCCATGACAACGGTGAATTGGGTCTTGGTGGTTGTGTGTATGGCCTTGGTAATGTCTTCATATAGGGCCTCGACCATATTATCCGAGCTGTTCGACGTCGGCGCATATACCTGTACGATCTTAAGAGAGTATCTTTCAGTCAGTTTCAGTACAAAGTACGCTACCCGGGTCGATATACAGGATATCTCCATCACGTTGTCATGGAGTGCTTTATTGACAAGAAAACTTATGCCACCTTGGGATGTTTGGTCTCCTTCCTTGAAGTAGAACAAATGGCCTGAGTCTAGGGTTATCGTATCCTCCCCCTCTCTTCGGACTTCAGATAGCCCAACCACGTGCCATTTTATCTTTTCTAGTTCCGCTTCAAGGATCGCCAAGCTTTCGTCCAGCCGTAGACTGCATCCGTTATACGTCGCCAGGGTCAGTTTTAGGCAGCCGTCCGTAACCCGGAGATTCTTAGCACCCCTACTCTGCCGTAACCAAGGCCGCTGCCGTGGCCTGGAATAGTAGGGCGGCAGGGAACTAGGGGCCGTGAATATTGGTGTGCTGCCATTGGGGGGATATTGCCCATACTCACCACGCTGGGCAAGCGGGTTGGCGAGCGCAGGTACTGGGTGTCGCACCAACGACACTGCTGCCTGTCGTTGGCCAGGTGAATTTACCCCAGCACTAGATGGATATACCGCCATCGGTTCGGTCGCCAGAGCCTCGTCCGTTGGTCAGGTTGGCGTTTGGGGCACGAAGGATGTTGTGTGCGCCCCCGGTACGCACCCCTTTAGTTGCCTTTTACGACAGGCGGGGGAGACCGTAGCTATATTCTAATCCGTAGCTACACGGATCTCAATAAAGAAAATAATAATTTTCAATAAAATATTTTGACCCTAAACATTATGGCTGAACTTTGCTAATTAGTGCATTGGACTATGTCCGAGTCCTGGGTTGGAATCCCAGTTGTAAAATATTTATTTATACATATTACACATATTTTAATTTACGTTAATAAGTTATATACTTACTTACTGTTTCATTTGGTTTTTGGCATTATAAATAATGTCTCATTGTTTATTACAAACAAAATTTCTAATATCACAATTTGATTTCTTTCAGGAGATAATTGGAAGAGCAAAACCCATGTCAAGTTGCCAAACCATGTTTTCCATATGTTGATAGGAAGCCATTTAATATTATTACTGCATATATAGGAAAATATTAAGTTAGATTGTTATTAGTAGTTTAATTATGTTGTTATATATTAAAATATATTTATAAAGCTATGCTGAAATTGACTAATAGTTTTTACAGATATTTTGGGTTCACATGTGGGAATGTAAATTACAATAGAACACATGTCAGTAGTTTTTCACAATTAACATATTCAAGATGGACATGTAGCAGTACAGAAAAAAATACTTCAAATTTTTATTTTACTGTACCATATGTTAATATTGAGCAACAGTTGCGATCATATGTTAGTGGTAAACATAAGAAGTCCCAACACAAGAGGGTATCTAAGCACTCAAATGAAAGAATCAAATTCAATCAAATGAGTGATTCATTGCAGCCTACGCTTAATCATGCCAGCTATGGAGGACAATTTGAAATGTAAGTTTTTAAATGTTTCATGCTCAGCATATTGCAATTTCTGCAATAGTTATATGATACTATTAATTTACTATTAAATTTTCTATTGAATTTAATGAATGGCTTTCCACATTGATGCATTCCACCAAAATATTAAATTTGTCATTCTAGCTCACTCATGATCATGACTCAACAGCGCGGTGCCAAACTCTTGGACCTAAAAGGCTGAAATTTTGCATTACAGGTCCCTAGGATTTTTTGTGATTTGTATGGGAACAAACAAAGAGTGACAATAATATTTTTTTATCTGTGAATAAATATTGTTACATCTAACTTGAAATATGTAACAATGTTTATTCACACAATGGTTATTCATAGTGATGCCGTGTGTAGGTAGATTCAGTATTTCAGTACAACTAGAAAGCTGCCCCGGGGGCTTCTTCTTATTACAAGCCCTCAGGATCCCACTCCTGGGTAAAGGCATCCTTTTTCTCTTTCTACACCCCACTGCTTAATATGCAGTCCTCGGAAATATTTTGTTAATATAGTACTACCTAATTCACATTTAACCCGAGGACGACCACAACTAAGTCAAAATAACACACTGTGCCATAACCATAACATAACTGTGAAGTGCATGTTTACATAGGTCATAAATCACTAGGGATGTAAGTATTGCGGATGGGGTGATCCAGGCTGCTATTGTCCTGAAAATCTGTGAAAACTCAGTGAAAAGTTGAGCAAAGTTATGGCCCAATAATTGGATCATCCGGATGGACACTAAAGACGTCATGACCTGTATTTGAAAATGTACCAACTTTGTGGTTAAGGTCATTTTGAATACTTTCACTTTATACAAAATCCTAATCAAATCACTCACAAGCTCACATTATACACAATTGTAATGTTAATAAGTAAAATCTTAACTTTTTGATACATAATCAGATCATCAGATAACAGCAGCTCTGAGTGGAGTGTACAATTGAGTGACCCTGGACAAACAAGCCGTGCAGAAAGCAGAGAATCTTTTGTCATACCACCCGACTTTAGAGTCTGGGAAGAAGTCCAGACGAAAAGTGAAGCCAATGAGGGTTAGTTTATCGCAATATTGGTGTAAAATAGTGTTGGTAGAAAGGCTTTCCTCGAATAGATTTCATTAATAATTTTCTACATTATTTTTTTTGTGTTACAGGAAACCATTTTAAGTTTAAAATCTTATCTTACAATGTACTGGCACAATACTTGTTGGAGGCGCACCCATATTTATACAAGGAATGTGCTTCACATAATCTCAAGTGGAGAGTTCGGGCAGCTCGATTGTATGATGAAATAATCAACCTTTCACCTGATGTAAGAATATTTCATATAATCCATATTGACAAAGATGAAATAATACATATCTAACAATATTAAAAAACCTTAATTAACTAATGCCCGACCTGGTTACGTACGTCTGAAATAACAATTCGTAAGGATGATTTGTTAATCATCCTTCATCATGTCAGCCGCAAGACGTACACTGCTGGACATAGTCCTCCCCCAGGGATCTCCACCTCGATCGGTCAAGCGCACCAGCGGCTTCCCGCAATCTGCATCCAGCGGCTTCCCGCAATCTTTACCAGATCGTCGGTCCACCTTGTGGGAGGCCTTCCTACGCTGCGCCTTCCGGTATGTGGTCGCCACTCGAGGACTTTTCTGCCCCAGCGGCCCTCAGTCCTACGAGCAATGTGCCCTGCCCACTGCCACTTAAGGTTAGCAATTCTTTGGGCTATGTCGGTGACCTCAGTCCTACGAGCAATGTGCCCTGCCCACTGCCACTTAAGGTTAGCAATTCTTTGGGCTATGTCGGTGACCTTGGTTCTCCTGCGGTTTTCCTCATTTCTGATTCGATCGCGCAGAGATACTCCGAGCATAGCCTTTTCCATCGCTCTTTGAGTGACCTTGAGCCTTCTTATGAGGCCCAATGTAAGCGACCACTTTTCAGTGCCGTACCTCATCACTGGCAATACACATTGGTCAAAGACCTTCGTCTTCAGACACTGCGGTATTTGGGAGGAGAAGATAGTATGCAACTTCCCGAACGCTGCCCAGCCGAGTTGGATTCGCCGATTGACCTCCTTCTGGAAGTTGGACTTACTAAGCTGGACTATTTGTCCCAGGTAAAAATATTCGTCGACAACTTCCAGAGTACCTAGAGTTTCCAACTGTTAAAGGAGTGGGTAAAATATTCGACATGATCTTCGTCTTGTCCATATTCATCTTCAGACCCACTTGTTGTGAAACTCTATTGAGGTCAGTGAGCATCGTGCCAAGGTCTTCTAAGGTCTCAGCCATGGCTACAATATCATTGGCAAAACGAAGGTGAGTCATGTACTCGCCGTTGATGTTGATGCCAAGTCCTCTCCAGTCCAGAAGCTTTAAAGCGTCTTCCAGCGCAGCAGTGAATAGCTTTGGGGATATAATCATCCTTACGAATTGTTATTTCAGACGTACGTAACCTGGTAAACCCTCTGGAATATCCCATTGGAAATCCTCTCATCTATGGAAATAATAATGAATGTTGCTAAGCGCAAAACTCGAGAACGGTTTGACCGATTTGGATGATTCTTTTTTGTTGTGTTCCTTTAGGCCCACGGAAGGTTTTAATACTAATAAAAAAAACGGAAAATACCCCAATTTCCACGGGAACGAAGTCCCCGTCAATCAAATCAAATTACTCTGCTGCTTTGTAATGAAATTCAAAGTTTTCTTGGTGTATGTACAATTCAGTAACTTTTTTTTACTTATGGTATTACAGATTTTGTGCCTGCAAGAAGTTCAAGCAAATCATGTGGAGTCTTTTTATTCAAAATTTGAACAAATAGGCTATTCTGGAATATTTAAACAAAAAACTGGACATAGACTAGATGGCTGTGCAATTTACTACAAGGATTCTCTTTTTGAGATGACAGATTATCTTTCGGTAATAATAATAATAAACGCTACACACTCAAAGGCCCACGTTAAGGTTTTCCCTTGTGTCTTGGGTACCTTGGAACACATATAACTTTATAGTTGATCGAAGACATATAAAGACAAACACAAACACCCATGACCCGAGAACAAACATCTGCTTTTTACACAAATGTTTGCCCCGACTGGAGATCGAACCCAGGACCCGTCGACCAAGAGGCAGCGTCACTACCACTCGACCAAATCGGTCACAAATAATAAAAAAAATAATATTACGATCACAAATAATATTTTTATGTTGTTTTGTCCGCTCCTATTGGTCGTAGCGTGATGTTACATAGCCTTCCTTGATAAATGAACTATCCAACACAATATATTTTTTAAATTTGAACCAGTAGTTCTTAAGATTAGCGCGTCCAAACAAACAATCAAATTCTTCAGCTTTTTATTAGTATTGATATAGATTATCGATTACATGACTTGACACCAACCACAAAACTGAGTATTAGGGCCCCAGCCGTCGCGACGTTGTAAGGTTATAAGCGATTAATTTTCGGGTGATACATACAAAATATTTGTTTTAGATTTATTCTCTATCTGCGAAATTTTTGGCAAAAAAATAATTCACGGAATTGAGAACCTTCTCCTTTTTTTGAAGTCGGTTAAAAATTAGAATTATCTGACGCTTTTGCGATTGTGTTGCTACAATTTATTTTTTTATGAAATACGGAATACCTTTAATTACATCTTCACTCTTATTTGTGTTTTGTTTTGTTTGATTTTCAGTTCTTTTTTCTTTTTTAATATACTTTTTATTGTAATCTTTTACCTCTATTACTATTGTAGTCATATATTTTCTTACCCTTTTGTGTTTTTTGCATGAGTGAAGATTGTGCTAGTAAAACGCTTTTAATCAGCTTTTACACCACACTCTTTAATATGAATTTTAATTTATCTAGTATATTCTGAAAAAAAAATGCCTTAAAATATCATTTTCACCTCTCCAGATCGAAAAGAGAGCTTTTGCTTGTCAAAATCAGAGAGCAAAATCTGTGTTGGCTCAATGCATTTTTTGAGCGAGAGAAAAAGTGATTTGAATTTGGAACGCTAACTTTAAAATGACTTGGTGCGGTGATTTGTTCTGAAACTAATTCAGGCTTATCAAATCACGAACATTTATATTATTTATTGAATTAAAATTACAAAAATGTGTTAAATATTGATCGTTTAAGGAAATAAAAGGTTATCTATACTAATATCATAAAGAGGAAAGATTTGATTGTTTGTTTGTTTGCATTGAATAGGCTCCGAAACTACTGGACCGATTTGAAAAATTATTTCACATTAGAAAGCTACTTTATCCCCGATGGACATAGGCTACATAATTTTTCGGAATTCCCTAGGGAACGAAGTCCTGGGCGGAATGCTAGTTTAATATACATTCTAATAAACAATGTAGTTTTCTAAAAAAATAATTTTAATTTTGTAAAAATGTTACGAAGTGCAATTTCTGAACGCAAACTATAATCCTGACCACTTTTCAAAAGTATAATATTGCTTTCAATATTTTTTTTTGTTTCTTAATCTTTTTTCTTTTCTCGCTGTAGAGGTGAAAAGTTTGTGTTTAACATTAGAGCAAGTTTTTTTGATCTCGTGCCTTTAAATCACGAGCTAGCGAAGTAGTCTACAGTTGAATCACGAACATAGCGAGTCGGGTAGCAAAAACCAACTTTGCTCTCTTGTTCAACAAATAACTATTCTTTTACACCGATTACCAAAATTTTTTTCATAAGATGAAATATAATATTATTTCTTGTGTTTAAATAAAAATCCTTACTTTGGAACTAAATTTGTTGGCTATGCTGTGATGTTGCCATTAATTCATTACCAGCTTTCCACCGTGTCCCTTATTTCGGCACTGCCCAGGTCTCAGATCTTGATTTTAACTAGACAGAAAATTAGTACTTAATTTGCCAAAATTTGTCATCAAAAGAGACAATTTGTACCCCTCCCGTTAATGAGCTATAAGGATTTTTTTGGGGCACTGCCCAAAAAAACTGCACCATCTAGGGCAGATCTGATTTCACCCAGATATATTTTGTCAAATTCAAACGCCAAGTATCAGATTTATCGACCTTCCGTTAAAAAGTCATAAGCGTTAAAAAGAACTACACCACCTAGCAAAGATCTGATTTTACCCAGATGTTGCCTTTAATTTGTCAAAATTTTTCACAAAAAATCATAATTGTTTGATGTTCATAAAAAATTACACGCATTTTAATAGTTACACAGTCTGAGAGCCTGCTGCAAAATATTATCAATAAACGTCAATAATCAATTTCTTTAACCGACTGCGCGACGCAAAGGATGGTAATGTGTTTATCAGCCTATGTATGTAGGTTTGTACCCATGTGACATTATTTAGAAAACATTAGTATGGAACTTGGTATCGGCACCAATTGAAATAAATGATACATCGTTATAAAGGTAATTTTCTGTAAAATAAGAATAACCGAAGCGCTAGCCCTGATTCATTGTCCCATTAGAGTAATCCTGCCTTGAAAGTTATTTTTTCATTTTTTCTGCGACATTATTCTTCATTTTGGCATAGTGTTTTTATTTATTATATTAATTATAAGTGATCACCATTAATTATTATCATTGGTTGTTTATTCTCCCAATAAATAAAACAAGTTGAAAGTAGATTTTTCCTTTAAAATAGTAATAATTAATGATGATTATTTATAATTAATATAATAAATAAAAATACTATGCCAAAATGAAGAATAATGTCGCAGAACAAATTAATAAATGATGAAAAATAAATAACTTTCAATGCAGGATTACTCTAATTGGACAATGAATCAGGACTAGCGCTTTGGTTATTCTTATGCTACCGATGTATCTTTCATTTCAGTTAGTGCCGGCACCAAGCTCCATTCTAATACAGATACCAAAATGCCCATCATTCTTTTGACAAATTAAGTACTGATTTTCTGTCAAGTTAAAATCAAGAATTGAAACCTAGTCAATGCCGAAATAAGGGACGCCTTTCCGCCCGTGACTTCGTCCGCATGTCAAAGCAGCCTATGTTAGGGTTAGTTCACACCGCGACGCGAGGCTGCGCGCACTTTTAATAGAGCCATTCAAAATTGTATTTATTACATGAAAAGATAAACATTTCATTGAGAGAACGCCGCGGCGTGCCGCTAGGCATCTCGAGGCGCAGCACTGCGTGGTGCGACGTATTCTAAATTCTCACATGTAATAAATAAAATTCAATTTTAAGTGGCTCTATTAAAATGTGCGCGCAGCGTCGCGTCGTGGTGTGATCTGACCCTTACTCTCCGGCATTCCAACTATCCCTATGCCTTATGCAAGAATTTACGTTGATCCGTTGTTGCTACGTTTCGACTATTAAAGGAAGGATAAACAAACGTACTTCTCTTGTATGATATTGCTTTGATAAGAATTTGCGTGTAATGCGAAAGTGTTGTGTTTATCGATAGCATGACTCCTTATGATTTGAGATTTATGTATATGATTTTTTATGATTGTTTTTTTTGTTGTATATACAACAGCACGTCAGGCTACCTATTTACACTACGAAAGTTGACGCTATTACGAGCTAGATAAGAGCGAAGCCAAGGTCAACATGTATAGCCCGATGTGTTGGCGTGTGTACATACTTATTCAGTTTTATTTTTAATCATATTAGGAAAATGACGATTTAATCCCTGCCTACGCGGACAGGGATTATAGGCGTGAGTGGATGTATGCGTATGTCATCGCAGAGGTAAAACTCATGCGCTGTTATGGGGAATTGGGTGAAATGGTCCCAAATAAGTTCACTGATAACCCGTGCCTGTGCCTGGTTGGCATCCCCTCTATAGATAGATGTATGTGTATTTAGAAAAAAACACTAAGTAATGTTATATTGCAGGTTGAATATTACCAACCGGAATTACCAATTTTGAACCGTGACAATATAGGAATCATTGTAAAATTAGTGCCAAAAATTTTCCCGAATTCTCCGATAGTGGTTGCTACGACACATCTCTTGTATAATCCTTCAAGGACTGACGTGAGGCTGGCTCAAATGCAGGTGCTTCTGGCTGAGTTAGATAGATTTGCGTTTCAAAATGAAGGACCTGAGTGAGTATCTATACCTTATACACTTAATAGCATTTCAAGATGAATAATTCTATAATTGAATTGTGTTCCTTTCTGGCCACGCCACGAGTCTTTATTTCAAATCTGAGTTTAAAGAAAAAAATATCGAATTTTTCATTGTTATTTTCAACTGAATATTATAATAAATAGTTTGGGAATTAAGAAAGTCGATGAACACACTGCACGCCTTACCATCTCGCGGCCTTTTCTGGTGATCTTCTACGTCCTCTCTTTCTGCGGTGGATAGTGGGAAGCAGCTGTGTTCTTCTCCCATGGTGAAATGACATCCTCGAAGAAAGAGAATACTCCATCCCACGACATCTAGATCTTGACTACGGGTCGTACTTCAGGCGATAGCGAGAGGTCCGGGCCTATTACCGCAACAAGGTCACGGCGCTGCTTTTCTTCACTTTTCAAAAGCGTCCTCGTCGCAATCGTCACAGTCATGAAACCGCACTTCCGGCTCTGGCTATGTGTTGATGCAATTACTTTCCGAAACACCCATGTTCCGAAATTACCCTCAAAATGAAGCAGCCATGTTAACAGTCCACTCAGTTTAGTACTGGGCGGACAACCTCTATGGTCCAAAGATCAGCTCTGAACTTGGCTAATCACTTCCCGCATTTCTGGACAATGTATGGACATCAGCCTTCCCTTCAGATCCCACAGGGGCGACCCGGCGAGCACTAAAAGATTTGCCTCTTATCGTTATGACTATTAGAATCCTCAGCGATGTGCGGAAGAGGGCCAAGTTATAAGCCATCAGTGCATTAGTCCATTTTAATACAATTTCTAGTAATAAAATGTATTTTTTCGACTACGTAACACTAGTGCGCATGGCCCGACACGCTCTTGTTAATTGCAAATGTTTTTCTTTTACAGAAAAACCCACTTACCTATAATATTAACAGGAGATTTTAATTCAACACCTGACAGTGCTGTTATTAAGCTTTTGGAAAGAGGTATTGTAAGGTGAGTTGTTTTTAATCCACTTGTCAATACCGTCTGTGACCTCCGATTCCTTCCAAAACAAAATACTGTGATATGCAGTCTTTGCCGTAATGGGACTGCATACCACGTACGTTACTAGCTGATCGGAGTTGCTGCCAGCAAGTGTTAATTTGAATTCTAAATATTATTATGATGTTCTGGAAAAATAAAAGAAACGGGGAGACAGCAACACGGGGCCAGGCGTCATTCACGGGTGGATTTTCAAATGTGTTGAATGCGTTTATTCTATCAGTGTTCGGGGTGTTTAAATTGTGTAGGCGTGCCTACTAATGTGTAACGCGTTAAAATTTCAATACAGATTGTGTTAATTAAAGAGTGGTTTATTTAAAATATAAAGGAGTTAAGTCATAAAGACATTTTATTGATTTACGCCCTTATAAACCACCCTACAATACCTACATAGTCATTTTCTTTACTCTACGAAGTATTTATGCTTTAATAGAAACAGTGCGTACAACAATCAGTGTCCCATACGTACAAAGTTCTTAATATTTGTAAAGGGGAACTAATATTATGTATGTCAGGTTTCGAACAAAAACACCTCATATAAAAATGCTTAGATTTTCTCTGCACGACCGAATTGGAGACGTAGAGCTCCGCAGGGAAACCACCTCTGTACACGGCACACTGTCAGGGGATGGACAGGGCACGTTGCTTAAACTGCTAACGGGCGTTGGACATAGGCGACCACGTATCAAAAGATGCTATAAAAGCTCCCACAAGACGAACCAGTTGTCTGGCAAAGTTTTCCATGCTTACATCGTACAATGTTATGATCTATGAGGCCTATGTTCATCCAGCAGTAGACGTCTTCGGTCTGATTCAATGGTGATTTAAAAACAATCCTTTGTATATTTTTTTGTTACAGTGCTAGTCCTCTTCGAGATACTTCTGACTGGAGGAGAATAGGTGTAACGGACAACTGTCAGCATTTGGCTGTTATGTTGAATAGAGAGCAAGGTTTATCCACGGATTTTACTATGACAAAGGTAATTGTCTGGCTAGGTATAATTCAGGTTTACTGGAAACGTGTCATGATCCCGTTAAGGGGTGGTGATAGTGATAGGCATTATAACCTCGGGTAGGCAGGGCAAAAAAGTACTAGTTACTTTCGTTTTTTCAAGTAGGCTTTTGGTTACACAGCTTTGAATATTATTTAAATAAACTCAATGATTTCTTTGTTATGCTTTCGTAGTTATAGTTGTTTAACAAGCTAATAAAAGACAGCAATCTTGAACTGTATGTCAGGAATGACTAAGAAAGAAACTCCAAGTATTTTTTTAGTTCTTATATATTTTGCACTTCAAAAACACTAGGAATTTTTGTCGAGGTAATATCTTATAAATATTTACGAATTGGAAGCTATCCAATCGGGTATGAAACATTTAAATAAATTGGAAGACGACTGACTAATCCTTACTAATATTATGAATGCGAAAGTAACTCTGTCTGTCTGTCCGTCTTTCACGCCTAAACTACTGAATCGATTTTGATGAAATTTAGTACATAGATAGATTTAAGCCTGGGAAAGGATATAGGCTAAGTCGGTTAAAAACTGTTTCAAAATCCGTTGCGTGGTTTAGGAGTTAGTGGATACACAGACAGACAGACGTAGAGCGAGAGTAGTGCGTAAATTAATTAATACCTAAATTAAATACCTTACAGAGTAGCATACGAATTTTAATAAATCTTAACTGAAATACATCTATTTTTAACCGACTTCAATAAAGGAGGAGGTTCTATGTTCGACTGTATGTAATTTTTAGGGTTCCGTACCCGAAGGGTAAAAACGGGACCCTATTACTAAGGCTCCGCTGTCCGTCCGTCCGTCCGTCCTTCTGTCACCAGGTTGTATCTCATAAACCGTGATAGACAGTTGTTATTTTCGCAGATGATGTATTTCTATTGGCCAACAAATACTAAAAAATAGAATAAAATAAATATTTATGGGGCTCCCATACAAAAAACGTGATTTTTTTGCCGTTTTTATAGATAAGTCTGTCCGAGGCTGTATCTCATGAACCGTGATAGTTAGACAGTTGAAATTTTCACAGATGATGTATTTTTATTGCCGTTATAACAACAAATATTTAAAAATTGAATAAAATGAATACTTAAGGGGGCACCCATACAATACCGCGATTTTTTTGCCGTTTTTATAAGTAATGGTACGGAACCCTTCGTGCGCTAGTCTGACTCGCACTTGGCCGGTTTTTTAGCTTATTAAATAAATAAATTTTCAATATTTTTTTGGGAAACCAGTTTATCTCAATAGGTATATTTGACTTACAATTGAAATAGTTATGATTAACAAATTTCAGGTTTCCACTAATGATCTTTACTGCAACTATGCTACCCCTATAAAAATTAAATTATATATTCTTAATTAGATTTAAATTATGTTACTCTGAAGTCATGTACATTTTTCTGTTAAGTTGTGGTAAGATGAGATGATATAATATCGAAGTTGTTGTGTTTTTTAATATAAAATTTTAATTAATACCATACACATTCATGTCATGAGGGTTTTAAACAAAAATCCATTTCTTTTACTCTAATTACTACGTACTACGAACACCCTGATATTACGTACTAGGGTGTTCGGCCACTTTATCCATAAAAAAGAACAAATAAATGCATTACGTTTAAAAAAGTATTTAAATTTAAGCTTTCCACTTGAAAGAAAGTTAAAATACGAAATATTTCGAAACAGAGTGATTCGATAGCTAGTGATGCCTAATTTCATCCCTTAACAGGATCGGGACTTGTTTTCCAGTAATTCCATTCCAGTATTTCCAGTAATTGTTTTCCAGTGTATAAAAATTTGTAAAAATCAAAATGGCCAATTTTGGACGCTATAATGTGAAAAAGAAAAAAGGTTAACTCTTGACCTCAATCTTAACCAAGGTCATAGATGAGGTTAACAGAAAATGCCTATAAAGGCACTGGTACTCCCACGCACCGACGGCACACAGCAAGCTGTTTTGCGTCGGACTTCGGTAGGAGGGTGGTCGTGAACTAGACGGCGCCCTTCACAGAGCCTACCACACCGCATGAGACCAAAGGACGCCATCTCAAATTCAGGACAAATTGAGGTGTCGTTGCATGGGGTGGATTAATAGGAGGCAGGTCTCATTTGTGTTTCCTTAGTCGCTTCTTACGACACCCACGGAAAGAAATGGGATGGTGTTATTCTCAACCGATCACCACACGGCATACAAACTATCATCAATCAAAAGCTTTATTTATACTAAACATTATACATTTATACATTTTTTCATTCGTTAAATGCCTAAATTTGTGAATTTCTATTTTTTTAATTAGGGGTAGTTTTCACCCCTAAGAATCAAAAGCACACATCGGTGCATTTTGAAGTGGATAGCAAGTAGAGCTTAATTTCAAATTTTGAAGAAAATCTATCTTTCTCGAAAGAATTTCTAGGTAGTACCATCTTTTTACCGTAATTTGCTGTATTAAAAAAAGGATGCACTTTAATTTGATATTTTTTTTAGTTTGTAAATCTCAATATTTTCATAACACTGAATGTTATTTTTGCTAGTACTGAAAATAATTTAACCCAATCCGTGTTTTGGTCATTGTAGCTGTTCAAAAGATTATTATGTTCTATTAAAAATCGTACGCGGTCTTTAGACACTACCACTGTTGGCGTGTTTTAGACCAGTCATTATAGTAAGTTCACCTCGGAATTCGAGATACCCAGCTGTAAGTCTGTAAATACTTGTATATTGACTCCCTAAAAGTTGTCTCAAAACCTACATATGGTAGGGTGTAAGCAACTATTAAATTTCAAGGTCAAAGGTCACAATAATCGGTTTTTTGCGCTTTTTTTGGAAATATCTCATTTCCTATGGGTTTTTTGCTATTTGTATTTATTATCAATATTGTTGAATACAAAATTCTCTACAAATTTTGTATAAAAAAGTTTTTTATACGGTGAACCGTTTTCGAGATACAAGGCGGAGAGCGCGCGGTCACAGCATCACTTCAGGTCAACCTGTGCCTCCGGTCAAAAACGCGCCATATATAGTTGATGAACTATCGATAAATCAATGATTATAAATATTTGTCAATTTTTATTAACTATTATATTATATTTTATCATTTTTTTCCTAACTTATCCACTTTTTATTCAGTATTAATTTATTTAACAACACTTACCTGCCCATGTAATTGCAGAATTGTTAATGAAAATATAGGAATTATATTTGAATTTTAACCTAATTAATATTAATAACTTCTTACATGATGAAAAAAAAAACAAATACTTAAATTATGAATTAATCTTTTTATTAAAAAATATCATTGAATACGTTTATTTTAATTGAAAGTAAAAAAATGGAATAAAGGGTACAAAAACTACAATTTATAATTTTAATCATCTTCTTCCTCTTCATCGTCGTCTTCTGGCTGCTGGTAAATTTCAAACTGGTCTTCATTATCGTCTTCAACGACATTTGTCTCAAGTTCTTCCATGATTTCGGGGTCAAAGGTTCTATCTTCGTTAATGTCGCTCTGATATGGTAGTGCATTGAGACAAGCTTGCCCATTACATTGGCCACAAGCTAAAGAGCATTGCAAGCCCGCTTTCCTGCATCCGCATCGCGAACCACAACCACTCTTGCAGTTGCAGAAAATTGTATTTAGCAAATCTTCTGGAACAGGTGGTAAAATTGTCATGATAGGCTCCAGAAAATCGTTTCGCATTGCCCAACCCCATACCTGGGGTTCCAAATCATGTCCTAACCAAGTTTAAACTTGATAATATACACGGTTGAAATGTTTATGAGCAGCTGCACTTGTTGGTGGAATATTTGAAAGCTGCACAAGTGCACAGGTTTATTAAGTTTTGTAGACTTCACGTAATGCATATAACGAAGATGATCGAGACTTTTCACAGATTTCGGAACATTATAGACTGCCAATAAGGTTTGAGTTCCACTCTCTAATAACGTATTCAATGATATTTTTTAATAAAAAGATTAATTCATAATTTATTTCGTTTTTTTTCATCATGTAAGAAGTTATTAATATTAATTAGGTTAAAATTCAAATATAATTCCTATATTTTCATTAACAATTCTACAATTACATGGGCAGGTAAGTGTTGTTAAATAAATTAATACTGAATAAAAAGTGGATAAGTTAGGAAAAAATGATAAAATACAATATAATAGTTAATAAAAATTGACAAATATTTATAATCATTGATTTATCGATAGTTCATCAACTATATATGGCGCGTTTTCGACCGGAGACACCGGTTGACCTGAAGTGATGCTGTGACCGCGCGCTCTCCGCCCTGTATCTCGAAAACGGTTCACCGTATAAAAAACTTTTTTATACAAAATTTGTAGAGAATTTTGTATTTTACAATATTGATAATAAATACAAATAGCAAAAACCCATACGAAATGAGATATTTCCAAAAAAGCCCAAAAAACCGATTTTTGTGACCTTTGACCTTGAAATTTAATAGTTGCTTACACCCTACCATATGTAGGTTTTGAGACAACTTTTAGGGAGTCAATATACAAGTATTTACAGACTTACAGCTGGGTATCTCGAATTCCGAGATTCTTACCTAATTTAAGCTTAAATGACTGGGCCATTTGTGGTAAGAACTCATTATGTTTAAAAATAGTGTTCCTTGTCGTTTCCCGCCAAGCCGCCCAATTCCCCCATCACCGTGTTGATAATGTTATTTTAAAATTTTCAGATTCACAACACAGATTATCGAGAAAAGGTTCCACAGTCTAGTAGTTTGTCTTCTACACTTCCATACAACAACCTATTCAACGGTGGCGTCATCACTCACAGTATGAACTTTGAATCCACCTATGCTAAATACAAATCAGGTGGTCATCAAGAGGCTACCACTTTCCAAGATTATTGGGTTACTGTAGATTATATTTATTTTAGGTAAGCATTCTTATATCGAAAAGCTACAATAAATGTATGTTACCGGTCGAATCCAATTTCAGGCCATATTATTTTGACGGAGGAAAACCTGTATCAGTGTTTTTTTTTTAGTTATTGTAGCAAGTTGAGACTCCTGGAGCGTCTTCGACTTCCTTCATCAACGGAGTGCGACATTTTGGGGAAGTTACCAAACGACGTGTATGGCTCCGACCACCTCGTACTCGCAGCCATTTTCGAGCTCAACCCATGCAAGTCTGCTTTGTAGTATTTAGTTAATATTAGTAACCAGTCACAACAATATAAGTTATAACGGCATTAAAACGGTAATAGCACCTAATGATTTTTTTTAAATTCTGTTTTATTACGACGTTAAGAATAGGACACCATCGCTTGCCAACCTTTGGTTATGTCTTGCCGCAAACTAAAATAGGCTCACATAGCCGTATTTTTTTTAATGAAAGGTATGATTTTAGAATTAATGTCAAAGTGGTCTTTTTATATCTTGATAACCATCACAAATTCGAGTGAGCATGAGAGCCTAAGCCAAGCAATAAATTTTCCCGCTTAGGATTTTTAATTGACGCACTGTTCTAACTATCAAAGGAGTCGGTACAATATGGGCATTTGACATGATCTTCGTCTTGTGCATATTTATCTCCAGACCCACTTGTTGTGAAACTCTATTGAGGTCATCGAGCATAGTGCCAAGGTCCTATAACTTATCAGCCATGACAACAATATCATCGGTACTTGCCGTTAATGTTGATGCCGAGTTTTCTCCAGTTCAGAAGCTTAAAAGAGTTCCAACGCAGCAGTAAACAGCTTCGGGGATATGACATCCTCTTGCGTCACACCTAGTTGCAAATGGATAGGCTTTGAAAACTGGTCCTGCATAACACTTCTATGTACCTGTAGGAGATTCGGCACATTTGTAAGGACCGTAGCACAGATGTGATTCAGGCTGGCTGGACAAATCTTCAAAATAGCCCACATTTAACTGGGTCAATAGGGCATTTTATATGACCAATTTTCTGAGGTTCTGTAGCGTCACCTTTTCTGAAATAAGGGTGTTTTGCCTTTTCTGAAATATAAAATGCCCTATTGACCTAGTTAAATGTAGGCTTTTTAAAGATTTGTCCAGCCAGTCTGAGTCACATCTGTGCTACGGTCCTTACAAAGGTGCCGAATCTCCTTTCGATCGAATTAGAGGATTTCTCATAGTCCACAAACGCTACGCATAAAAGCTGATTATTCTCTTCGATCTTTGCCGCAGCGTATATATGTAGTCTATGGTACTAAAGCCTCTTTGGAAACCGGCTTGTTCGGGAGTTTGGAAGTCATCAAATCTGTGCGCGAGACGATTCGTAATGACTCTCGAAAACAGCTTATAGATGTGGCTCAGAAGCTTGATAGGTCTGTAATTCTTTAGTAAAGACTTATCGCCTTTCTTGACAAACAGAGCCACCACACCCCCATGCCACATTTTTGCGTGGTGGCTCTGTTGTGACGGAGTTAATAGCTTCTGGAGAGCTTTCAGCACTGGTCGCCCGTCTGCTTTCAGAAGCTCAGCCGTAATTCCATCATTACCCGGTGCCTTGCTGTTTTTGAGCTGTTTCAGAGCCATACTAATCTCGCACAGATTGATGTCCGGAATATCTAAGGTTTAGTGTTCGGCTCTTGGATCTTGGAACAATTTTGATCCCTTGTTTCACTCAATCGGCTATTTCATACGACCCGTATTAAATTGACGTATGTCGCGAGTCAGAGACTTTGAGATCATTCGAGCTGCCGATATCGGAAAGCTTTTTCTGCGGACTGCAGGCCTGTCTCACGTCTTTCTGCCATGAGCTTCAGAGTGAGATCTTACCACTGCGTTTTACTATACTGCAGGATCTAAGGAAATCAAACCTTACCGCAAGAACAGTTTCCACGAACCTGTCGTTGTATGTGTCGACGCCGACATACTCAGCCAGGCAATCGAAGCGATTCTGGAGTTGGAGCTGAATGTTTTCTAGGTTTTGCATCTGGAGGAGAGACCTGGACGGAGCGTAAACTTCATCAGGGGGGACTTTATTAAGAAATGAAGTTGTGAATTTAATTGAGTTTGCAAATATAAAAAAAGTTGTGCCTTCTAGTATTTAAAATAATGTTAGTGATTTAATGATGTTAACAGATACACGGCTTTTTTTAATATAAAAGGGCTACGTAACCATTTAAAAAGGTGTTCATAATAATGGGTTATTAGTTGTGTCAACGACGGTCCAAAATGTATAAATATGGGATTTAAAAAAATATTCAAAACGATCAATAGGTGGAATTACCTGCCTATAACGGTAACGGTTATTTTCTCAGTGCTTTGGATTGCAATATTTATTGTATTATACATGTATTATCAAGACAAAAAACAAATGAAGAACAACCAAAGGCGTAGAAATAATTAAAATGAAATCACAACACTCGAAATAAAATATTACTGCGCGCAGTTGCAGTTTTTTAATAGAATTGTCCGGCAGTAACGTTACTGTTACTGCCGGACAATTCTATTAAAAAACTGCAACTGCGCGCTTGCGGTTTTTATTTTTGATGTAACTCTAATTTTTTTTTGAAAGGCTCGGAATAATGTGTTTAGCAATTTATTATTCCACTACCTTTTCCCCCGGGACTTCGTTCCCGTGGGATTTTTGTCGTAAATTTTCCAAGTTTTTTAATAGTTATTCTGCTATTCTGGATGGAGACAAATACAAAAAATTAAAAACCATGAAAGTCGGTCCAACCGTTCTCGAGTTATGTGTTCGAACATACCCAAATTTGTTTTATGTGTGAAATCCGTCATTGTATACAATGCCCAGGAAATGTATACAATTCCTAAAATCGCCCGGAAATGTGTGAAATGAATTATATTTGATACATTCCCTAGGAAATCTATACATTTCCTAAATAACAAGCGGAAATGTACAAAGTGTTCGATTTTTTCTGTTTATAATTTATGTCATTCGACTTCTTTTTGCGATTATAATAGATGGAACTGCGACAAGTTTGTTAGTAGCGTAACCCAACCAACCCAGTTAGAACCGTGACCCCCAACGCACGAGCCGAGCGAGCGAAGCGAGCGTGCCGCAGCAGCGGCCGGCGAAGTGCCAGAAACGACTGTGTTTGCGTTAAGCGGTTGTCGCATGTGGTCAATAGACTGTGAAAAATTTCATTAAATGTGACCATTTCATGAAATTTTCGAATATTTCATGAAGTCAAGACAAATTCACGTCGCTTATTCAGTTTAGGTTAGGTTGTTTTATTAATTTTATTCACAGAAAACATTAGTTTCATACATTCCTCAGAGCAATACATTTATCAGAGCAATTTCGGAATATTATACAATTTCTAGGAAATACATTTCCTAGAAATGTGAAAAACTAAGTTAAATGTATACATTTCCTAGGATATGTGTGTATTAAAAAATCTTTGAAACAATATTTTATACATTTCCTGAGAATTGTGGAATTGTATACAATTCCTAAAAAACATCGGACATATTTGTATGAAGCCTGGTATACCTAAACTTTAAGGTCACCCGAAAGAGCCCCACTATGGAGAAATGAAATGTTGGCGGCCACTGATGAAACTTGCGGCAATTGATAGAAAAAAATATTACAAAACGAAAGTATTGATTTAAAAAATGTCGAAACATGTTCGGAGATTCGAAAATGAAAAAGAAAAAAAAAACAATGGGTTGCACTCCGAGAGTGCCGGCAGAAGTGAAAACTTGAACATTATACCTAATGTTGATATTTTGGAATGATTAGGGAATAGTTTCGCACGAATTGCTTTAATAATCAGTATAAAAATACTAACATTTATGTGGTAAAATACAATATTCATTTATTGCGCTATCATACACAAACATGACAATTTATATCACATTAAAAATTTATCACTTCAGAACTATTACAATTATTTTATATTACATTAAAAAGTTTATCTCTCAGAAAAATCAACTTCCATCCGTAATTTCAACGACTCTTTCATCATCTTTATTACCAGAATCAGTAAAAAAGAAGTTTTCACTCTCCCTCCGCCTTATGCATTTTCGATTCGTCCGGTATGACTTTGTACGTGCGTAATCGTTATATTTTCATAAAATTATATCTATGTATTTTAGAACTTGCGAGGTATGTTTTAGGTGTGAATATCTATTTTATTATATCAATAACGTATTGCATTTCAATTGTGTATTGAACGCAATGTACACAAGGAAGCAATAAATAATTGAATTGAATTGTGATAAAACTGGCAGGTAAATTATAAAAATTAAGGCGATAATAAATAAAATTGTAAAAGTAATTACTTCGTCGCGTTGGTTTCGTTGACATCTGTCACGAGATCAAGCTATGTTACCATAGGGCTGTCAGCCGTCCGGGTTTCCTTCCATACTTCAAAGTGCACAACGCTGCTAAAGAAGTTTTCACTTCAAAAAAGGTGGCAACCCTATCCTACGCATTTTCGATCACATCTGACGATCACGGTCACGTGACATCTGACGATCTGACGCGAGTTCATCGCGAGTTTAACATTTTTTCCCCATACTAAAAGTGCCCAACGCCGCTAAAGAAGTTTTCACTTCAAAAAACAAAAATACTATTTTACTTTCCTTATAGCATTAGATATTCGATAACCCTAGGTGTACTTGTTTCAGCATAGAAAAGCATTTTTTTACTTTTATTATCATGTTTAGGTAGGTACAGTCAACAGCACGCTAAGCTTGAGACTTTGAACTTTGAAACGGACCTGTATTATTATGGCGCGTTGTAAAGCTTGACTTGTTCTTGACAATATACGGTCAGCTAAGGAGTGGCAAGCGGCGGCCATTCCGTACGAAAAACTAAGTTAACTATAATTAATTCTTTGGCGCGGGGGAGGGAGGGAGCGATGAGTGAGAGAATTATAAATGTATGGGATAACACGACGTGAGTATCCGTACTCGTTGCTTCAACCCCCGGCCCCCGCCCCAACAATTATATACATACGCTCACGCCTGTAATCCCTAACGGGGCAGGCGAACATAAACCACTTGATACCACGTTTGACACCAATGGCAAGGGTTATCGAATAGCAAATATTGTATAAGGTGAGAGGTGCCTTTCGCCCATGATACAGAAAATCCTAGCGTCTCATTTTAACTGACTTGAACAGTATGGGAAGAGTAGTTAATTATAATTAATTGTAATCACAAGTCTCAACATGAATATATGCTTATTTGATGCGCTGTGTTGGGTGTGACGTTTCATAAACCACCACAGGTGCAATTTGACCTTGACAAATATGTATATGTAGAAACTTACTCGAACAGTTGTAATTAATAAAAAGCAAAACACACTTAGTTAATTTAAATTCACACTCAAAATCATGGTGTATTTATTTAGTTACCTCCCGTCCGCTTAGTCGATGGTACTGTACTGTCTGTCACAATATAATACAAATGGCACACAAAGGACATGAAGCGCAGGTAATAAAATGACTATTGTGCGACAAGGTCGGACTTATAGCTTTGTATATAGCTATCTTTTACATACGGAGTGGCCGCCGCTCGACGTTTTTTAGCCGACCGTACTGTCAAGAGCAAGTCAAGCTTTACACTACCATTTTAAGCTGGGCTCTGATATACAATGCGGGCAATAGAATATAGGACCGTTTCAAAGTTCAAAGTGACAAGCTTAGCGTACTCTGGACTGTACCTACCTAAACACGATAAAGAAAGTAAAAACAAAATGCGTTTCCATGCTAAAACAAGTAAGCTATAGAGTTATCTAACGCTGTAAGGCAGGTAAAACAGTACTTTTTTTTTTCATTTTCAAAGCTCTATATCCCCGAAAGTATACATGTTTCGACATTTTTTCATTCAATACTTTCGTTTTGTAATATTTTTAGCTATCGATTGCCGCAATTTTCATCAGTGGCCGCCAACATTTCATTTCTCCATAGTGGGGCACCTTGAAGTTTAGGTATACCAGTTAGGTTGGATGCTCTTTCATATACATTTCTGGTAACATATACAGGGTGGAATCTACCCATAACTATCATCAGTTATGAGTAATTATTTTTTCCCGGAAACGTCACGTTAAGGAGTTTTTATTATTTACCTACTTTGGCGCTACGCAACGTATCGTGAAACCGCGCCCTGCGCGGAATCCCCCCGCGCCGCATTATTACCGGAGTTCGATGTACATTGCTGGTTTTCGTGTTCTACGTTGTTATGATTGCTTTTTTTTTAAAAAAAAATAAGCAGAAAATATTAAAAAACATGAAAAAAAATATTAAATTTTCCGGAGAAAAATTCTACTGGAAAATCATTCAAAACGATTGTCTAAGTCCAGGGTTTCAGTTTTTGCTAAGCTGTTTTTTACACCTGTATATTATGATTATTCCATATAAAACCAGGTTGCTCCGAGTTATCAAAAACAAAATGTTACATAACAAAAAAAGTGCAGGAGCAGCTTTTTAATTGGGCTGATCGGCTCTACAATCTATTAAATGAAATTGTTTCAATATTACTTTAAGTTATTACTTCTCAGTTTTTGTGGTTTTAAAAATAAACGACACAAAAATATATAATCTCTGAAGCGATTTCACAAAACTTATTGAACTGATTTTCGATTACTTTTTACATGGCATGGCACGATGGAACTTGTTCAATTATACGTGAAGAACCAACATTAAAGATAAACGTTGACAGACGATACACGGTTGACAAACTGTTTATATATGAAAACGCATTCAATTGCGTTTTTGAAAGAATTTCTTTAGTTTTGTTGTAATAAGCTTTTATCAGTGCAAAACTTTTCAGTGGGAGAGTTTAATCGTAAGCGTACAATATTAAATGGGGCTCGTCAGATGTACCACGTTTTGACTGAGAAAATTATAATATTTATGTTTCTGTTATCCGTTATTACTGTTGTAAGTATCCGTTAAAATAATTGTGTATAAGTACTTTTATCTATAAATACATTTATTTATCGAAAATTTAATCGTATTACATTGCTAAGTTTCGAGTAAATAATGTAACTGAAACATTTTTAATACTTGATAGTTAGGTACCTACTTATTGTATTCTGTTGATATGTAGTTTACAGCTCCGTGCTGCCTGGTACTGTTATCATATTTAGTTGCCTCAGTATAATATAACCTCAGTAGAATACAATTTTAAGTAATTACGTACAAAAGTAGAATGCTAAAAAATAGTAAATGATAAAAACATCGAAGTCTATTAAACAATAAACCACGCTATTATTTGTTGTGTTTACTCAAATGCTTGTTGCCAATGCAATGTTTATTTATATTTTCTGTACTTGTAAACTGAGAATTTTATGTTGAATTGATTAATAATTGACATTCATGATTAAACTGTATTTTTTATTTTGAACTTATTTATCACTTTTATATTGGTAAACAAAAATTTGTGTTAAATGTCTTACTTAGGTACAATTCAATATGTAGATTTTTTTACAAACAGCATAGGCTACTTAGAAAATGGTCTCATTGCAATGTTATTTTATCAACCAATTTCTAGAAACAAATTGGCAATATCTAAATAGTCTAAGCTAAGCCTACCTGATATAGTTACATATGTTGCAGATTTTGGTAGGTATGTCGTCGAAATGTGCCCGTTTTTTATTAGTATTAGTTGACTAAAATATTTTAATGTAAAGTTGGAATTTTTGCTTTTGAGGGACCAAGTTGGATCCAGAGAGTATTTTTTATTTATTTAAAGGAATACTCGACAGGAAAACCAAATAATCTCAATTTTATCATTACATTTACAAATTAGATATTGATAAAACAGAACCACCTGAATAGAAACACTAGAAATGTGTAGTGAAAATGAAACAGTTTTTAAATTAAGTGATTATGAAAAGTATTTAACCTTGAAATTTTAAATAGTAAATTTTTAACAGTAAAATTTTAACACGATTTCTTTTAGTGTCAAATTAGATTTCTTATGCTTTGGAAAGTGGCAGTTAGAAAATAGTACAAACAGTAAATTAAGTACTTTAATTATTTATACGTACTAGGTATAAGTTGTTATTTCCATTTTACAAAGATGCGGTACTTGTTGTTTTTGTTTATGACACAGCTGACACTTACACTTTAGGAGCATCGTACATTCAAGAGCAGGTCACGCTTTACACTACCAGTTTAAGCTGAGCTCTGATTTATACCGCGCGCCATACAACGCAGGGCTGGTCCAAAATCCAAAGTGTCAAGCTTGACGTGCTCTTGAGTGTACCTACAGACAACTTTTAAGACTTTTTTTTTTATAATTGCAACACTTCACGGTAAGTACCTACCATTGTTTTTAAAATAAATAAACAGACACAAAGTCTATTTTCATCCAATAATTTAATTTCCCAAACTGACCAAAGTCAGCACATAAGAAAAATTTGGACATAAAAAAATATGTCGTTTAGGTCTGGGTATGCTCAATATTTGAAAGCAAAGAGAAATGCAATCTTTGAAAGTTTGTGTAAAAATAATTTTAATTGTTACAAATTCTTGCTAAATAGGAGTAGTTAGATAAATTGCAATAAAGACTGCCTAGTGTTGTCGTTTCTTTCATATTCCTAACCAGAAATTGAAATTGCCTGGGACTTCGTTCCCGTGGGAATTTCCTGAAATCCAGCCTTATTCCTTGTCTACATATTTCATTTTTATAAGTAGGTATATGATAAAAGATTGAAATGTTGTAGGTGTAATTGTTTTTTCTTTTTGCAGTATGTAATGGCTATATTTTGGTATAATTTTGAAGTACAGTTATGGAAGTAATACTGAGTTTGATTTACAATAAACCCCAGCACATAGTGGCATTATTATTTAATCTCATTTTTTTTGAAAGATTTAGAAATTATAAGTTCAAAAGATTAAGAGTTATAAGGCACCTGGATCTCGAAAACGGGAAGACATAGGGGAGATCTGGGGCCTGATTTTTGAAACAATAGAATTCCAATTCGCATATGAATTGACAAAATTTGTATGAGATTCTCATGCGAATCTTGTCAATTCGTATGCGAATTGGATTGGAATTCTATCGTTTCAAAAATATGGGCCCTGGTCGCGTAGATAATTTCTCATCAAGAAATCAGAATCTCTCGGTGTCCTGTTCTAGATGAAAAATACTTTATTTAATTTTCATAAAAAGGTACGTTCACAACATGGGCAACATAAAAGTGAAATAGGTAAAATGTAATTCCAGTCATCTATAGGTACTATTATTAGGTATACCTAAAGAGGAAAGATTTTATAGTTTGTTTGCATTGAATAGGCTAGTGACATGAGACTTTGTAGGTACCTACAAAATGAAAACTGATTAAATTTTCTACAAGTTTTACTCACTGAAGTTTTTCGATATCTTTTTTTATTTTTTATTTATTTGGAAAACCACCAGCTACATACGTAATTATAAGTGATGACAGACTTACTTAAGAATTAAGCCATTATAGGTTTCTCTAGATTAAAAATACATATTCAAAGGTTGTTAAGAGGGACATGTTCGAAATAGGAATAGGAAGTGTATATGTGTAGGTGTAATGTACATGTGTGTGTGTGTGTGTGTGTGTGTGTGTGTGTGTGTGTGTGTGTGTGTGTGTGTGTGTGTGTGTGCAAGAATGTGAAGTTTATTGTTTGTTTGCTCATATGCCCATCACTTTTCTTTGGGATATTTTTCCATTATTTTAAGAATCACCTTAGAGGTGAAAGTATCTTTATTATGTTGAAAAGGATCAACATCTGAGAATTCTTTATTATAAGTGTGGAAAATGCGAATCATAGGAGAATTCATCTTGTATAGTTTTCGAGACATCCGCTGAAAATTTTGCACACCTGGTGTCATAGTAAAGTTTTTTACATAGGCCGATGCCTGTTTCTTTGTAACAGGTTAAATACCGATGTATTTAACCTGTTACAAAGAAAATTTTAAAATTTGGAATGTTCTTTTCGGATTATTATTTAAGTAGCTTTATTAAACTATCAACTTTGAAAAAAAGTAAAATGTAATTCCATCCAATAAGCAATTACTTAAAAATTTGGGTTAAAATGAGGAAATCTGGGTATTTTCGTAAAAAAACTTAAATTAAGAAAATCTCGAAAACTATTAACTTTCAGCCACACATAAGGTGGGTTAAAATTGTTGCATTTTTACTGCCTGCTAGGAATACGTCGAGTTTCCGTTAACCCTGTGTAAAGAAAAGATTTGTTTTTTGTTTTCTTGCATTGAATAGGCGCCGAAACTACCGGACCGATTTGAAAAATTATTTCATCATTAGAATACCACATTATCCCTGAGTAACATAGGCTACATAATTTTCCCAAATTCCTACGGGAAAGAAGTCCCGGGCTGAAAAAAAAAAACTTCAAGAGCGTATATCTCGAAAACTTACAAGATATCGAAAAACTTGAGTGAATACAACTTGTAGCAAATTTAATCAGCTTTCACTTTGTTTAAAGTCTCATGTCGCTAGGGCGCATAGTTTTCCGAGAATTTAGTGTTGCAAAAAAACGTTTTTTTTTCTAACTTGAAAAAAAAACATGAAAAAAAACAGTTTTTTTGTGGCATCATAGCTCTTAAACGAATAAACCGATTTCGATTCCTACGGGTTTTTTGTTTGAAAACTGCCGTGATTAAGATGGTTCTTGGCTTTATTTGGTCAAAATCGGTTTAGCCGTTTAAAAGTTAACACATTAAATGTCGGGGGTTTATTATTATTTAAAGAGTTCGAAGGGTTGGGGTCAAGCTTGTACGCAGGCAGGCCCCCGTGTCACTGCGACCTTGACAGATCTATTGTAACAGTTTCCTTCTATATCACAGTACATCCTGGAGTCCTATGCCAACCGCGCATCTAGCTATGTCCTAAGCGGGCACATCCTTAATGTCTTGGTAGGACAAGTTGTGGCCTCCAAGGTACCGATTCCTGCTGCAGTGCAGTCCGCTGCAGTCACAGGTTACATGAAGAGACGTTTCGTCAGCTTCATGACAGAATCTACACAACTTGGTCTCGGTGAGGCCCATGTTGTGCAGATGTTTGTTCAGTTTGTTGTGGCCAGTTAGAATCCTAGTGAGAATTCTAACGTTGCCTTTGTTCATTGAACGCACTCTGACTTTGACGATTTCTCATCGAAGCCCTTGATAAGCGATTTAGCCTGCACCTGTCCCGGGGTCTGAGCCCAAAGTCTATTGCTTTCACTATGTCTAAGTGCAAGCTTGATTGCGCACGAAGGAAAGCCACAGACGGGTTCAGGTCCCATGGTTGCACTCTCTGCGCCGGCTTTGGCCATGCAATCGGCCGCTTCATTCCACCGATACCACTATGACCCGGCACCCATCTAAGGGTGACTTGGTTGTTTGTGCCAAGCCTGTTGAGTATCGTGATGCACTCTCTTATTAGTTTAGAGTTATTATATTAGCCTTGAGGGCTAACAGAGCGGCCTAGCAATTGGAGAAGATGAAGATTATCCTACCAGAGTAGTCGGGGGTTATACAACATTATTAATTTTAGAGTTATACGGGATTCCTACTAAGAAATAAGGTATTTTTGGCAAAGTAAAAAGCCTAAACTACATTATTTTCAATATTTACATGTTTATTTACACAGTATTTTTATTTAATTTACATAGTACTTACAGTATTCTAAGTTCTAGTTAGCAGTTACGGTCATAGTCATCTTAGAGTGCCCATCATTTCGCACTAAACACAATCTAGCAGAGACGCAAATTCTTCTTTTAACAACCCAAAAACGAATACGTGTTCTGGCACTGTTTGGAACGCAGACACAGTTAAGGAGTCAATGCCTCAAAGTAAGCCAGTCATCATCAAGCTGGTCTAAGTTGGTGAATATGATATGTCCTCAGTTCTGATGACCTTCCTTGCGAATACGAACTGGGCCATCACGTCCGATCCATTGTGTTATTCTTGGTAATTATACGTATTGCCCCATAGCGTGAGCGCGACCAGTAAAAATACGCGTTCAAGTCAACTTACTACTTATATTATTGGCAATAAATTTATGAAAAATTTCGCAAAAAAATTCTGCCAAAACTTGATCCAATGTCAAGTTTTTTTACTTTTTCTTATTTAACAGCAAATAGTTTGTGTAAGTTAAATTGATCAGTTGACAAACCGTACACGCCATGTAATAGGGATGTATGTACAAGAGTTTCGATAATGTATCGATGGATTAGTGCTGTGTGCATTAATTGTCGATGAAACTAAATAAAAAAATTTATTTTTCAATTTCATTTTATAATTTATATAAGTTCTTTACAAGCAGTACAATGACCTCAGTGAATATGGCAAGCTGGCAGATTTACAGTTTGTAGGTATAATAGGTTTATGTTCTGTACTCCCTTTGCTGCCAGTGGATAAAGTAGACGAAGGCTGGCAAACTGGCAATATATCAAATCCAAAGATATATATATACAATGACGATGAAAATCTTAATATATTTTTTAAATATTTTGAAAACTTATGGATGAGGCCAGCTTTTATTCCCATGTGGTCAGTTTTTCCTGATCGCCATCGGACTACAAACACTATCGAGGTTGGAATTTCAAAATAAATGGATTAATAAAAAACCCGACATGCTGCAAGTTCCACGCATGTTATTAAAGACGACGATACTCTTGCAAATTTAATGGTTGATCAGAATAAAAGGCTTGGAAACAAAATATTGCCCAAAAGGAGGAAGAGAGAGATATCGAAAATAACGATTTCATTAGACACACGGTACTCAATTAGACTTGACCTGTGGTGAAATTGCCACTGAATTTTTTTTTCTCTACAAAGCTGCTTTATTTGCGAGTAAGTAGTTTTTAAAACTTAAGTATATTGTCTAGACTGTGTACCAACCCAAAAGTTGCCCTAGTTCGGTCAACCTAACAACCGGAATACTGCAACAAGAGGGAATGTGCCGAACCACAATAAGATATTAGAAGCACTGTACACTATGGACCACTATCTGTAAGGCTGCTTTCTTGAGATTGGACAAAGACCTGCTTTTCGATCTTCCACTTTATCAATGTCGTTCAAGTACCGGCCAATATTTATGTAAGATTCAGCCCATAAAAAGACGAGCAACGTGCTTTGAGACCTTTCATAAAAATAAATTACTGCTACATAATGCAATTTGGCCAGCCATTTTCTTCTTTTAGCAATTACTAATAGACCAATTAAGATCCCAGGGCCGCCAGACCTAACTTATTTTCTCATTAACCAAAAGTGTGGGAAAGAGTAGGTAGTGCTAATGTGTGCTATTAACATATGAATACCTACCTACTAGCCTGGGCCGACGGCCAATTTTCAGCTACCAGGTTCTGAAGGTACTTCCAAAAATAACTAACTTGTCATGAAGTCTGGGTGCTATAAAAAGTATTGTTATAGTTCCCTGAACATCAAATACAAAAATCACGGTTCAGATTGTAGGTACAATCGCATAATTTACTTGCGAACTGTAAAGCGTCTGGTAGAAATTACACAGCCGACGGAGAGTGTCTGGCGGTGTTGATCATTAATTTTTGTATTTAATTAATTATATTCTATAAGACATCAGCACCCAGACTTCAAAACAAGTGAGTAATTTTTGGAAGTACCTTCAGAACCTGGTAGCTAAAAAAATTGGCCGTCGGCCCAGGCTAGCAGGTATTCATTTAATAGTACATATTAGCACTACTCTTTCCCACACTTTTGGTTAATGAGAAAATAAGTAAGGTCGGCAGCCCTGGGATAGCAGTCTATTAGGTAAAAGTTAAAAATCTTATATTTTGGGTTAACAATTAAATTACAACTAGGTACTTATGCAATATTTTTTTTTAAAAGAAATGCAGATTTCTGTCTGCATTTTATTTTTTTGATTTTATTTGATTCATTACTTCATTAGTGTTGCGATTCCTGACGTTTCAGTTCTCAGTGCGGGGTGCACCTTAGCCCTGTAGGTAGGTACTAGTTCTTACGCTATTTCCGTTTATTTAGAAGCTTCGGCTGCTTTCCGACGTCGGTTTTTGTTGTTTCGACTTTCTTTCTTATTTTCCTGCGGAATATGTGTATAAACAGGAGTAGGTACTATCGAATACTCCTACAGGCATGTGGAACTTAAATTCTTGACGTCACTTAACTTTGTTTACCAGGAGTCATTTACTTTTCAATGTTAGGTGAGTATCAAACTATAAATAAATAAAACATCGATGTCACTTTATTGAATCATTTATACATTTTTTTGATTTACAACTTAAATAAAAACGAAAGGATCGTTCGTACAGCATAGCACTGTTACAACTCAAGTATAAAAATTGGAAAAGCTTTATACGTACATGGAATATAGTAATGTAGCGAGAGTATGGAGCCAGACTGATTTGGACCTTAATAAATCGTAGGTAGTTATTTTTAAGTGGTGGAGTTTATAATATGACATATTCTTACGTCTTTTTTGATCATTGAGTAATGATTAAAAAGTTGAAAGTCCTATTGTAAAATAGGTCTTTTCTTCACCAAAACGTGACACATCTTCATTAAGTAGTTGTCATATGGAGCTAACCCAGTATTTTCCATTTCATTACATCTATAAAGAATTTACCCATGGGATTTCTTACTTGAACGTCTCCGATATAACAGACGATATAAGTACGTGTAAATATGATGGCAGTGAATGTTACAGATTTTGATATTTTCTGAATTTTTCTCTCCTATAAGACTTCTGTTTTGCTCCACCACTACTTAATTCTGTCATAATTCGGATTGCTTATAGCTTGTAACTATAAGATATCTTGGTCCAGTCTTCCTGCCTCCAAGTTCCTCGAATAAGTTACTGTTTATTTAGATTAATAAACTTAGTGTCGGATCAGTGATTGCTAGTGATATATTTTTTTGAAAGCTTACCAAATTTTTTAAATACTGTACTGAAACCAGCGCACTAAGTTTACTATTCTGAAAAATGATTTATATTGGCTCCACGATAAAGCGCGATTCAATATTTTATTCACATATTAAAGTAGTTATGGTAAATTTTTCACGAAAATGTAGAGCCATAATTGCCTCGCATATCTGCCAAATTCGTTAGAAACATTTTAGTATTAAAAAAAAGATCACCGACTGAAGTGCTTGAAATGTATTTACACATTATGACAAATGTGATCGAACATTTACAGTGTACATCACTATCAGCGGGATCATCAGTTCAAGCTTTACTCAGTTATTTACATCAATACAGTATTGTACCAGGGGTCCTCGACGCTCGTCTTACATTCATGAACTTTGTTTTTCTATACCTTTTTAAATTTGAGACCAAAGAACTTTATTTACTTAATAGTACATTGGCAGACGTTAAGGGGCTAACACTTGAATTAAGCATTAGCTATGTAACAAGGAAGCAAATACAATTCAGAAAGTACGCTTATCGAGCATCGTGGTGCCATAATATTAGGGGTAAAGAAAACAATCTTAGAATACTTGATAAGGACTCGTTTTACAATACTATAGAGACGACACGCATTATTTTCTCTACATCTATTATCAAAATAAAATGGTTCGTGATTCAAACTTATAACTTCGACTCGTACATGACTACGAATGGAATCTTTCTAAAATGTACACGCAATATACATAATTCATAATAATCAGTATAGAACGTTGGAAGTATGAATTCCGAAATCTTGTCTTTTTACTAAGCTGTTGCTCGATCATGCAAACAATAGAAAATTAGTAAGTACGTAGGCATAAAATCACCGCTTCATTTCGTTTTAATCTCTAAAAATTTAAATTAGTGGATCAAATTAGGAAGTAATCAGCATATTTTCTGAAATAAATGTCATAAATTGATAAAGGTTATGTTTTATGAGTTTTATGACACAATTAATGCCACATGAATGCCTTCATTAAGTTAATTGTAAAATAAGTATTGTGCCGCCGCTAAAGCGCTTTTGTCTTTATCATAGTGGTGTGGTACCCAACCTTTTCAGTACAAAGGATCACTTATAAATATCGAATTTTATATTATTTACTTAGGTAGGTAAACGCGAAGTGGCGGATTAAGAGTTTCAGGGCCTTAAGATCAGAAATCGTGTAGAGTGCACCTTGTTGTCAGTGTTATTTTTTGTTTGTTAAGTGTTTGATAATTTAATAGTTTATTAGGAACTTACTTTTTTATGACAAAAAAAATAAACAAAAATATAGTATGGAGCGTAGCGATCACACATGAACAGTGACTAGGAAAATGGAAATAGGTACTTAACTATTTCTTTTTTAACGCTACACACTCAAAGACCCACACTAAGGTTTTCCCTTGTGTCGTGGGTCCTTCGGAACATACATAAAGACAGACACAAACACCCAAGACCCGAGAATAAACATCTGCTATTTACACAAACGTTTGCCTTGACTGGGAATGAAACAAGAGGCAGCGCCACTACCACTCGACCAAACCGGCCGTCATTTACCTATATTGGGTTGATTTATATAAGAATGGACGTAACATAATCGCTATTCGCGCGCCAACACTGATCGACTCAGCGACCTTATTATTATTATGATAATAGTATGGCCGCCCGGTGGTAGCCCAGTTGGTAATGAGCCAGACTTGTAATCGGATGGTGGCGGGTTCAAATCCTGGTGCGGGCCTGTACCACTAAATTCGTCTTTTCGTATCACTGGCTCAACGGTGAAGGAAAATACCGTGATGAAACACGCCCATCCAAGAGAATTCATTTTCGAAAGACGAGTGGTCCACCAACCCGCATTGGGCCAGCGTGGTGGACTATGGCCTAAATCCCCTTCGTGTTTCGAAGGGAGGCCCATACCCCTCGGTGGGTAACATCGTGGTAGTGAATGAGCTGCTCGCCTTCGTGCAGAATAAGCTGGACATGATGGACGAGCTCAGCCTCGAAAAGATCTGCGCCTCTAGTTACACGGAGGAAGACATCGCCTCCACCAAGCTGGTGCTCAACAGCACAACCGCCGCCGCTGTGCGCCTCTTCGACAGAGACACAGCAAGGAGGATCTGAGGTACCTACATCTTCAGGGCTTTCGAATAGACCGACTCGGACGATGTTCCGACGTACGTGGCGAGGAACCTGAATTAGTTGCTCGATCAGATCGACGTCACCGTCCTTCTCAAGAACATACAACTGATGAAGGCCCAGATCACCCAACTTCATACTAAATTATAAAAGTCCGAAAAAGTGAGTGCAGATTTATGGATCGAGGTTGCGAAATTGCATAAAAGATCAGTTACTCAGTGTATAGTGAGTGGCATGCGTCTTAGGGCCTATGACTTAGGCCCTGTTTGTGCTTAGTGTGCTTATAAAGTTAATCCGCTAACGGCTCGCGTACCACTTTTACAGCTGTCACGGACCCGCAGAATACAGGTTGGGAACCACTACTTTTGTCAGGTAAACAGTAGGTATTTGGCAAATAAATAACGGTCCTGCTAGTTTTCTGGGACTGGCCCCTATCGATTGCGATCCAACAATAACTTAACAGGGAGTAAGGGAGAGCTTAGCAAAAAGTGAAATATACATGTGGTATTTTTTTCAGGATAATTTTAAACCTTTTCAAAGAGACAAGCAATGTACGCATGAACATCACATTCTGATGAGAACACGGCGCGGCGGCGTTAACGCAGCGACCGTGTGTGCGCGGGACCTAGGTGCGATAGCTGTTTCGCAGTACATTGCGTAATGCCGAAAGACTTAAATAGCGAAAACTTCTTAAATTGACGTGTCCGGGATAAATAAGTTACTTGTAACTGATCCCATTTAAGTATTTGATAAGCTAGCCCTTTCACCCTGTGTAACTTCTTTAGAGCAACAAGTTTTAGTAAAAAGAGAGTCGTTTAACAACATTACCGGGACCATGAAAAACTATAGGAAATTTGTACTTAAGGATTACAAATACCTATGTTGGCCAATTATTCAACCTATGTTACATTAACGTACTATAGGAGTTAGAAAATGGTTCTTTGACCATTACACTTATTTATCTAATAATACTGGATGGACATTAAATATAATAAATTATCGCGAAAAATTCAGATTATTTCATAAGATCTCATGTTTTTGTAAGTATACTAGTCAAAAAGCTCTTAAATATTATAAGTCCTTATTTAAATGTATGTATTTGTAAGAGGATAAGTAATTATGTACCTAAAGATTTCGCTTCTTTTAACCTTATCGTATCTTAGGTGATCGAATAAAATTAGTGTTAATATTTAAATCGAAATAATTTTTAAGCTCGTAGCGTGGTTTTGGCGTAATTTGAGTTATTGGTTGAATGTTAAAACCTTAACGCAGTAGTAAATGCCATAATCGCCTTATTAATCCTGAACTGGTATTATAATTTATTAATTTATCCTATTATCACCCAAGATGTCTTTTGATATTTTAAAATTAGTTCAGGATATAGATGATTGACACATACTTAAAGCATAAAATAGCCAGTGTGTTTATCACAAAACGTAATAACCACTTTGTCAATCACAAAATCCAAATCATAATTCTGCAATATTTAACTATAAAAAAATTCTCAAATCAATTTTTTAAATATAAATATGATTTAAATATGATATTAAATTGATTTTTAATCGATATATGAACACGCTTCAATCTGGACGGAGAGGGGGCGATTGAAAAATTAAAAATGTTGCTACAAAAAAGCTTTTACACTTGTATTTGTTACATTGTCATGCAGCAAGTTCTGATATATTAAGCGGACAATGTAACACAATTGAACTAACTCGTTTATATTAATATAAGGAGCCAAAAAGCCATTGATTTAAATTACAAGTTTTAAAAAATCTAAACGAGTCAATATTTAATCAAAACCAGTTAAAATTTGATCTACTTAGCTGTATAAGTTTAATAAGCTTTGCATCGTAATGATAACGCTGAAAAAGTGAAGACTGGCATCGAAGCAGCTATGGACTATCATAAAGTGGCACATATCTTTGACATCACAAAACTTAACGAGGCAGGTCCCAGTGAAGATTTCGGAATTCATGCGGTCTTCACGTCACCAATTGTCTCTTTGATGAAACAAAATAAATTTAGATATACCACACCGCTAGACTTGCAGATATCACCTAACTATAAATCTTAAATCAAATTGAATTTAATTTACAGATATAATTACTGATTACAGTTGTCTCCTAAAGACTATATTAAATATAGTCTGTTATACATAACGGACATTTTCAGACTTCTTAATAAATTTAAAATTTGCCAACTCCATCCTAACTACAAGATTGATATTATTGAAGTAAATAGAAAAACGTGATTTCCTTGGCGAAATCTATGAGGGTTTATCTATCTACTATAATGTCAATCATTAGAGGTCTGATATAATTAAATAATAGATATAGATCTGGTGACTCCAGAAGTGGAATCATCCGAAAGAAAGTATACCGACAAGTTTGCACAGCGGTTGCACCGGGCCCATGCGATACCATCCCGCGTCCTTAGCATTATTCGTTCTCTACGTGACAGATTGTCTGAGTAGCACATTTACTAATAATACTGAGCGAAAATTAAGATACGCCTAAAATAATGTGGCGTGACTACAGGTTTTGACCCATATGAGTTAGTATTCAATAAATACCTGTAATGTTTATTGTTTACTGTATGACTTTGACTTTAGTAAGAATGTTCTTTACGTTTTCAAGCTATTTTTTCGATTACAAATTAAAAATCATAAATTCCACTTCCATTGATTCAGTACTTAATAACTGAAACATTGTTGATTTTAATTTTTTCAAACTGGGATTATAAAAATATATACGATATTAAGTTATTAGTAGTTTGCAGAGTTACGTTACGTCGTCGTTACGATACATTTCACCTTCAGTAACAAAAATCTAACTTTGTGAATCGCTTGTAATCTTACAGCAAGATGCACATCTTAATTTTGTTGTTGCGTCTATTCATTTGTACAATACAAATAAAATTTTCCATCCCATTTATTTATTTATTTATATCTATTAGGTATTTGATCAGTCAAATGGACCCGTGTGCTACGGTTTTAAGAAAAATAAGTACAGTCACAATACGATAACAGTACGTAACAGAATGACATTATAAAACCTAATTCGTACCAACAGCCTCGGTTGACCAGTTACGTATTTTGATGGTATTTCTAAACCATTCAACGAAATAAATGCTTCGCGTACATCTTTTATGATTATAGACCAATGAAACAGCACAACATTAATACAAAACATCCACTTAGTTATTAATAGCAATGACATTCATACAAATTCTGTTTTAGTGATATATAAATTAACTAAAGCTAATAGATTTTCGACGAATAATTGACAAAAGTTTACTTTGGCTGACAATTAATATAATTTCTCTGTCAATAAACTAATCGATAGTAGCAGTACGATATTTCTATAGAAAAAGCATGCATGTCATTCTCCCTTATTTAAGTATAATACATTATTATGTAAAGACACTGAATAAACACCGATAACACTGACTGACATCGGATATAATTAATGTATTAATACAATTTATGTAAGTAAGTACTATGATTCTAATTATAACATACATTCAGATTTTATTATTGTGGAATATTTATCCAAGAAGTTATCATATCACTGTTGGAAAGATCTTTGGAATGTTAAGTGACGCCGAGTATGACGTTATTGAAATCCAATAGTTATTATGTAATGGAACTTAGAACTGTCTGCAGCAACATACAGTAACAGCCGTACAAGCAGTTTACACTGAATGTACCCAGGTGTAAAAGCGAACAAAGACATGTTGTAGAGGAAGTGGAGGCAGCGACTGCAAATATTCACCTGCACAATATTTGTACTGACAGAGATAAGATCTAGTTCAGCGTGAAAAAATCAGTGCCCAGTAAAAGGGCAGCCCTTAACTATCATAAGTATTGCTAAACTACACTACTCTAAATATAGAGCGTAAACATCACGTTTATTTAAATAGATGTTAAACGCTATGAAATGTGTTTTAATGATATGATCAAAATTATTAAGATGTATTCTATACCTACTAACAATAATTGTTGATACACTTTGTAACCGCTATAACTCAATTCTAATGAACGTTTTTTTCTCGATACAGACAGACCAATTGATCAACACAAGGGCAAATTAAATATTATTAAGGATCTTTAATTTTACATACCGAATATACATTTTCGTTTGTGTATTTTTTCAACACTTAGTCTGTCGAACAACTTAACATCAAACACATAGATATTTAATATTAAATTCTTGTCTTACTGGATATGTTTACAAGGTAACTTTATGAGCTAAATAGTTAATGCAATTTCTCTTTTCTTACCTCAAAATATAACTCTCCTTTGTAACCTTAGATGATATTGGCGGTGCTGTCTGGCTGGCGCCTCACAACCATCCTCATTACAATATAATGAATGCAACATTGATAAAATAGTGTATAATATAATATATTATATGTAAAATAACAATTTCAAGATGATATGCAACTCCTTGTGAGTTACATTCAAATCGACCAAAATATTATGCATGTCACGTATAATGTAAAGTGCGACATCGAGGAAGTCGGTCCGAGGCTGTTGAACGACACCGGATACAGGGGAGGGTCGAGAGCGCTATGGCACCTCTTGTACTATATGATAACACATTTGTTATACTGATTGTTTAAACACTGAAATTGATTCACGCACGACATTTATAACATAAACAACATGTACTTAACTACAGTCCAGATTACACGAGGTTGATATATTGAAATGACAACCTTGTTTTAAATGTTTTACCCAAGACTACACTGGCCCGGATATAAGAAACAAATTCTAAACATATCTGCCATTAAATTCTATTTCTGACTGATCTAAGAAGAAGCAATGCGCGAAACCTACCATTGACGTGCTGCGAGCACATTGTGGACTTTTCGTAGTTAACTGCAGCCAAATCTCCGAGTAGTTCCATAAGAACGAAGATTTGGAGCCTGTCGTGGTTCTTGTAGTGTAGTAGCGCCTGAGAGGTGCATTGTGTTCATTTGTCCGGTGTATGACATGTTTGGGGAATGTTATAGTCCGGTAGTTGGGGCAGTGCCCGGAGCCGGCGTGGGCGCGTACGCCTCCCACCCATCTCAATATTATTTACAATAATTTTTGTATACTTAATTTTCAAGCGACGCCCGACGTTTCGAGCAGAGCCAGCAGTTTTATAGGCCTATTTGATTATTATTAGTTATCTGTCATGAAGAATTCTTGCCTAAAGACATGTGTGTCGAAATGTAGAAAGTGTGTGAAGCAGTAGATAAAGCTGTTTCGATTTATATACAATAGGAGTTAAGCGCATCCTGCGCTTAGTACAAGCGTATTTTAAAAGATTTTATAGTAGGTAGGTAGGTACTCGAATACACTTTGTCGCTAAATTTTATTCTAACTAACACAACTGATCGCTCTTTGAAATAAGATTCATGTAAAGCACCTATTAGTTAATTTAATAAGTTCATTTGACACTCGGAGCGTGAGTGGTTTGAGTAGTAAGAGGGCGGGGTCGGCGACGGTGGGGCGTCACACGTGGCAGGGGGGTGGCGAGCGCGCGGGCAGCCGGCCGCGCCACACTGCGTGCGCGTGCGCGCCTTCGCGCCCCCTCGCCTTCTCTGGAAACACACAACCGCACCATCACTATAACGCAACTCCAGTACAGTACGTAACATTTACTGGTCATGGGAGGATTTCCAAATATCGGACGAAGATGCAGCTTCCAGTAAAATCTACAAATTTTACCTTTTTGTTCACAAGCATCCTCAACACAGTGAAAATCAATGATGTCGTTTAGATTTTGGAATTTCTCTCCTGACCATTTTTAAAAGGAATTCTTATTCAACATGTTGGTTATTCTAAGGGCACACTTAATTTTACAAATTTAGTGCGATTGACACGTATAGGAACATAAAAGCCATGCTTAACATAGACAAAAATAAAACAGTTACATGGGTAGGCATAGCATCAATACGTCTTCACATCGAACATATATACCACAGAAATAACTAGAAGTACAAAGTTTTATTGGGACCACACAATACCTGTTGACAAGGTAGGCTAGTGCGTTCGAAAACGTTCTCTCGAGTACATACTTACTCTATTAATATTGAAAAAGGTATATATGATTTTAAACTTTTGAAATATAATTTTTATCCAATAATCTACGAGATGGTAGTGTGTAGAACACCTCATTTTTATAAATGAGATGATTATAGATGTTTTTCGGCATGTTTCTGGACTATTATCAAATCAGTCTGGCGAGTTTATTTATTATGAACCGGTACTTAGTTGATTCTTTTTTATTTTTTTGAAAAAAAAAAGTCTTTTAGTGTTTTTCATCGTCAGCGGTTTGTTAGTTTTTTCCATCATTTCCATTTTTGTTTCAATAAGATTAAGCACTTAGTTCAAAGACTATAACGTTTTTGTTACAAAAGATCTCTACAGTTCTTTATGAAAAAAAAACGCAATTTGTTTTTTCATTTTTACCGTTCATATTAATGTTTGTAGTTTTACCCATATCCATATATTATGTGCACTTTATGGAGACTAACACTGTAGGTATACGCAGAGGTTAATCGCGAAGCGAAGCTACAGAACGGCAGGTAACGGTAACTTATTGGCTCCGTCTTAGAAGGATAAGACAATTTTGCTAATGTCAAGGTTCGGAACTACAAGAGAATAAAGATCATGGTAGCATTATGTGTCGGTAAGTATTTAAGTATATGATATGTGTCTGATACGTCACTTGATAGATTTGTGGAATAATAGGCCGTCATCTTGGATCATAAGATTAATATAGGAAAAGTTTGTCAGCATTACAATTAAATTATCTTTATTTTGACATGTTATTCGAATTACCTCTATAAACAACTGAGTGAAACATGGCAAAAAATATTTTTTTTTTCAAATTAAAAATAGCCATGAAAATTTAAAGATAGGTAATACCTATACAGGATGTTTGGTAGATAGTCCGACAAAAAGAAATGGGAGGTAGTTGGGTTCATTTGGAACAAATCGTACTTACATTTTTTTAAATGAATTTTTGTTCTTTTTTTGAAATTTTCTCAAAATTTTACAGTTTTTGCTTAATACATTTTAGTTCGACTTGTTTCTGTACCGGTTTTTTAGTTTTTTCCAGTCAGCCATGCATTTCTAATTTTAAATTAATAAGGCTCGAATTACGTCGATCTTTCGGGCCATGCAATTGGCCCAAGTTTTCCTATCCACGAATTCGGAAACAGAGCGTCCAGTCCAGGTGTTCTCTTAATATCCTTCGGTAGTGGGCATGGCAGTCATCATTTTGAAAAACGATTGGTCTGTCTTCATCCACAATTGGAATTTCACTCATTAGTTCCTGGAGATTTTTAAAAGAAAATGTAAATAATTTTCTCTGTTAAGGTTGTCTCAAGACCTTACAATCCTAGATTTTTTTTCTGGGGGCGAGCGAAAGAACTCGTTTATGATATTGAAATACTTAAAGAGAGAATTTTAATAGAGAGAATTTGTCAACGTACGAGATATATATGTATGTTTCACCCGGTCAACAGATGGGTGAAGGTCGATCTTTCTTATTTCGTAATATTACTTTAAATCTTTTTGTTAGGTTAGGTTAGGTTATCTTTTAGCTAGGGTAATTTATTTGGCCACAATAGTTATATACAGGGTGTAAGGGACAGCTTAGCAAAAACTAAAAGCCGAAATTGGGACCATCATTCTTAATAATTATCAAGTGGAATTTCCCACAGGAAATTTTCAATTTTTTAAAATGTTTTTTTTTATATTTTCTGCATTTACGTTAAATGCAGAAAATATAATATACTTACTCCATTTTGCATTTAAAAACAATAATAACAGCGTGAAACATGAAAACCAGCAATTTGAATCGCATTCTGATAGCGGAGCGGTGCAGCACAGGGGGACCGCGCGCGGGGACTGGTATCGCGTCACATTGTATAGCGCCAAAGTAGATAAATGACGAAAACTGCTCTACTTAACGTTTCTGGAAAAAAAAATCGTAGACGATCATACTTATGGGTAGATTCCAACATTTAAGTATTTGCTAAGCTGTCCCTTACACCCTGTATACCAGGGGTCGACAACCTTTAAGACAGAAGTGCCAAACGTCACAATTAACCCTGTTTTAAAGAGCCACAAAAAAAAATCATGTAGGTAATCGATCGTACCTATCTTTCGCGCAAGTAAGCACAGCGGTTCGCAGGATATTGATATTACTTAGTGGAGGGCTGTTAGAACAAAAACCGTCAAAACCTCGGAACCAAGTTCCACTGAATAGATTTTTGTGAAACTTTTTTTATACGTAATAAAGTTTACCTCTCAAAATTTGCCGATCTCAATTAGGTATATCTGGTATTTGGGAATTCCCATACAAAAGAAGAGTCGGATTTTTTTACCTACTGACAAAGATATCCATGCAAAATCAAAACTATTAAAGCTGTAAGTTTGAAATTTTGCAAAGATGATCTTGAGAAGCGTGGAAGCTTGCCTAAAAGTGATTACACGGAGTTCCAATGGGAATGAATTGTAGGGCGTACGCTAGTTGGTATGTTCATTTGGTGTTTCAGTCGCAGCCCTCTATCTCTCAAACTATTATAGAGAGCATGACAACATTTTCAGAAAATACGTAAGTATTATGATAATAGCTTTCGTTAAATATAATTTCAAAAAATAAAAACTTAAATCACATGGCTTTTCATGCCTGCCTAATGGACAATAGCACAGACTGAAAAGAAGAAATGAAAGTGGTACCCTGCCATTTTGCATGGATATCTTTGTCAGTAGGTAAAAAAATCCGACTCTTCTTTTGTATGGGAATTCCTAAATACCGTTATAATTGAGATCGGCAAATTTTGAGGGGAATTTTTTTACTTATACCTCCAACATTTTAATAAAAAAAGTTTCACGAAAATCCATTCAGTGGAACTGGGTTCCGAGGTTGAAATCTAACGGCTCTCCACTACATGTACTATCGAAATTTTTAATAATTTGACTGAAATCTATACTATCTATACTAATATAATAAAGAGGAAAGATTTGATTGTTTGTTAGTTTGTTTGCATTGAATAGGCTCCGAAGCTACAGGATCGATTTGAAACATTCTTTCACCATTGGAAAGCTACATTATCCCCGATGGACATAGGCTACATAATTTTCCCAAATTCCCACGGGAACGAAGTCCCGGGCGGAATGCTAGTCCTATACAGGGTGTAAAGGACAGCTTAGCAAATACTTAAATGGTGGAATCTACCATAAACTATCATCAGCTATTTGAAACGTTTTATTTTGTTATATTCTATTTCTTTAATTTTGACACCTGTTAGTTTTATTTTTTATTTTTTATTTTATTATTCAATTTTTAAGACATTTTTGTATTAATCTGTGACATATTATTGACTGAAAACATCTACTTAATGTAGATGAATGTTATTATTATACTTATTAAATTAATTATTGTAATTTTGACGATCACATTATACTTTGACATTGCTTTAGACATAATATTGTAACTGGAATTGATAATGTGAAATAAATGAATCTAATCTAATCTAATCTATTAGTAATTATTTTTTTCCTGGAAACGTCGTGTTAAGGAGTTTTCATTATTTACCTACTTTGGCGCTACGCAACGTATCGCGAAAACGCGCCCCACGCGCTATCCCCCCGCGCCGCGCTGCTGTCGGAGTGTGATGTACATTGCAGGTTTTCATGTTTTACGTTGTTATGATTGTATTTTGTTATAGTATGGAGTGTATTTGATTAATTAATAAAAAAGTACAGCAGAATATTAATGAAAAAAAACATGAAAAAAAAACAATAAAACATGAAAAAAAATTGGGGAAGTCTGAAGAAAAATTCCACTGGAAAATAATTTAGAATGATTGAGACCAGGGTTTCAGTTTTTGCTAAGCTGTCTTTTACACCTTGTATAAAGTCATTCGCCTCGATGTGGTGTGGAACGTAAAGAGAGCAGCACGTCAGTTTACCCATTTGTACTACGAAAGCTGGCGCTATGACAAACGGCATAAGGGCGACGTCAAGGTCAACACGAGCCTGATGTGCTGCTGTGTGTACGTAAGGACATCGACACATCCAATGCTCGAGGGTAGCGAGCGCGATATTTTTTTTTTGTAGTCTTTTATATGATAGAGAAATATTAAACATTTTATGAAATAAAAGTATTATTATGTAATAGGAGTGAGTGAAGACTACAATATTTTTATGAGCTCGATTAATGACTATTGAAACAACTTGACTTTTTGCAGATTTCAGATATCAACAAACCCATGAGTTTTCTTTTAAACTAACTTTCGGATCAGGGGGGCTTGGAAGCTAAATGTACTTGTGCGCATATCGACCGTTCTCTGAGAGCAAACGTCCGCAATTCAAAATGACTGCTAGTTTTCTAAGCAAAAAGTCTTTATCGCTAAATGTTCGCAATGTAAAACGCCATGAAAGTAAAATGTCCGCATTTTAAACGTATAGCGGGTTTGCAGGCAATGCAGACATTAATAATGCCCGGACATCATCGTAATGACCAACATTGGATAATGATAAATTATATAGGCCCTCACCCTCGTCCTCGGAAGAGAGACCAGGAAAGGCCGCCAAGCGTGGTGTGCCCACTCCTGCTCTATCTTACAAAGAAGCTGTCGGATTGCCGCGGTTAGCGGTTGTGTTGGTATGCGCATGTGAGTGGGTTCGTGAGTGCGTCCCAACACTGCCCCTGGCAGGGCAGTGTGCAAGCTTGATCATCGTCGACGAGAAAGACCTGCCTAAACCCCAGGTAGCGGTTGCGTGGGTTACGAGGCTAATTTTGAACCTTCTGGCGCGACAGAATAAGGACATCGATTTCTCGAGCTGGAGGATCCTCAACGCTATGCGCGATGGTCAAGGTCAGCTAGTGACCTTATCCTTCGACGGCGCGGTGTGTGAGGGTCTTGCAGCTCGGGACTTTCGACTCTCTCTGGGGCTCAGAACGGTTCATATCCGCCTGAAAGGAACCAGGTCCAGGCCAGAGGATGAGGAGAGGCAACCTCTCTTGTTCCTCGACCTAGAGGAAATGGAGACAGACAGTGGCACAGGGGAACAAGTGTTTCCAATGCTTGTTCCCCCCCCGCCTACCTATGCTTGTTCCCCCACCGCCTACTACCTATACATGGCCGTGCCCTCCACCCACCCAAAAACCTACTCCCGTTCCCTTAGTCCCCCTCATTACCCAACCTAACTGCCTATCCTAACATCATGTTCAAAGTCATTCAAATAAACTTTAAACACTCAATTGCCGCCACTGCGGTTCTGAGTCAAAGGTTTAAGAACGAACATCTCGACATAGCTTTGATTCAAGAACCGTACATGAAAAATAATACGGTTCTGGGTCTGAATCCCACAGGTAAGATCCTCTACAATACCAGTGGCATCAGATCGAGAGCTTGCTTGCTCTTCTAAAAGAGCATCAATTTCTTACCCATCATTTCTATATGCACAGACGACTTAGTCGCTGCATACGTAGATATTCTTGGCGAGGGTGGGAGATCTATATAATCTGTCATAATCATGCATTTCAAGATAATATTCTAAAGAGGTTTTACACAAGTGGAAAATACAATAGATACGATGGGATATTCAATCAAAGAGGGATGGAATATTCAATCATATGCATTAAGGTAATTTTGATTTGATAACATTTTTGTTTGAAGTCCATCTGTACTAAAGACTTTTTGAAATGAGGACGATATGCTCCTCGGTCATTTTCCCGTAATGGTCAAATTGGTTCAATAGTCACTATGACTACAGGACTAATTCACTTGGAAACATATAGCTTCCAAGACCCCCTGATCCGCAATAATATTTATGATGAATTGATGACACATGGAATTATTGAAATACATGGTTTTGACAGTAGAATTATACATTTTTGCGTATGGACCTGATTTTATATCGAAAGCATGCGTCTCGCGAGCCGATGGTAGTCGCCCCGTCGCCCTGTAAAATATTTTGGTACGTTTTCCATTTTTAGAAAAAATTCTGTAGCTTCGTCATGCTTATATACGTATTAAGCTATTAAGCATTTCAGTATGTTGATTTAGCGTTTAAGTAATTTTGAAAGAAAAAGTGCACAAATTTTATTTGTTTTTCCTTATGTTAACTACTTACTTCATGCTTTTTGATACACCCATTATTTTTATTTATTTTTGTTTTTATCTTACCTACTTCTTTCTTATCATTTCCCATGTTGTTTTTTAGGTCTACCATTTATAATAACTGCTACCAATACAATTTTTTTCCACACATTTGCTCATAAAGTGGGTCTTATGTCATCGTTTTAAGGTTCACAATGATATGTTTTATCGAGCCCGTGCGTAATAAAAATAAAACAATAGTACGTAATGTTTTTTTTTAATTTCGGAAAAGAGATCAGATCTTATTTTTTTAAAAATTAAGTGTAAATATTAAACTATGTGTAAATAAAAATATAATTCCACAAAATTATTTAAATTTAACAGAAAATTATCATTTATTTATGGTAAAACAGTGAAAATATATAGTTCAGTGTTTTTTATTATTTGGCTGTATGGCATACTTCCTTGTCAATGTGAATTCATTTTGCGAGCGAAAAAAGAAAAAAATAATTTCAGATGTTTTCACTTGGTTTTCACAAACAGCATTTGTATTCATCAGATTGTGATTATTGTCACAAATACAACACAAAAAATGTCTTCTTCAAGTGCAAAACAGGAAACCTACGTGGGTACATCGCCAGAAATACTTTCCGAGGCGCTACATGCAAGTGATAGTTTGTCTCCGCCAATTTCAAAGGAAAGTTTATATTTATTTCTTTCCTCGCAAATGTGTTGAAAAACTTCGTATGACACGCGTGCGCATTGGATATTATCATTATCGGCTCCGTTGAGCTCTCGCCTTCGGCTCGGGCTCTAAACTCGCCTCTAATGTAATATCCAACTTAGCACACTTGTATCATAATGTACTATTAGGTCTACCAATTCCTCTACGAATCACGTTATTCATAGTATTTAACTCCAGTAAGTGCAAAAATAGGAAGAATCAATAAAATTGGTACCTAAAAACTTTGTATTGAGTGTCAGGATACTTTTACATTCCATAAAGAACGCCATGCTTCATTTCTTGTGACGTACTTAGCGTCTATACAATACATAGATGCGAAGCCACGAGCTAAAGGACAGGACATCTCAAAAGAATAATAGAGCGTCCGCTTGCCTTACTTCTGTAAAGAACAATGTGAAGATCACTGTTTCAGTGATCACATTTTAAAAACTTTCGCCAATTGTTATTAAAAATATTAATTTTGAAAAAAATAAGTTGTTCTCCTGTACATTTCTGTTGGACGTATGGCGGGCGGATACCGCGTTATTAGGGACATGCACACATTTCAATTTAAGTAATATTATTTCGGACTTACAATTATTAGTTACAATGACAATGAAGCTCAATGAACCCTGAAGAAATGGAAAATTGCGTTATTATAGTATTTGGGCAGATATAAAAAATCAAGGGGTCAGTTATAAAAGTCATAATGGTTAGAGTTATTTTCGATTGATGTGGGACCTAGCAAATAAGTTCGAGAAGAAAGCTATTGACCTTGGTTAGGTTTACATGGAAAGGGAAAGGGCACAGGAGCCAGTACAAGGGCGTGATGGATCGAAGGATCGATTGAGGCCGCGACCGAGCGACCCCGTGCACCCAAGCACGTGGTGGTCTGCCAGGGGCGCGTGCGTGACGTCACGGGCATGGTGCGGGGCGGGCACGGCTGGCGCCTTGCCGCAGCGGGTATCGATCCTGCCACGAGTCTCCGCATTCATTCAAGCCGGATCGAAGGTCGGCCGCTGCACTGCTGCGCCGCTCCGCATGTGTGCTGAATGGTTCTACTGCCATTCACTCACTGTGGCTCGTGACACAGTAGGTATTTGCATGCGTGACGACAACGACTAACGCGTCGAAATTATTTTCATGACTTACAAACACTATTAAATTCCTATCGATATGGCACGGCTTCGCTGTTATTAAATATCAAGGCATATGCAAGGCCGTGAGTGGGAAACAAATTGATTACAGGTACAAATATTTTTTCAAATTAGGTACCTTAAATGTAAAAAAAAAATCTTATATCTTCGTCATAAGTAGGCGCATATAATTAAAATTATTTATGAAAATATACAGGGCTCTAATTAAATCTCTTTCAACCTCTCGGGTGGTGAATCAGTCCATGAAACTAAACAACTTTCCCGCAATAATAAGTCAAAATACGAAAAAAAAAATTTTTTTGTTCCGATACAAACTTCATCAGCATATAGCGCATTTTGTATGGGAACTAAAGTTTTTTTTTTCGTATTTTGACCTAATATTGAGGGATAGTTGTTCAGTTTCATGGACTAATTAACCACCCGAGAGATTGAAAGAGACTTACCTAAAGCCCTGTATATTTAGTAATACCTAAAATTATATTTAATTCACAAACATGTAAATGAATCGAATTAAAAGAACAAACGAGGAAAAGTCCATCATATGTAGTTATCAAAATTAAGTGTTATTTTATGAAATAAGAGTCCCTATAGAAGTAAAAGTCTCAATTGCAGTAGTTAGCCTTTTTCAATAAAATACTATTAATGTGCCACATGGTATCTTATAGTTGTTGTTTTTGTTATTAAATGTAATTACGTTCAATAATGAACGAGTCTGAAGCCGGTCCAGGTGGACTGAGGCGCAAGGATTTAACCTCTGTTCTCAGTAGTTCAATTAACTGTTCAATTGATTGAACTAGTGAATAAGCTCATCAAATGTGCTTCCATCGCCTAAGGAAAAGAGACTCTTTTAGCGCCAGTTAAAAATAAGTGGTCTTAAACATACATAAATTGATTTTGGAAATATCGCCTAAAGACAACTTCCCCAATACAGTGGATATAGTCTCAAAGACAGCAGCAACTGCAGGGATATCTAAAGCTACTGTATACATTTTTTATATTTTTTCTTAGCCTGTATGATCCCACTGCTGGGAAAAGGCCTCCCCCGTATACAATATACTTATTAAAAGAATAAAAAAAATTGCGATGTGCAATCTCTGCCTTATAGCAAAAGAAAACCGTATACCTTCGGTGGATGACATTATTCCCTCTGGAAAAGGAAAGCGCATAATCTTTGTTTTCAATAATGAGTTAACAACACTTGCCAAAATTCGGGCAGAAGTAGGTAAGTAAATAATAAATGAAAAGAAACATGAACTTAACGGCATTACTCAACGCTCAAACTTGCAAAAAACCTAGACCCCATCATAGGTTATTATCTGGTTAATTGTTTTCGAATTCCTAACAGGAGGCGGAAGATCGTTCCATATTTTGGATGCTGAGTATTCAAAGCTTTCTTTGAAGAACTTCAACTTAGGTGGCAGTAAAACCAACTTAGGAAATCGTTCTGACCTCTTTTTACCTGGGCCCGTTAGGCAGAAAATTTAACTCTATTTTCTTTAGTTTGAAAATTAAATTACAAAAATTTTTACGTCCTATTCTATACTTCATATTAAGTATGTTGTAAGTATTTAAGAAGAGTGTGATGATGAGATCGTTTGGGGACGTGGTAACAGAATTTGATACACGAGTTTTGCACTCTCAGTACTTGTTTTTTTTTTTGAGCTTTTTTGTTTAGGCACGGAACACTGTATCACAGTAATTCAAGTGAAACAAAACCAGACGTTTCATCAACCTCCATCTTACCGAGTCACTCAGAAAGGGTCGAATGGCATACAGGGTTTTAAAATAATTAAATTAAATCTTACTTCGTTTTGTTTCTGAGATCCATTTCTGAAATAGCTTCAATTTGCTCTCCGTTCAATATTCAGAACAATTATGATCAGTCATTGTTGTAGAGTAAAAGTAAAACAAAAATATTTTTTATTATTTTTTTATTATAAGATGGGTTAACTCTTGATCTCAATCTTGACCAAGGTCATAGATGAGGTCGACGATGGAGCGAGTTAACCCAGAAAATGCCTATAAGGCACTGGTACTTCTACGCACCGACGGAACACAGCAAGCTGTTTGGCGTCGGACTTCGGTAGGAGGGTGGTCGCGAACCAGATGGCCCTTCATAAAGCCTACCACACCGCATGAGACCATAGGACGCCACCTCAGATTCAGAACAAATTGAGGTGTCCTTGCCTTGGTGGGGTGGATTAATAGGAGGCAGGTCTCATTAGTGTTTCTTACGACACCCACGGAAAGAAATGGTGTGGTGTTATTCATAACCAATCACCACACGGCGTAAAATATTTTATTGGAGGCACAGTCTGGGCCTGTCAATTTAACTCTATTTATCATAGTTTTTGTGTTTGTAAAAGCATGTTTACTACCACTGCTTCTTTCTTTACATAATTTCTAGTGCTAAAAAAGGTAAATAGTTAGCAGAAAACAAAATTATAGTCTAGTCAACAAGTTCAAAGTCGGCCTCGCGCGGCCGATACAGCATAGCCGTGCTACCGCTAAACAGAATCTATCACATAAAACATTTTCTTATAGGATTAAATATAAATAGAAAATTTTTGAAAAATTATGGTGTTATCAGAACACTTAAAAGAATAAAGTCCTGTTAGAAAAAATAATTGTTTTTGATTTTTCAAAAAGTTATACTATTCACCGTGTTCCTGAGCATATACGTTAATTTCAACATGCTGTTCAGACTATCAAGATAAAAATTTTTCATTATGACCACATTCCTGAATTACTATTTCTTATAAATTTTTCGCTTTCGTACAAACTAAATAACTTGACATTAATTATATGATGTGTAAGGCTCTTTACAAGATTTAACTTTCGGTTTACAAATGCAGTTTGACAGAAGCGGCAACTAGCTCGAATATTCTCACTCCACAACCCAATTAAATAATTTCACAAGTAACTTTGAAATGAAGCATTTTAAGTACTACTTCCTTTGTAAGATTTCATCAGTTATAGCTATAGAGGTGTCTGCCTAAGTTAATGTATATCCTCAGGAGCACGGTGTATAACTAAGTAATTTTTCGTGGGCTTTCATTTTTACAAAAGACAGTATAAAAGTTTAAATATTTGGCCTATACATTTTTGGCTTCTTGGAGCTCTTCTTATACATATAATATATTACATATATTACCACGGATATTACATATATTATATTATACAGTGTGTTTTTTTTAACTGGGACAGTTAAAAAATCCAAAACCATAGATGATACAGGGAAACGACCTTGAGATACAATTTATTCTTTTTTTTTTTTGAAAAATTTTTGACATAGTAATTCTTTTGGTCAAACGTGAGTTGTCCATAGAAATGAGTCATTTTGAAAAAAAAATTTTTTGATGTTGGTCGACTCAGTTTTATATGAGGAAAATTTCATTGTACTGGAAGAAAAACATCTGAGCAGCAGAAGTTAGTCAAATTTAATAAATAGCCCAATCGGCTTAGAATTCAAATCGGATTTAATTCCTACAAAAGGTTTGATTGTTTTAATAGCTTCATTTGTTGCCAAATAAGACTATCCTAAGTTTTTCCCCTCGGCGGAGGTGTGCGTAAGTGGTGGGGGGTAAAAATGTACCCCAAAAGGGATATTTTTGCAATTTTTCGTTTATATCTCGTACAACTTTTATGAAGGACAATTTTCGATATTACTTACAATATCGAAAATTGTCCTTTATAAAAGTTGGAGGGCATTTAATCCTGCGTAGGATAAGACCAGATTTATATTTTTTGGACCACCCGTTCTCATGCTTTAGCTCATCAAAATTGTATAATGCGTCAAGCAGGCTAAGCTAAAAAGAGTGGACCCCTAACTACGGATTTGGTCATTCTTTCAGGTGGTATACTGGCAGGTCCTAAGAACACTCCATGCTTAATATCAGTCCTGGATTTTCTTTTGTTTTCGAGTTATTTAGGATTATGTTGAAAAATCAGGGTATCACTGAAAGTGTCATATTTTGTAAATTGTTCAAGTTAGATTAACCAAACAAAATTATGTTTAATAATACAATACAATACAATACAATATACTTTATTGCACAATTTCAAAATAAATACAATGATGAGACAATTACAAGTAACTTTACAAAAGGTACAATATAGGCGACCTTATCGCTTCAAGCGATTTCTTCCAGGTAACCTTTGGGTATGAAAAGTCGCATAGTGAAATCAAGAGCGGGCGCAATATATAAACCTTAACAATATATATTAAACAAAAATATAAACATATATTTAAAAAAAAAAAAAACACACTGTATACAGCTTAACATAAATACAGTTTTACATGTAATTATTCGGTACATAAGACACACACACATAGTTAAAGAGGAGATGGAAACAGGAGAAAAAAAAACAACTAAGTAGGTAAAAGGAATACGGAAAACAAGAGATGAAAAGTAATTAAAAGTAAAAAAGAAAGCTAGGAAAGGAAACCATTTATGTATAGCCACACTGGGCTTCAAAGTAGCCCTATAATAATAAAATAGAATACAAAATGCATACTTTTTTATTATTCTAACTTAAACTGTTTACAAAATATGACACTTCAAGTGATACTCTTGATTATTTTTGAAGAATAGAAAAATCGTTTTTTATAATCAAGTTTAAGGATATGATGCTAATTCAAAATATGAATTTTATAGTCTATTCTAATACTATTAAATATGATTTTGTTTGGTTAATCTAACTTGAACAGTTTACAACATATTACACTTTTAAGTGATATTCTGATTATTTTTTAGAAAAAGAGAAATCGATTTTTTATAATGAAAGGATGCAAGTTAACAATATGCATTTTGTAATGTATTTTATTATTACTAAACATAATTTTGTTTGGTTAATCTAACTTGAACAGTTTAGAAAATATGACACTTTCAGTGATACCCTGATTTTTCGACATTACCCTAAATAACTCAAAAACAAAAGAAGATCGAGGACTGATACTAAGCATAGAGTGTTCTTAGGACCTGCCAGCATATCAACTGAAAGAATGACCAAATCCGTCGTAAGGGGGCCACTCTTGTTCGCTTAGCCTGCTTGACCCTTTATCCAACTTTGATGAGCTAAAGCATGAGAACGGGTAGTCCAAAAAATATGGATCTGGTCTTATCCTACGCAGGATTAAAAGCCCTCCAACTTTCATGAAGGACAATTCTCGATATTGTAAGTCCTTTACGAGATATAAATGAAAACTCACAAAAATATCCCTTATATTACAATATCGAGAATTGTCCTTCATGAAAGTTGGGTACATTTTTACCCCCCACCACTTATGCACACCTTCGCCGAGGGGGAAAACTTAGGATAGTCTTATTTGGCAACAAACGAAGCTATTAAAACAATAAAATCTCTTGTAGGATTTAAATCCGAATTGAATTTTTTGTTGGTTTTATTCTATTGACCTAAAAATGTTTCTCATGCAACAGGTTAGTACAAAGTACCCATCTACTGCATCACAGTCGATACTTACATGTACAAAAAGCGTTCCATATTCAAAAATGAGATTTTATTTGCACTGTAGAATTGGAACTGGACCACAGAATAAATAATAGTACACTGGACCTCCATGGTCTTAAGACTTTTATTATTCAAATGAATAACCAGTATTCAAATTTCGAACGAACATTGTTATTATTGTTACTTTCATTTTTTATTATCAGTTTGTTTGTGATTCATCATGGCGTTATCCAATGCACATAAAGTTGATTTAATTGAAGCGTATTTTTTAAATTATCGAAGCTCAGTTAATGCATTAAAGTAGTATCGGGAACGGTATCCTGATCGTAATCTATCAAATCGCAAGGTAATTGAAAAACTTAAGGCGACTACAGCACCTAAATTACGATTTTATGATGCGTAGGTAAGCATGACGCACTGCATTAAATCGAAAAAAAAAATACTACGGTAATATTCAGGACATAAACTAGATAAGTAGTTTGCTGAAAACATGATTCAGCACTTTTGGTTCGATAGAAAAAGCTCACAAAGTCACCTCTAAATAGGTACCCAATATTGTGTATCTTTTAAGCTGTAAAAACGATAGTAAAATGCACACAGGAACTTGAATTTGCTATCAGAATGTTCGTGATTGAACACTCTCGATAAGTAGTTAACGCATTTTTCGATTAAAGCTGTTACCTTTCCATAAATCTCATTTTTCTAATTTTCGAACATGTTTTTACGGACGCACGCTTTCATAGTCCGTAAACTTCGTGCATCGACACTGTTCGCACTGCCGGCCCAGGCCTGTTGAGTGACGGAGATGGCACTATTCCTATGTGTGCTGCCTTTATCGGGTGCTGTAGTCGCCTTAATTAGTATTAAGTACAAAAATTGTATGAGAAACATTTTATTAAATTTGACTAATTTCTGCTGCTCAGATTTTTTCTTCCAGTATAATGAAATATTCTTTATATGAAACTGAGTCGAACCGCATCAAAAAAAAAAATTTTTTCAAAATGACTCATTTCTATGGACAACTCAAGCTTGACCAAAAATTACTATGTCAAATTTTTTTTACAAATAAAGAATAAATGGTTTTTAAATGGTTTTCCTGTATCTTCTATGTTTTTGGATTTCCCCATACTGTCTCAGTTTAAAAAACACACTACATAGTGTATGATAGTTTTTTACGTATTTTGTTTATCATAATTTTTTTAAGTTAACAAAAAATGAAAATCGTTGAAATTTTTTTATTTTTTTTTATTATCAAACGTTAAGTTATGGCTATTTTCTATAGGCATTTTCTAACGTTGAAAAAAAATTTACGGCATTTGTTTAAAAAATGTTTATAAACAAATAGAATAGTTTAATATTTAAAGAAAATTTCCAAGAAACCAAAAATGTATAGGCCAATTATTTAAACTTTTGTACTGTCTTTTGTAAAATGAAAGCCCACGGAAGATTACTTCGTTAACAATAGTATCACTTTTTGAAAAATCAACGAAAAATATTTTTTTAACGGGACTTAATTTTCTGAAGTGTTCTGATGACACCATAATGTTTATGTTGATATTTAATCCTATAAAAAATGTTTTATGTAATAGACTCTGTTTAGCGGTAGCACGCCCAAATAGCATTTTATTCCATTTAAGAGTTCACATTTAGTTCACAGGTGTACTGTAAGCATTAATGTACTCTTATATCACCTGTGATGTATCAGTTGTATTATGGCGAAAAATACACCTAAAACTGTTTAAGGGACATATAGGAGTGTAGAGTTATACTTTTATACGATTGTTAGCATTATAATACACTAAAAATACTCCCTTAGTATTTTTATAAGGGGGTAAATATACGGCAATCGCTGTTTAGAGGTGTAGATTTATCCTTTTATACAACTGTTGGTATTATAATACACTAAGAATACTCCTTTAGTCAGCCGTCTAGCTAAGAGCATTATAAGGGGGTAGATATACGGCAATCACTGTTTAGCGGTCTACTTGTGCGATGTTATAGAGCTAGCTATAATTATTTTATAATAAAGAACACACGTGGACGTCTATAAATCCAAAGGCTGTTATGTTTACTAGTTTTAGACTGTTATACAGCTAATAGCTTTAGTAAGTCTTGTTTGTTACTATTTAAACAGCCCTTTCTTACTACCTGTATACAAGTGTTTAAATGGTTTGCATGTGAACTATAGTCTGTTAGAAGCACCACATGTTATATCCAGTAACATCAATAGCAGTTTATTTGTTCACAAGTCCTACTTTTTCGTGATCTAAGCTGAACAGTTAGGTGAAAGTGATTTTTTATAACACTTTTCCTATAAGGTATCGGCTATGCTGTATCGGCCGCGCTGAGCCCTATTTTCAGCACTAAATTAAAATGATAAATAATGGAGGTAGAGTTCCGGGAGTTAGGATTTTTTTTTAATTTTTTCTTCTTTATGAATATTGTTTTTAAATTACTTAAATATTAATAGTTTTTGAGTAATTGCCAAAAAACGAAATACCTTTTTTTATCTTAATTTGTTAATAACTTTCGCAATTTTTATCATGCAGTAAAATTCTTCGAATACATTTTTCTAAACGACATCGCAAATCAAATGAGCTATCGCACAATTTTTTAGGATCTTTATCAAAAATTAACACGACTTTGAACTTGTCCATTAGGTAAATATCATAAGGTGTATTCTATTGAATGGTTTATATAAAATTTTCTAAATTTCTGTGGGTAAAACGAAGAAAATGCATATAGTAAGAGTGAAATACAAAAATGACGCTTAATTTCCATAATCCATCTGTGCTTAAAGACACAAGAATTATCTTATCAAACTGGGTCAAGAACTCGATAGTTCCGTGTCGTGTATAGGTACTTACGATGCATAATTAACTTCATTATTAGAAATATTAAATGGAACTCAATATGGCAAATTCGTGTTTCCCATAGCATGGTGGAAGAAAGGCACATGGTGGAAGAAAGGCACAAAATTGTTTTCAAGCTCATAAGTGTCGGTACTAGGACGACCATAAAGACTGTCTACACGAGTGCCTCACCGTTCGTAAGACCATAAAGACGATTGGAAAATTAGATGAGGCGGCAGATGAACTTGAACAGGGCATCAAGCACGCCAACTTTAACAATAAAGTCCATGGAGTCAAACAGAAACGCTCCATGGTGGAACAAGAGTCTGGAACAACTCAGACTTAAGGCCGGGTCCTCTTTCAACAGGGCCAAACAGAACAAGAGCTGGGACGTTTACAGGCAAACGCTCACGAAGTTCAACAAGGAAGCCAGGAAGGCTAGAAGAAGATCCTGGCATAAATTCTGCGAAGAGATCGCAAGCACTGCGCAGGCATCACGGATCCATAAGATCCTATCAAAAACCCTTGACTCCCATCTATGCCTTCTAAAGAAGGCAGATGGGTCCTACACGAAGTCACCGGAAGAAATTTATTTATTTATTTATTTAAGGTGTCTTGCTGAAGTGCACTTCCCCGACTCAGTTTGTACTCAAGATGGAGGCAATCTCCAGGCCCGGATACCTCAAGCCAGTAGGCCGAAGGTAAAAGTCTGGAAATTGGTCTCAAGCATCATAAGGTCCGCCCGAGTGAAATGGGATATCAACAGCTTTAAGCCATTCATATCGGGCGGTCTAGATGGCATCTTCCCCGCATTAGGTACTTCAAAAAGGGGAAGAGGTGATACTACCGACGCACGTACGGCAAACGATCGATTTAAATATTATAGCAAAATATTTATGATTAAAATTTATTATAATTATGCTTTTTATACGTATTTTGAGCGGTTATTACCGGTCAAAATACGGTAATAACCGCTCAAAATATTACCGGTTGAGCGGTTATCTTAAGTAGTTTGACGTTTCCTAACCTAACCTTCCTACCTTTGTGTAAGTACTTTTAATATATTGAAATTTGAATTTCAATATTTAAATTTATATTTAAAATAAATTAAAAAACAAGTTACATTAAAAAAAAATATAATCATCATCGTCTTGTCTTTTAATAGTTAGCCAATAACCAAATATTGTTCTAGTATTTTAATAGTTGGCATTTCCACGGAATCATCTCAACTACCTGAAACAAAAACGACAAATTCTCAAAGATGTGCAGGTATGTGCAGATAAAACCAGTAATAACAACATTAATACCTATTGATCAAAATGCAATTTAAACCGATACTCGTTGGAACTTTTTATAAAAGCCTTCACTAATTATTGTTTTAAAGAAAAACACGATTAATTTGAGTCTGTGGACATATTTAGATAATTATTAATCTAAAAAGTGTTGAAAAAACTCAATAATAGGTTTATAATAAAGTACTTACAACATGGTAACGCACCCATAGCAAAAAAACAAGTTTTCACTTCAAGACAACGGCACATCGACACAATGTATTCGCACTGAGTTTCGTACAATACTGGCGGCACGCCTTACAAAAAGCAGAAGGGTCGAACAAAACGGGTCTCGCTCACTAATAAAAAATATTTTGTTGATTCTTGTTCATTGAAGGTTTAAGAACATGCAGCATAGGAAATAAGTGTATTTCAGTGAGTTTGTTTTTATTACTTTTGTCGTCGTAAATCGATCATTTTGCCGTACGTGCGACGCTGACAAAAATCTACAGAGCTAGCCTTGCATGGGGCTACATACCGTCAGCGTGAACTAAGGTCAGGGTCACTTTCATACCCAAAGGAGGGGATAAGGATAAATCGCAGCCCAAATCCTACAGACCTATAAGTCTTATGTCCTTCTTACTTAAAACTATGGAGAACGTAATTGATTCCTACATCAACGAGGTCAACCTAGGGCCCAATACCAAAAAGGAAAGTCCACTGAAACGGCACTTTCTGACCTGGTAGACACATTGGAGAAAGCCATAGAAGACAAGGAAATAGCTCTGTGTGCTTTTATCGATATCGAAGGGGCATTTGACATTACTCCAACTGATATCGTAGTCCGCAGCATGTACATTCGAAACATTGAGAATACCATCACTAGATGGGTAGACAACATGCTGCGGAATAGAATAGCGTCAACCAGCCTACTAGACACCACCCTATGGTTCGAAATTACTAGAGGCTGGTAATTTAGTCAGCGTCGCACGTACGGCAAAATGATCGATTTTGCCGTCGCCCCACGGCCAAGAAATTTGCCAATCTTGGGCCGCATTTCACCGTGTTTTAAGTCGAGATTTTCGCAGTCATCGGCTGTGCCTACGAAAACATAGAGAGAGCGTACTCTGGTAGGAGAATCTTCATCTTCTCTGACAGCTACACAGTGACAGTCACACTGGTATCGTGAGCAATGCGGCCGATTGCCTGGCCAAAGCCGGTCCAGAGAATGCAACCATGGGACCTAAACCCGTCTGTTGCATTCCTTCGTGCGCAATCAAACTGGTGCAGGCCAAATCGCTCATTGAGGGCTTTGATGAGAAATCATCAAGGTCAGTGCGCGCAATGAATATAGGCTACGTTCGAATTCCCACTAGGGTTCTAACTGGACACAATAAGCTGAACAAACATCTACACAACATGGGCCTCACTGAGACCAAGTTATGTAGATTCTGTCATGAAGCTGACGAAACGTCTCTTCAAGTAACCTGTGACAGCAGCGGACTGCACCTTGGAGGCTACAACTTGTCTTACCAAGATATCAAGGATGTGCCCGCTAAGGACATAGCCAGATATGCAGTTGGCATAGGCCTCCAGGACGTACTGTGATAACAAAGAAGGGTACTGTTACAATAGATCTGTCAAGGTCGCAGTGACACAGGGGCCTGCATTGCTTGACCCCAACCCTTCGACCTTCTGTAATAATAATAATAAATGTCGGTATGGCGGATTTGACATTAGCAACTTTGCTTGCCAGTGTGCTAACTAGAGTCTTAGAAAAAATAGTATCTTGCCACTCCCAGCTTGCATATGCCTAAAGGTAGTGTTAAATTGAATTACTTATTAATGTGTCTTTTCCTAAAAGAAAAGTGAATGGTTTTGCGAGTCTAGTCTGTTCATATCAGAACATGTCATTTATATCATTGCTCTTTTTCTGTGTAGTTAAATTAATAACTGTGTGATGCAAAGAAATATATTATGTTCGATTGTTTCGATAAACAAAAGATGAAAAGAGCAGTGTTTTTATAGATATAGTTTTTGGCAGCTTCAAAAAGTATGCAGTTTCTCATTGTGATTTTTGTATTGTTAAAAAAACTCAAGTTTTGGTGAAGGTATATGTTATTAAAATTTTTTATCGGTGGTTATTTAATAATTAAGTAACGAAAGTTATATTCTCTTGCACTTTGTGTTTTGTGTAATTAGTATTGGACATCTCGATATTTTACAAAGCAGTCCGCGGAAAAACTTCCCGTGAAGTGTAAGTCACAATTTTCATCATCATTATTTTTTAGCCCACATCACCCGCGGTCCAGTGCCCATGCCAACCTCCTTTCATTAAGATCCGTCAATTTGACGATATCAAATTGACTAATCCGTCAACCTCTTAATGAATGAGGTTATGGAATTATAAAAAGGCCTAGTGGGTAGTCAAAACTTGTATTACCATTGCCGCCTATACAGGGTAATTTTTTTATCACTATCCAAATTTTTTGTACGTAAACTTCATGAAAATTTAACAGACCCGTATTTTTTTTGTTTCTACGTTTCATATAAATATTTTAAGCTAGATCGTCTGAAGCATGAAAATAAATCAAAATTTTTGTATGGAAAAAAAATAACATCGTCCAATTGACTCGAAACTTGGTAATTGTACTCTTCAACACAATTTATGACACCCGTGTTTCTGCGTTTTACAAATCTCATCCTCTAATCTAAGACGTAAAAAAGGGGTATCAAAATCTTCAAATTTTGGAAAAAAACTTTTTTTTCCTCCTTATTTACGTTCTATCAACGTTACTGAAAGAAAAATTTGGACAGTGATAGAAAAATTACCTTGTATATTAGTGATACTAGAAGCTGGGAACATAGAAGGCAACGGTAATACAAATTCTGTCATTCTGTCATGCCGTGCCGTTGATCTAAATATAAAAAGGCCCATAGGCTTTGTTATTAATTCTAGGAAGTAAACATAAATTTTAACTAATCAGCAAATAGCCGGCCTATGGGACAGCAAAATTCAGCTGTCATCAGCACTTTATGTCTTACAATTTCATTTCGATTATCAAATGACTTACTGATGAAAATGTACTCGTGTGATGCAATCAGGTGTTTTATGTAATTTTATAACACATTTGCTTGTAAAGGGTCTTCTATTTCACCAATTTCAATATTGTATTGTATCTCATCTAATTATGCACTTCTGCGTTATTGTAATGTAAAACGCGCGAGTTTTTTTAAATAAAGTGAAACGCACGGTTATCAAGATGCTCCGTCTAAAAACGAACGGTACTTTGGGAGATAAAATATAATAAAATAATAAACAAACATTGAATTCTTTAATTTAATTAATTTTTTTCAATAGATTACAACCATTTATCCGTAACAAAAACACAAAATTTTAAATTTACTTTATTAGTAATACTGGCTGTTTTTTGTGCCTTGGCCTAAAAAAAGCACTAATGCTCGCGCATCGCTAATTTGAGAACAAGTAAAAATTATTCCGCGCGCTTCTTTTCTTTGTATTGTTTTTATTTATTTCCTCGCAAATATGTTATAAAACGTCGTATGACATAACTGCGCTTTGTTAATTACAGCCTCTGCTTTCTTGTAGTCCTCGCCTACGGCTCGGGCTAGCAATATCGCCTCGGCTGTAATTGTCAACATACCGCACTTATATCAAAATGTATTATTTCCGTCGCCCGCAGCATTTAGGCGTTAAACGACAATTCTTGTGTTATTTAATTTGTTTCGCTCTAAACTTAAAGTACCGAATTAAAAATAGTTATTAACAATACAGTTAGCCGTGTGAGTCCCCGGCAGAGTAGAATAGGACCACCCTCTTTCTTACCGAGGTGTCGTACAAGGCGACTAAGGTAAATATGCAAGCAAGTTCATCTGCACACAGAGAAGGAAAACTCTGCAATTATATCAAAACCCTCGCCAACCCATCTGCCAAGCGTGGTGAGTATGGCATTTACCCCTCCCGTTACTGAGGGAGGCCCGTGCCCCAGCAGTGGGGACGTATATGGGCTGATGAAGAATTAACAATACAAGTGTGCAATCTGTATTGATATTGAAAGTTTAAAAAACCTGTTATTGAATCGTCTTATAAAAATGGGCAGAAACCGTTACTGCATACTTTTTGACAAATGCTTTTGTTGGTGTGTGTGTGTGTATGATATTGAATTCAATATAAATAGTTGAAGTTTTGGTATCGCTTACCTATTGGTCAGACGTCCGTTTCTATAGCTTCTGCAGCATGCAGGTTGTTGACGCGCACGGTGCACAGCGCTCGGCGGCGAGGTTGCTCAGCAGCGGCGGCGGCGACAGCAGCGGTGGTAGCGGCAGTGGCAATAGTGGCGATGGGGGCAGTAGCTGAGCCGCGGGGCTCACGAGCCTCACGGGGCTCGCGAACTTCTCGGAGCTCGCGTGCCTCTCGTGGCTCGCGTCGGGCGTTGGCCACTGGACAATCGTGCGAGTGCCCGTGTGCACTGCGTAGCGCCAGCCTCGCAGCCACCGCTTGTTGCTGCTTATGAAGTTCTTGCTGCTGCAACTAACGGCGAAACTGTATAAAGAACTACTAAATTTCGAAAGATTTTCTTCCTTTACATAGGACGATGAATGCCTTATACATTCAAAACATTCTCATGAAAGTGGTTTATTGTCGTATGTACCTAACTTGTATCTATGTAAAGGTAGAATGCTTTAGTGACTACTCATAGTTAGCGATCCTTTTGAGGAACGTCAGCAACTGTGCAGCTATAAACGAGATGTTCCTGCGTCTAAGCTGTAAAAAAACACGGTAAAGTGAAGTACTTGAGGTTTGTTCATAATTATTGTACGGCAACAAAAACTATTTGATGTACAAAAATATTCGCAGGTAGCAAAAAATTACATTCCCAAAAAATGGGAGGAATGAATTAGAAAGGGAAGTTTATGTACAGACAGCAGCACATCAGATTACCAATTTTCACTACGAAACTCGGCGCTATTACGAGCGAGATAAGGGCGACGTCAAAATTAACATGTACAGCCTGAAGTGCTGCCGTGTTTACAATGAAAAGTTGACATACCTGGTTGAGACGTAGAGCGTCTTGATGCTCGAGGGCCGCGATGTCGTCGACGGTGCCGGCGTCCATAGCGGCCTGTTGCTCCAGTAGCAGGCGCTCCTCTTCCTGCAGCCGACGCAGGTTCTGCTCCAGCTGCGAGTCCGCCACCAGCGCCGTCTCGTCAAGCTCCATCATTTCTGACGATGAGTCATCACTCATTGAAGACTTCTTTTGTATCGGTCCTGAAACTGTCCGAAGCATTTACGTATGCTGCTTCAGACATTGGGCGGGGAAGGACATAAACTTAGTATTACAGTAACTCTAGCACAGTAAAAAACGCGACCAAACGGGAACCTTCTTTTAAATTAGTTTTTTAAATTATTGTCATCGTTTTTACGTTCCATCTTCTGCTTCTGAGCGGATCATAGACTTAGGATTAAACTGGCGTATTATAGATGAACTGCAGTTAAATAATGCGTTGCAATTTTAAATTGTCAAAAGAGTCAAATCGGAATTATTTATTTGATGAAGGTACACCACTTTAGACACCTGCGGCGAAATCTACAAAAGGATCACCATAATTGAAGAAATTGAATTGTAGGTACACCACATTAACTTAGAGAGTAATCACTGGCTTATATTCACAGAATATAAGTAACCAAATTCGTGTCGAGTAGAGTTACATTTGCTAAAAATCACTGGACTTGTACAAAAATTATCAAAAAATTCACAGATTTCGTCCCTCACGCGACTATCGAGCATATTGGAAATTAATCTAAGGAATTCGAAAAAATGTCGTTCTGAATATTCTGACTTTATGACTTGTTTCAAAAAGGTTAGGCTACAGCAGGCCGAGTACAATAGTGGCAGCACCACGACAACACCGCGGTTCTATGCCAAAATGTCAACATTGACAACGCCACAGGGCGAGCAAGCCTTTGTGCGGGACTCTCGCGCAATCAAAGTGAAGTTTCAGCGTGAGCCGAGCGCGAGTTTGTCGTTATCGTGCTAGAGCTGCTGGGCAAATCCTTAACCCGATCGTCTTTGTCTTAGGCTCAAATTGTAGCTGACTAAATTGTCCAGAAGAATTTTTCTCAAATTTTGATATAATTCTTCAATTCTAAAATATCGAGCGCCAAAAGCATAAATTCAGCAAAAAATTATTATTTTTTTCACTATTTCGGCCACAACTTTTTTCGTTTTTGACTTTCTTGAACAATTCTTTTTGCACCTTACAGTTCTCGTAAATACGCGTCTTTTGAGCCTGTTTTGAATATCATGTCTTAACAATTCTCCGAGATATAAGGAGATAGCACTTTTTCGTGAAATCAGAGCCTATAATGGAGCGAACGAAAATACATATTTCCAATGTCAAAATCACAGGAAGATGAAAATTTTGGGCCACCTTGTGCCTCCCTGTCATTAAGAACAAGTGAGATTCATTTTCCTTTGGAACCCTTGGTCACAATTAGTAACGCGTTTTCAAGCTGTCAGTTCATTTATTTATACGCCCAGTAAAATCTTAATTCTATGGATAGAACTGAGAAATAGCCCCGAGTCGGTTGGTAAGCTTTTGTCGAACTTTGACTAATGAGATGAATTATGCTGATTTACTGTGTTAATACTAAGTTTATGCGTAAGCGACAGAAAGCGTCATGCTAATGGTGGACTCACCGAGTTATTTTTGTATTAAATGAAAAAGCAGACAATATATGTATGTACGATAGATTTAGTACGATGTTTTAGATAATTATTGGAAGACACGTTAAGGCTAGTTTCGAGATAGTTTGATTTACTGGCATTTTTGTATAAAACAAATAAATAAATTATAGGTTAAAAAAAAGTTAAATAAGAAAGCACCTGGTAAGTCCACAACATACGTATACCTACCATTCAGGATTGTTGAGAACTTGGGATAACTAAATAGTTCAGCAGGCATAATACAACATCGGTACATTAATTTAGCTATACATCAATTAGGTAGAAAGTATCCATACATATAATACCTAACTACATATGCAGAATATTCTTATGGTGATCCTGAGGATATGGTTTTTAAGCTTAAGATTTCATTAAAACGTGAAATCATTGTCGATTGGAAATCATTGTTTACGTGACGAAGAAGTTGGGAAGTTTATTCGCGCATGATTCGTTGCATTTTGTGATGTTGCCAGCTTGGGTAAAGACATTCAAGCATGTTCTTTGTATGAATGTAAACAATAATAAAATAACTTTAAATGTGTTCTTAAAGAAAAATGACCAATTCAACAAACAGTCTGATTATCAGGCCAAAGTTAATACAAATCCTCGGAAATACGGTGTTATTTATTTACTTATATAAAAAAAATTACGATATCCTTGAGGAATCGTCATTGAAATTAGGCTACAACTTAATTGTGCTTGGTTCTAGGGGGAAAATAAAATCAGTATTATAATTAAGTTTAACAGTGTATCAAAAACTAGAAAAACCAAAAGGAAACTAAGGAACTCAAGGAAAATACAGTGCAGTTTCCAAACTGCAAACCGTAACCTAATGAACTAATGATACAGTACATGCAAATGTTTCAAAGTGTGTGGTTGAAGCTATAAAAATCAGCAACTACTTAATAAGTATATAGTTAAAATAACCTTTAAAAAAATTAATATGCAACCCAAGCTACAACATAATTTTATATTAACAGTGTCACATACATGAAAGACAACCGGAGGCATGTTAGTGGGATCTGAATATCCACTGTTTTTTTTTCTTTATTTCAGTTCATTAAAATAATTTTGTCCCTCGGTGGGGATGTATATGGGCCGATAAAAAAGTCATTAGGTCACGTAGAAAATAAAAAAAATTGAAAACTTTAGAATTTGTCTAGGAAATAGATAAAAAGTGTTAAAATCTAAAACGTTAACTACCTGCAGCATCTTTTGCACATTTAGTTGTACTCATAGAGACAAATTATTCTTACATAAAAATGTAACTAACTTTACTACTCTTGAAGTGCTACACCGGTACAATAGAGACGAGTTGTCTTTTATGTATTTATTAATTAACAAACCAGAAGTATAAAGTAAAAAAAAGGTCGTAACACTTACCGCGTTTTAACAGTACAAAAAACCAGACAACTAATCTTTTTTTTTAATAAGAGCTAGCGTGATGTAATGATACTGTCACACATTATTATGTAAGTAAATATATTACATTAATTACCTATATAGGTATGTATATTTGGACTATACAGATATATGAAAAGGAGTTATCAAGTTGACCCAATACTATCAGTTTAAAGTTATCGCATGCTTTAAAAACGAACAAATCATTTTAAATATCCAATTATTTAAATAATAACATTGTTAGTATGCTTATTTTTTTTGTTTATTTCGTTTTTAGGGTTCCCTAGTCAACTACAAAACCTTACAGTTACGCCGTGTCGTTCGGTCCATCTGGTCTGCGGCTTAACTCAGAGACTCTTGGTAATATGAACAAAGCTGTAATTTGATATGGTCATTGGTCATTGGGTGACTTTAGTTAGAGAAAATTAAGGATGTGAATCAGCCCACTAATCTGAACAACGTTCCCCAAGGAACAAGGTTGAAAAAAATACACCTTTCAATACAACTAAAGCGATCAGCTGATTGCCTTCCTTAGTATGAAAAATCGTTTCGCTAACTAATTTAAAGTCACGCCATATAACGACGTTCAAAAGAAACATCTCTATCTAAACTATCATAGCAAAATTGATTTTTCAAGTTAATCAGTAATTAAATGTTTTTGGCAAATTATGCAGTGCATGTGGCCCGACATGCCGATTTTTTTAGTCTTTGTTGAAGTAGGTACATACCCTGATCTAAATTAAATTGCGGATATAAAACGAATCTAATGCTGTCCATCTATAGTAATATTATAAAGAGGAAAGATTTGTATTTTTGTATGTATGTAACGAATAAACAAAAACTACTGGACCGGTTTCAAAAATTCTTTCACCATTAGGATGCTCATTATCCTTGAGTAACATAGGCTACATAATTTTCCCGAATTCCCACGGAAACGAAGTCCCGAGCGGGATGCTAGTACTATAATAAAATATGTTTATTAGCTGTTATCAATATTTCTCATTTTTGCATAACATGTTTGCATGTTTGAATAAAATGCTGTATTATCGGAGTGTTTGTTATATATAAGTAGGTGGGTCTCTTGAACAACATAATTAGCTTGTGAAACTAGATACGTGACATTTAATTTTGGGTTGGTCATACGCTTCAGTGAGCGACTGCGTAGTGCGAGGACAGTGGTGGCCCGACCCGACGCGACGCGTGCCCGTCACGCTAGCTCTTAATTATGTTTCACATCTCTACAAATAGAATAGCAATTTAAAAAAAAAACACCAAGTCTGACTTCATATTTTGTTTAACGAATCTCACTATTTTTTTATCTTTACAATATTAAAATTAAAGCATAATGCAAATAACAAAACAAGACTACGCGGGAAGCAAAACAACATCTCCATCCAATCAAGAAAAATAACAATTTCATTATAATCTTATTTTATATCACTTATGTAATTATACTATATTTACAAGAACACATTTGCATTCCACTGGCATTCCTTATTCATTAATATCACAATGATCGTCTCTGTCGATAAAACAAACTAACATTAAGTCCGTATAAAAAGTGCACTAAACAAAACTGTGCTTTTAGTGATCACTGCAGATCTCGTCCTTTTCATCGTCTTTTCCACCTGAAATTACCGAAAATAAACATAAAAGAATCAACTAAAATTATAGAAGCAAAATTCATGCATTGCAAATCAATTTAAATCTCAAAGCTCGGTGAATCGCCATGCGGTTTCAAAAGAATTTAAGTAAAAGAAAATATTGATTCATAAAACAAGAGAGTCACGAAAAATTATTCTAAACAATTGTATAAAGTTTGTGGTTTATAAACTAACGATCAACATCACAAGTAATAGTTTTGAGTGATACATAAGAAGAGTACTCACTAAGATAAGGCTCCCCCATGGTCCCCGGTAGGTACGGGCAACTGGTGACGTGGTTAAAGTTCTGGGATTGCATCTCTTCTTGGTCCGTCTCCCGGTGGTAGAAGTAGTTGAAGTTTGACACGATGACAGGCACGGGAAGCGCAATTGTGAGCACACCAGCGATCGCGCACAGCGAACCCACAATCTTCCCCCACACACCCACAGGCCTAAATCCAAAAGTCATTTAAAATAATTATTTTTACAAAATATCCTAAACTACTTCCTATCGTAGTACTATATCGTAGTTAAATGAATGTGTAGGATGACCATGCTTTAAATAAGTCTTATATACATACCCATGCCCATCTATACATCATGAATGGAGAGGGCTTATATAATAAATGTAGAATAAATACTTAGGTAAAAAATGAGTAAGTCGAAGTATCAATCTTTCCAGTTTGGAAAGAATCAACCGACCGGTATTCATTTTTCACTGTCGAAAAGGAGGAGAATATTCGCAAAGCTAATTTGGGTGTATCGCAAGCAATACAATATCATCCATCACCTTTCACACTCGCCAGCGAGTTACAGTAACACTGTAACTTTGTTTTCTTATCGCATAGCCTTTCTCGTTTATCGCTAGCGTTTATGGACAGGCACCACAAGACTGGTATAAATTGAAGTAAACTTTTATTATTGACGAACGCTCAGTATTTTAGTACATTTTTGTTTCGTATTAAACGTTTTTTTGCTTAAGATCCTTGTGAATCTAAATCACACCCGTTTTTTTGTGAGCTAAGTTTCCGTTTAAAGCGTTACTGCTGTAATATTATGGATAACTTTTTCTCCAAAGCAACCCATCTTATAATAAAAAAAAAGCAGAATCAGCGGAAGAATTGTGATAACAAATATACAATTAATATACAAGTTTTAGGTATTCCAAGAACGTATTTACAATACTGAGGGCTCGAATACAGTGAATTTATCAGCGTTATCTCCAATTCATACAATTTTTCTTCAAAATTGATACTATTTTCATTTTGATATTTTACGGTAGAAAATAAATTGCATACTATTTTAGGTTTATATTTAGTGCCTGTGCCAAGTGTATTAGAGAAAAATATATATACTATTAATAATCTGATAAAAAATCGGGTGAGTCAAAAGGTCTCGATTGCTGGCCATTTTTACTGAATGAGATAAACACATACCTACTGTAATAATATAACTAAAGGCGAACTTTACTAAACATTGACACATTGTGATAACAACCGACCATGCACTTGACCATTACGTATTCAAACAAAATATTATAGATTAACAAACATAAACCTCTATCAAAAATGATGTGAAAGCTAATGAAGAGAGCCTATGACAAAACTAAGCAATGATAATATTCTGAACGTCAATTTTACATTATAGCAAAGAGTAAAATTTACCATAGGTATTTTTGTAAGATGAAATAAAAATGATTGTAATAAAACATTCCAAATGAAATATGTAGTTATAAAGGAGAACAAACATAATAACATGGTTTCAAAATTCAGAGTTAAAATAAACAGAAATAAGCAGATGAACGGTAATTGTTGCTCTCTAAAAAGAGCACGTTTACCGAAAATGATGTCAACATGTGCTACAAATGATCACCATTTTCGATGAGTTGAGTAGTCAACATTATTTCATACAGCACAACATCAATACGGATAATAGGGATAACATTTATTTTTAGCGAAAGCGTCACAAAGGAGCACAGGTACAGTAGATAGAGAAAGTGATCTTCGAACATCAGAAAGTTGCACTTCAACTCGACTTATAAATGTTTACTTTCGTAAAGTGAATTTCCATCAAAGTTGAAGTGTTAAACACCAAAAGCTGTTCTCTCTCATACGATTACGCTTTGGGAAGGGCGATTGTCACACCGACGACATAATCACATAATCACGTTGTGTACACGAGCACCACAACAATTTACCACGGTCTTCAAAAAATCGCAATTACTTGGAAAATATGAAAAATTTTACCTTTGAGCTACTATGTAAAATTGTATAGTTCAGGAAGAAAGTTGTGTGAAGTTTGGATGAAATAATAAAAAGTACAAATGATAATTACGCATAGGAAACGAACGACTTGAGAAGGTGCTATATTTCACAAATTTGAATAAAAGTGAAGCACTTATTGGGTTAAGTTCTAAGTGAACCGACGATAAAACCAAACGGAAGCAGATGTGGTTTACAATGTGGCTAAAATAAAAAGGCACAACTGTGTTAAAATGCCAATGGACAAGTTTTAGGATAAAATGAAATGACGAGAAGGCAAAGATGAAACTTAGGGTGAAGTCGCTGTATCATACGTCATGTCTCCGTATCCTACGGTCGTCATTGTCACGACCGCCCACCAAAACGCATCAGGTATGGATTTGAAGAAGCTGTTCTCACTTCCGGCCTCAGCGAAGTACACCGCAGATGAAAACAGCACCACACCTTTAAGAACAAGCACACACCAACGGAGAATACAGTGCGACATACAGTGCCAGGGAGCGCTTAACGAGCGGGCAAGGGCGCCGTGCGACGCGGGTTACCTCATGTCTCCATAGCCGACGGTGGTCATCGTTATTACAGCCCACCAAAATGCATCAGGTATAGAAGAAAAAAATGTATCGGGGCAGTCATTATCAGCGAAAAAAACGGCGCTGGAGAACACGACCACCCCTGTGAACACATAAAATTCGATGCACGTATGTCCAGAGGGATTTGCCTTACCTCCAACGCCGTAATTTCGCTTTGTGCGCCTTTATGGGATACCAACACTAAGCCTCGAATTATCGAGTGACGACAATCTAAAGGGAGTATTATATTAGACTTTATTTTTAAATAGGGGCTGGTTCTAATAAATTTTCCAAAGGTCTCCGAAGATATTCCAGATCATACGAGTACATGAGCAAAAATACCATTTATTTTCAGTTTCCCTTGACTAATTCAAGTTACAGAAAAATGGACTATAGTAAAGTGTTAAGTTCAATATGTTTTCCTGCCCAGAAGAGTTTTATTTTAAATTAAAATATGGGTAAAAAGTTTGCTTGTTACCATCGAAATTCCTTTTTAAATGTTGTATAGATAAGGTAGTCATCGGTAAGTGGTATTTGACGAGTTTTTAGTTTGAATTTAACTTTCAAACTGTTCGAAAAATCGATAAATCCTTAAAATATTGGTAAAACCTTAGTTAGTATTTAAAACTACTTTGAATACTAAGTTAAATAATGAAAATTAAAAGGTTTAACTTCCAACTTACCGATAAATAAGAAAAATATTAAGAGTCCAAGTTCACGCATTGATGCTTTCAGAGTCCGTCCTAAAATCTGTAATCCTTTTGAGTGCCGAGACAATTTGAAGATTCGGAAGACACGCACGAGACGAATGACACGAAGTATGGCCAAACTCATCGCTTGATTTGTAGATTTATCTTGTGGAGAGACTGGAGCTCGTGGAAGATTAAGTGTGTCTTCTTCTTCTGCGACCACGGTAGCAAGGGTGATGAAATAAGGGATGATCGCTATTATATCTATAATATTCATCACGTCTCTAAAGAAATTAAACTTGTTTGGACAAGCCAGAAACCGCACTATTAATTCGAAGGTAAACCAAATGATGCAGAGTGTCTCGATTAGGAAGAATGGATCCGTAATGTCAGGTACTTCATCCTCTTCAATTTTAGTGCCGTTAGTAGTTGTGTTGAACACTTTATAGTGTTTGAATTCTGGCAGAGTTTCCAGGCAGAAGATAACAATAGACAGAAGGATGACGAAAACCGAGATAATGGCGACAACTCGGGCGGCTTGGGAACTTTCCGGGTATTCGAACAAAAGCCAAATTTTGCGTTGGCGTTCGTTGGAGGGTAAGGGCTTTTCTTCTTCTTTTATGAAACCCTCATCCTCACTGAAATTGAATTTATATCTTAGTTTTTTGTACACGAAAAGCTACGACTTAATTATGAGGCATTTTTAAAAGGAATCTATACCGGAATTTGTTAGTAGCCTGTTCTCCGAGTTCGTAGAACTTGATTTCCTCTGAGAAGACGTCAAGGGGGACGTTGACCGGGCGCCGAAGCCGCCCGCCACTCTGATAATAATACAGGATTGCGTCGAATGAGGGACGATTTCGGTCAAAAAAGTACTCGTTCCTGAAACAACAGTTACAGTTGTGGTGGTCTGGCTTTTGGGAGGACTTAGTGCAGGTCAAAGCTCGATACATCCATATTATTGAACTTACCTCAAGGGGTCAAAGTATCTTATTCGTCTTGTAGGGTCCCCCAACAACGTTTCCGGGAATTGGTTCAGTGTTCGTAGTTGGGTTTCGAATTTGAGACCGCTTACCTGTTAACAAGTTATTACAGCATATAATTATAAAAGCTTCTAAATGAAACATAATCATTACAAAAATTCACCGTCAAAAAACATACGGTTTTGATTAAAAAAAAACAACGGGTTGCACTCCGGGAGTGCCGGCAGAAGTGAAAACTTGAACATACGAGTATATTACTTCCTCGCGGTCTACTCTCCCTTCGTCTTACGAATTTTCGATCAGGGTACCTACCACGATCGTTTAAAAGCATTTCTGTTTAGGATCCAACTTTGAACTGCTTCGCAATCGGAATGTTTTTTTAAATGGTACCATGATGGCGCTGCTTTTGAACTGCTCGGTTGTCTATGGTCCATTTTTATTTTAAAAATAAATTGTCGCTGGTCTGCCTTTGAATCGCAACAGCGCTAAAATTGAATCGCTTATAAGCCATCATGGTACGATTAAGCGTTGCAGACTTGTTTAGGTCCTAAATTGGATCGCACTAAGCGATCATGGTAAACGACCTGGTCACGTGTCCTGACGCGAGTTTAACATTTTTTACCCATACTTCAAAGTGCACAACGCCGCTAAAGAAGTTTTCACTTAAAAACTACTGCAAGCGATATTGTTTTGATTGTTCGTGGCAATCGATAAAAGTCCTCTGTAATAAAATATAGTGGGCATGGATCAGTGTCGACGTTAGAGAAGTCGACAACGATATTAAGTACGTCGGCACCGGGAATTAATCGGGTCAATATTTACAAGCCACGCTGAACGCTCGCAACGTATGCGTAAATTTGTTTTACGATTCTCCGGTCTAGCAGTGTTTCGGGAGAGTTTCACATGATATTTCTTTACTCGCCGCGGATGTTACTCTGCGGTTGGCAATGGACCGTTCCAAAAATACATTTTATTGTGTGTTCTCCAAGGGCGAGGTGCGCGCACTGCAACCGCTAACACGCGCGGCTTCCAGCGACGCGCTTTTATTAAATGATTATAATTAATTTTCCAGCCGGTGACTGACATAAAAAACAAAACCGCGAATGGTCTCTGGTTTCTGCGTTATAGTTTTGGTTTTGTAACATAGGTAGAGGTGTATCTGTGGTACTGCAATCCATTTGTGCTGATATTATATTAGAAAAAAAGATTGCACTATGTAATGTTGATCTAAGGTGGCGGGATTGTTTCGCATTTGACCAAATAATCACTACTTCACTAAACATAAGAAATAAGACAAGTTCATTGTTTTTGTTTCCAATCGTTCATTGTTTCTGTTTTCTACAAAACAATCGTTCATTGATTTCGTTTTCTTCAATTTTACTACACCATGAAAAACCAGAATAATGGTTGTCTTTAACACTCTCTCTTTATTTTGTCTCCTAATAACTCTAAAAAAAACGGTATCACCCCCCGACATTCATTGCGTATAATTTTGATCAAATAAGCGAAAAACCAACTCGATTACGTCAGTTTTCAAACTAAAAAAAACTATCAAAATCGGTCCATTCGTTTAGGCGCAACGATACTACAGACAGACACACACTCCAACACTTCAACTTATAACACCCCTCTTTATGTCGGGGGTTTAACTATGTAGTTAAAAAGGGGTAGATGGACAGTACAGTAACTTATGCCGTTGTCCAAGGTTAGGAGAGATACTGAGTCGTTGACCTTTCCGAATCACTTTTATCGCTTTTTTCTATAATTTATCTATATCTATTATAAAAAATGTACTATTACGTAATTTACGTCATTTATGACGTTTTGCCTTGAAAGACGAAATTACTGACATCGTAAATTGGAAATATTTAGTGCCTTGGGCTTGGGCTTGAATGTGGCGATGGTGGAAAGTTTATAAACTCAGTGCACTCAGGTATTTCCCAAAATACAATTGGGACTTATTGACAGGTAACTGCAGTTATAGATTGCGGTGATTGTTAATACCCTTACGGCTTTAATAACATAAACGTGTACCAAACTACCTGAAGGTGCAGGCAGTGTTTTTTGTTACAAGTAGAGAAAGGTAAATTTTTCCGTTTGTTTCCTGAAGAAGTCAGAAATAAAGAGGGAAAATATAAAAGCGGCCTTATCTAGGGTACATACCTACTAGATATTTGCCCTGCTTGAAAAATGAAAAATTCCTTCACAGTTTGCAATCTCCCTTTTAGCAGTAAAAATCTGTCCCTTCAGAAGGTCAGCATAACGCCATGACAATGTAATTTACTCATAATCTAGAACGTATACTTGCGTACTCATAGCTTAGAACGTAAGGTAATGAGAAGGTTATGAGTTATGACATTCATTTAACTAGTGACTACATATAACAATAACTTACAAAAACATTGTACTTTAACAACATGAATGTATATGTTACCGGAACTGTATGAAATTTAGGAATTGTATACAATTCCTAAGAAGTGTATAAAATTCCGAGGCTATCTAGGAAATGTATAAAATATTGTTTCAAAGATTTTTAATACACCCAATTCCTAAGAAATGTATAAATGTATACATTTCCTAGGAATTGTATAAAATTTCGAAATGAGGGCTATCGCGTATGAATTCGCCGCTAGGGGCGCTGGTGTAGCGTGAGGTCTCTGGGCTACAAACTTCTTAATATATAAAACAAAGTCGGGTTTGTTCTAACACTTATAACTCGAGAACGGCTGAACCTATTTTGATAAAATTTGGTGTGAAAGTAGCTGACACCCTATATTAACACATAGGCTACCTAATTTTCCAAAATTTTTACGGGCACGAAGTCCCGGGCGGAAAGCTTGTCTTAATATATACTTAAAACAAAGTCGGATTGGTTTCAACACTTCTATTACTCGAGATTGGCTGGACCAATTTTGATAAAATTTGGTAAGGAGGTAGCTGACACCTTGAATTAACACAGGCTACATAATTTTCCCAAATTCCCACGGTAACGAAATCCCGGGTGGAAAGCTAGTATGATGATAAATGCATATTTAGTGGCTCTAGTGACATGTACACAAATAATTTGCTTATCTATAGAGGTCAAGTCCACTCTGAAAACGCGAAAGCATTTATTTATCATAATAGCTTTCCGCCCGCGGCTCCGCCCGCGTGGACTACAGGTTATATTGTGCCCAACTGCGGGATAAAATGTAGCCTATGTCCTTTCCCAGGCTTTAATCTATCTCTGTACCAAATTTCATCAAAATCGGTTCAGTAGCTTAGGCGTGAAAGACGGACAGACAGACAGACAGAGTTACTTTCGCATTTATAATATTAAAGTAAGGATATACACTTTATGTATATATTCCATTTAATATGGCTTCAGCGCTAAAGGTTATGGGTTTAATTCTCACCAAGAACAAACATGTGATGAACATAGATGTTTGTTCTGTGTGTTTGTTGTGTCTGTGTGTATTTATGTATTGTGTATAGGTCTCTGATATGTGATACGTGAATGTTTTGAAGGGACATAGTTGACCCTGCGAATCGCTACCAACCACTGCTTTGAGACAGTTTTGTCTTTCAGAAACTTATGTCCGCCTTTTTTTTCGAGCAAAACGGGACTGCGCAACACTGCGGCATTGCCAATACGTTAACGCAACGGTTAAATTGTTTTAAATATAATTTAAATGTAAATTTTAGTTTTGGTGCCCATAATAACAAACTTTGACAGCCATACTTTAGGACCTCACTATACAGTGGCGCCACCTAGTGAGACAAAAAACGATAGTCCTCATTGCTCTAGGATGCTTTCTGTGAACAAACTGAATAAAACAACCTAAACTAACCCAAATAAGCGACGTGGATTTGTCTTGGCCATATTGTAGATTTGCTCACTTCATGAAATGTTCGAGAATTTCCTGAAATGGTCACATTTCATGAAATTTTTCACTGTCTATTGACCTCATCATGAAGTAGCTCAGCTGAGCAGAAATGTGACAACCGCTTAACGCAAAAACAGTCGTTTTTGGGTCTTCGCCGGGCGCTGCCGCGCGGCACGCTCGCTTCGCTTGCTCGGCTCGTGCGTTGGGGATCGCAGTTCTAACCTTACCTAATCAACCAGCTAAGGGCTGGTTGGGTTAGGCTACTAACAAACCTAATTGTCACAGTTCCGTCTATTGCAATCGAACAAAGAAGTCGAATGACTTATAAACTGATAAAACCAAACATTTTATACATTTTCGATTGTTATTTTAGGAAATATAATTCATTTCACACGTTTCCGGGCAATTTAAGGAATTGTATATGTTAACGGAAATGTGTGGAATCCGTCATTGTATACAATTCCTAGAAAATGTATACAATTCCTAAAATCCCCCGAAAATGTGTGAAATGAATTATATTTGATACATTTCCTAGGAAATCTATACATTTCCTAAATAACAATCGGAAAAGTATAAAATGTTTGATTTTTTCTGTTTATACGTCATTCGACTTCTTTGTCCGATGTGGGTTGGGTTAGGTTAGGTTAGTACTGCAACCCCCAATGAACGAGCCGAGCGAGCGAGCCATGGCAGCGGCCGGCAAAGTGCCAGAAACGACTGTGTTTACGTTAAGCTGTTGTCGCATGTGGTCAATAGACATTCTCAAACATTTCATGAAGTTAGCAAATCTACAATATGGCCAAGACTAATTCATGTCGTTTATTTAGGTTAAGTTAGGTTGTTTCATTAATTTTATTCATAGAAAACATTAGTTTTATACATTTCCTAGAGCAATTTCGGAATTTTATACAATTCCTAGGAAACGTATACATTTCTACAAATGTATATGTTATAGGCAATGTGTATAATGCAGGTATTCTATACAATACCTAGGAAATGTATAGAATGCCGGGGTCGTTCAGGAAATGTATGAAATGATGTTCAATGTTTGAACTATTTTACACTTTACCTAGGAAATGTATAGAATACCTAGTCATTGTACAGAATGCCGGTTGAAGCATAGGTAATGTATGTAATCGATTTTTCTTCTCTTTACCGCCTCCGTGGTGTAGTGGTTAAGCCACTCGCTTTACACCAGGAGGCGCGGGTCCGAATCCCGGCGGGGTCTAACTTTGTTAGACTCGGTTTGGTTGGCGGTAGGGTATTTTCTTAGCCCGCCTGGCTAGCGACCACCATCTTATCTAAGTCTTGCCGCCAAACATCAACCCAAGTTATTTTTTTATTATTTTTGAAGTGATAACTTCTTTGTCGGCGTTGTGCACTTTTTGACACGTGACCTGATTGAAAATTCGTAAGACAGAGGGAGAGTAGACAAGGAAGTAATATATGTATGTTCAAGTTTTCACTTCTGCCGGCACTCCCGGAGTGCAACCCGTTGTTTTTATTATTATTATAGGATGGTATTAACTCTTAGTATGTTTCTTGCAAAAATTGTTCGATATTTTTTTAAAGTTTACATGTAGAACAAAAAACCTCTAAACATTAACATAAACATTGAGTATCGCTATGCTCTCCAAGTCCACCATTAAGGTTTTCCTAGTACACCGTGACTGTGTGGAAATGTATCATCATCATACTAGACACAAAGAAAGATACTTATACTCATGTACAATAAAGAATAAATACATACATACATACATACATACTTATGAATCTTATTTTTACACAAATGTTCAGTCAAACTAGTCGTAAACAAAGTATTTTTTTGTTTATAATGTTTCTATTATTTTTCACAATATGAGGTGACTTTTTTATTAGCAAACCATCAGGGAGTGACTCTATTAAACATAAGAACTTTCCCCAAGGAAAACACATGAAATTCCTAAAAAAAATTTGGTTTTATTTTTTATTTAATTTTCATAATTTTTTTTTCATACGCTTGCTCGCGACTCTGTTCATAGTATTCTGGCCGAAATAGCTGACATGGAGATACAGTAGCTCTGCAATGCCCCATCGTGGCCATCAGCAGGGGCCAAGAGTTTTAAGTTCCACTTCAAGAGAGTCATCGGGGAGCAAAAGCTCACTTACGAAAGTGAGATTGCGATAAATAAGCCAGATCTTCGGGGTCTTCTGTTAATGCTCAATTCAAGACCTCTATGAGCATTGACAGAAGACCCCGAAGATTTGTCTTTTTATTCGCCATCTCACTTTCTGACCGGTGGGCCTTGACGCTAGTTGAAACCGAACACGATTTACGTACCCACCGGGTACGCAAAAATACTACAAGACTTATGGCAAAAATGGCGTACTGAGTACTTAGCACAATTAAATGCTCGAAGCAAGTTGAGGCGACCACAGACTAATATTCAAGTTGGAGATGTGGTTCTGATCCATGATGACAACCTGCCGCCTAGCAAGTGGGCAATGGGCAGAGTACTCGACAAACACTCAGGCAAGGACGGATATGTACGAGTTGTGACTTTGAAAACCACCAATGGGGTAATCAAGCGCCCTATAATTAAGTTGTCACTGTTATTGGAGCACGAAAACGAATTAAGAAATTCAAATCAAGCTAAAAACCCACCAAGAACGGAAGCGAACACGAGCCCGTCCTACAAGGTCAACTTTACGTCACTAGTGACCGCACTTATGCTATTCCTCACATTGGTAACAAGTTCAGAGTGTCAAGTTACCGTTACAACATTCAACGAAAATCAAAGTATTTATGACATGATGATCATTCGAGACGAATGGAAGCTTATTGTCTATTATAATATGGAGCCATACTGGCAAGCATCAAGGCCACTGAACTCTTACAGAGGAACTTTACAACAAACATGTGACGTTATTAAGGATATGATTCATTGTGACGTACTCTTATTTCAGTTTAATCAAGCTTACTCGGAATTAGAGTACTACGATCAGATGTTGCTGAGCCAGCACTCAAGGACGCGGCCAGCCAGACAGCGCCGGCGCCAGGGACTTATCAACGGTGTCGGTTACATCGCTAACAGTCTGTTCGGCGTACTAGACGAACATTTTGCGGAACAATATCGAAAGGATATCGAGTTGTTACGAGATAATCAAAGGCACCTCGCATCGCTATGGAAGAACCAAACTTCTGTTGTAGAGTCAGAAAATAACCTTTTAAGATGAACAGAAGAGGCGATGAACAAACAAAACAAGCTTATTAACAAACACGTGTTAGAGCTAGAAAAGGCGATCGAAACTATCAAGAATAATGTGGAAAAAACAGTTGATAAAGTATCGCATGTACCGGGTTCGATTCCCGATTTAAACTGCATTCATAAATTTTAAATGAAATTATTTAAAATTTATGAATGCAGTTTAAATTGTTTTTAAAATTAAAAACATAACCCTCCTATTTGCTTCGCCGTAGTCGGGTAATAAAGTCTGCTTTCAGTAAAATGTCCCATCTACAATAATTAAGGTACTTTCCCTCGATGTGGAAAAGCCGTGGGACAAATTAACCACATACGGCGTCAACAACGTCTCGAAAGAGGTGAACTTTCGTGACGTTGTTCACGCCGTATGTGGTTAATTAAAGAAAAATGTCTCTGAATTTGTAAGCATGAGTTCGATATGACTCAAAGTTTAAGACATCAATTTTGAAAGAAAAACTAATGTTTTTTGTCCTTGTTCACGCCGTATGTGGTTAATTAAAGAAAAATGTCTCTGAATTTGTAAGCATGAGTTCGATATGACTCAAAGTTTAAGACATCAATTTTGAAAGAAAAACTAATGTTTTTTGTCCTATTGTTCGATCTGTTTGTAGCAGCAGTCAGTAAATAGAGTTGTATTCAATCGGATACTTTATAAACTGCAGTTATGCAACAACTCCGCCAAAATTTATAAAAACGCTTTTTGAATTCCGCTAGGCCACTAGTAAGTTTTGTTGACCCTGCCTGAGCAAGTGATTTGGTGAGCGCAGACGGAATTTCTGAAGATAATCACAGAGGTGATTAGACTATCTTCCGAAAATGCTAATCGGTTTCGACCTCGACACATGCTTTCGTTTTGAAAAATGTTATTTATAAGTGGAGAATGCGAACCGGATCTAAACGAACGAGATCCGAGTACGATACATATGCATGTTGCATATGATGTTATATTATGAGTGTGCGCAAATAAGCCAAATTGAACTTTATCACTTTGGAGTAAGTATCATTAAAGTTAAAGCACATTCTTCGTTCTTCTTAAAAAGCTTTATGTTTTTGTAGGATCAATCAAAGTGTTAACTAGGTTTTTTTTTCTAACGAATGGGTTTGCTCTTGACCACAATCTAACCCAGGGGCGAAGATGTGGTCGAGGATGTAGCAAGCTCACCCAGAAGATGCCTGTTCACTCAAACTTTAAAGAAACTCGGGTTATATGAGCCAGACGCAGAATACAGACGCAAAATTCCATTCCTTAGCGGTGCGCAGTATAAAAGATGAACAGAAGCGCTCAGTAGGTACGGATTCGAGGAATTTCGACAAGGTAAAGTGGGAGCCAAGTTGAAAGGACTCCGTGAATCAACATTCGAAATATTTTTTTGTTTATGGTTAGGTAACTAAAATTAAAACATAAAATACATAAAATTAGGTAGCATATAATAAAATGTTAAAAATACAAATCCTTTGGTAGGTACGTAAACATTATAATAACACTTATCGACTGAGCTCCCTCCCGCCTTATTGTATAACGATCACAAAAAATTAAATAAAAGTCGTCACTCGCAACCTTTGCGAAAAGCTGAAGTTTCGTACTCATAGTAAAAGCAAAGGAATAGTTATTATACCGTATATACTTTATTTACTATTCACACAGCATCATATTACCCTGACATACATATTATACATAAACACCCAGACTCCTCAAAAATATGTATTTAAAATACGATTTTAATATACTCGTGTTGGTCCGGAATCGAACCCGCAACCTTCAGATCAATTGGCAAGGTCATTACCGACTGAACTATCAGGCCACTTTGTCTAGTTATACAGAGGCATGCCCATCAAGTTACCTACCACATAGATGTACTCTGAGCTATTACAATGAAAACAACTTTGCAACAAAAATAAGGTCAGTCGTTACGCTAGCCTCTAGCCCAGGAATTCCCAATCTTTTTCAATTCGCAGCGCACTTATAACTTCAGAATTTGGTTTTGGCGCCCTAACCTAGCTAGACAGTCGAAATATATAAATACAGTTAAAAGAAAATGGTGCTTGTTAGGTAGATAGGCACAAAAATTTAAACATTCACAATATGAGGTTGAGTTTTTTATTTATTCATTATAATACTCAATTAAAATAAGAACAGCTACAAAGTCAATGTGATAGGTTGAGTTTTGTGATCTCGACACTTTTTTCAAAGCGTTTGAGTATTTATTTTGTACCCGCCAATCCTTAAGGCGACTACAGCACCTAAATTACGACTTTATGATGCGTAAATAAGCATGATGCACTGAATTAAATCGAAGAAAAAAAATACAACGGTAATATTCAGGACATAAACTAGATAAGTAGTTTGCTGAAAACATGATTCAGCACTTTTGGTTCGATAGAAAAAGCTCACAAAGTCACCTTTAAATACCAATATTGTGTATCTTTTAAGCTGTAAAAACGATAGTGAAATGCACACAGGAACTTGAATTTGCTATCAAAATGCACGAACATTTGAACACTCTCTATAAGTAGTTAACGCATTTTTCGATTTAAGCTGTTATCTCTCCATAAATCTCATTTTTCTAACTTTCAAACATGTTTTTACGCACGCACGCTTTCATAGTCCGTAAAATTCGTGTATCAACACTGTTCGCACTGCCGGCCCAGGCCTGTTGAGAGACGGAGATGGCACTATTCCTTTTGTGCTGCCTTTATCGGGTGCTGTAGTCGCCTTAAGTTAATGTTTCGGATTGGAGTATGGTACGCGGCACCCCTCTGTACTGTCTACGGCGCACCAGGGCGCCGCACTATGGGACAGAACGGTATAAACCATCTCAAAATGGTTTTGGCGAAAGTCGTGGTCAAGATGTATATTTGATCGCATTACATTCCTGAATAACAGGACTAATTTTCATGTAAAGTAATTTAACATTTTATTGTACTATTTTACTCATTTAACTTTTATAGATGTTGGTTTTTTATTATTTTTGAATTATTGACAATTTTTATTATTTTATGATTAGTATGATATTTTTAAATAATTCTAGTACTTAAACATAAAAAATGTAAAAAATATTAGAATTAAATTTATTAAAAAAATGTTGTAAATATAAAATTTCATTTCAAAAAAATATTTTCCAATCAATATTTTTGAATGTATGTATATGTTACTGTGAATGTCCGAAATGCGGTGTATGTTAAGATACTCTGGTGCTTGATAACATCCACAAAGATAGCTTGTGAATGACCGTTATTTATCCTTTTCATGATGATTTCGGTCATTCACCGGTGACTGTTATCCCGAAGACTTGGTCAATGACTAAAAACTTGGATAAGTAAGAAATTACACAAATTAATAAGAAATTATTCAGTGGAACTGGGTTCCGAGATTAAAACCTAACGGCTCTCTACACACTGGCGTATGTTAACATTCACACAAATTGTAAGACTTTGAATCTATACAAGTCGCTGAATCTATAACATACACAGAGGAGATACAGTGAAAGATTCATTGTATCTCCTCTGTTTAGGTTAACATTCACCGGTGTATGTCCGATTTAAGTATAAATTAAGAACAGTTTTTGAGTTACACTATCGAAATTGGTGATTGTCGACATACACCGGTGCATCTTAACATTCACAAATATCGGACATTCACAATAACATATACACACACAAATATTTTTTAATTTTTTTTATTTTCTTTTGTTTAATTTTATATTTAAACCTTTTTTTACTTATATTTAAAAATGCTTTCACAAAACAAAATAATATCTTCAATAATTTAAGGTTTTTTATGAAAATGTGTGAAATATTTTTTTAACATTTATTTAAAAAATAAATGAAAGTTGTAGACCAAAAACGTGTCAGGTTTATAATAGTATAGCTATTCAAGACTGCGTACACCAAATTTGAAGTTAAAACATCAAAAAATAAAAAAGATACAGATTATGAGATGGTTTATACCGTTCTGTCCCATACTGAGCCGCGGCGCACAGTTTGGGAACCTCTGCTCTAGCCTAATATAGAGAATATTAGGCTTATTTTAAAATATCTAGTTGTTTGGTAAGGTAAATTTATTTTCAGCACCAAGTTTATTTTAATAGTCCATTTTAGTCTGTAAGGCCATTGCAAGTTTGCTTACATTATGTGACAATGACATCATTCATTTTAAAGTTAATTTGCATTCCAAATTGGCACGAAATAAGAGAAATATTTGTCACTTCCGGTGAAAACTTTAACTCATGGTAGCATGTAGCCCTTCAAGTCCAGAAAAAGAAAAAATAAGTTTGCCAGTTTCTACGTTACGTTACCCAAGGTACAACTTGAAATTGATATACTTAAGTTTTTTAAGCGTGACAAAACGTAAGTCAGCATTTATGGAGTAATAACTTTTTAAGGCTTGTTCATAATTACATACTCAATGGGTTTGTTTGTTAACTCTATCGGAAAGTGAAAAAAATGCTGCTAAGAAACGAGAAGGAATGCAAGGAAATCATAATGCTGCTAGCTCAACATTGACCGGCACCACAGGATGTTTAATTACAATCAGATAGGTGTTACGATTTTAATACACACCTATAATTTGATCACTAACATTCAGAAATAGCAAAATACATTCAGAGATTCAAACTTCTTCGGACGAGTTTGAGAGGCAAAAATATTACCATTTTACTTTGTATGATAGACCCTCAAGTCAAGATCCAATTTGTAGCGCGCGCGAGAGTGGAAATAATGTTTTACCTTTGTTTCGTGCCTTCTTTCTTTATAGGACAAATAATGTCAATATTAAATGTTAAAGATTGGACTGAAAAATATGTAGAGATTACGTATAAAGTCCATGTAGAGGCACAAGTAGAGGAGTAAAATGACAAAAAAAAAAAATCACCCGAATTGAGAACCTCCTCCTTTTTTTTGAAGTCGGTTAAAAAGCGGCCGACATCTTTTAAAGGGACGCTTCCCGGCTTGCTTCTGAATTTAATTTCATCAACCGACTTCAAAAAAGGAGGAGGTTCTCAATTCGACTGTATTTTTTTTTTGTATATTTGTTACGCGATTACTCCGGCAATTATAAACAGATTTGAATAATTCTTTTTTATTTGGTAGGTCATACGTCAGAGGTGGTCCCATTGTCACCAGGTCAGGATCTGATGATGGGATCCTGGGGAAATCGAGGGAAACCCTCAAATTTTGTAGGCATATACACTGTTTATCAGAAATTATCTTAATCTATGTAGATTTTTGCATCTAATGGTCACCATCTGATGTTGCTGGGCTGATGATGAAGCTGATGATGAATGGTTTAGGAGTATGGGATCTTTGTAACAAAATTATGTAATACCATCGAATTTGAGTGTTTGAGTCTAATTAATAAGGACTCCGATCCTATGTGATATTCAGGGTCTGATGATGGAGACGGTAAATGGCCATGGGAACTCTGTAATAAAATAAAGCAATTCCGCCGTGTTTGTGCTCATTTGATTCGTCTCGACTAGGAGCTTCATGCTAGTCGATTTTTAACCAACATCAAAAAAGGAGGGTTTTTGGGATTGAAGTCGGTGACTCTTACGTTTTTGACGTGGAAAATTATTTAATAACACTCATAATATTTATCAATTGCGGTGTCAAGTGGTTTTATGACTACTAATTCACTGCTTACACTTTATAGTAAAAAAAATTAATCGCTTTAATACTCTAAATAGAATAATATTATATTCTACAAACCTAAAAGAGGTAGGTAGGTTCATCAAAATGAATCAGTACAAAGCTAGGGTAGGTCGTTAGTCTACACTAATATGTATTTTATAGAGGAAAGATTTGTTTGCATTGAATAGGCTCCGAAAATATTGAACCGATTTGAAAAATGCTACATTATGCCTGAGTCACATAGACTACATAATTTTTCTGACGAAGACCCGGGCGGAATGCTAGTCTATACTAATATTATAAAGAGGAAAGATTTTATTGTTTATTTGTTTGTTTGCATTGAATAGGCTCCGAAACTACTGGACCGATTTGAAAATTTCTTTCACCATTAGAAAGTTTCATTATCCCCAATGGACACAGGCTACATAATTTTCCTGAATTCCCGGGCGGAATAAATAAAATACTCACGTTGATCACAACCCTTTCGCAGAAGTCGTGGTCGTGTTGTATGGGTTCGAAGGTAACCACGCCACCCTGCGGCGGCCTGCCTTGTTCTTCTTCTTGACTGCACAGTTTCGGCAGCGACCTACGGACAAAATAATTCATGTTTAATTTAATTGTCGACCTTTTGCTGAGTAAACAGTCCAATTGGTAAATTTTTTTTGGACCTGGGCATTTATTTTGTAAGTCGACGGTCGGTACTTCGGAGCACTTGGTGTCAGTACTAAACTTCTTTAGTTTAATGGCAATCCATCGCCTTAAAAAATATTTCAAATTAAAACCTAAAATTAGGGAATTATTGCAATAGGTATAAAAGTTGTGGAAGTTTAAATAAATAGGAAGTGTTAAGAAAATATATCTTTTTTATTTAAAATTTATGTTATTTCGCCCTCAACATTTTGTGCTACCTCTCCTGGCCTGTAAAAGGTTTTTCATTGATAGAATGAGTTCCCTGATGGAATCTTGTGGGATTTCCTGCCTTTCTTCGACTCAGGCAGTTTTCAGGTCTTCTATCGAGGCTGGAGCTGGACATCTTCCTCGTACCCGCCTTTTCAGCTAGTCCCACATATGTTCAATCAAATTCAGGACTAAGGGCTGGCCAGTCTATTGTAGGAATTCCGACTTCTTCCAGGTACCGTCTAAGTCACTGCCGCGGTGTGACAGCGAGCATTATCGTGCATTAGCAGGATATCTTTGCCAGGATATAAATCCGGCGTAGTGGAGCACATGGCCTAGCAGAATGTCGTTGATCTTTCTGCATTTAGCCCCCTACCATATCAGCTCCGTTTTTGGTTCAATAGAAATCCCCGCCCACATCATACAGGATGCATTACCATATACCACTGTTTCCGCGTAACGGCATTGTGCAAATCGCTCCCCCGGTCTCCTATAGACTCTCCGTCGACTGTTGCTACCATACAGGCACATCCTGGTTTCGCCCGAGAACAGGACTCAGCTCCATGGCTATCTAAGTGATAGCGAGCAAACTGAAGCCGGGCTTGTCGGTGGGCTGGAGACAATTTGGGTCTTGTAGCTGGCCTTTTTTCGGTTTAAGTTCGTTTGTTTAAGTATTCTTCTCATTGCCCACTAGCAGACAGCCTTCCCTCGAATTTTTTCGAGCTACCGGTAGACGCATTCACGCCGGTGAGGTGTCAATTTTGGAGAGAAGTAGTGGCAATAAATTAGTCATCTCTCACCAAAATGCGTCGCTGTAGTCCAGACTCTTGGCTAAGTTTCCAGTCTCCCTGAACCTCTTGTATACCTTTGAGACACAAGACTGGCTCAGATAAAGCTGTTAAGCGATAATACGCTGAGACAATCCTAGCTGGATTAGAATGACGACTTGACCTGCTTTTACAGGTGTGTTTTCCATTAAACTACATGATAAACAATTTTCATAAATGCCCACTTTTTATAAAAACCCTATAGGGTTTTAGGACTCCCAAAGGTCTCAAGTTTTGTAAAAATTGATGACCTTTGTCTTTTTACGTGCGATGGCATAAGTAAATAATCTTTAATTATGATATTGAAAAAGATCAAAAGCTAACAAAATTATATTTCAAATGATATACCACAATCCATAGGTCATTATATAGAAATTGCAAAAATTTATTCCGAGCAACGCGCGATGATGTGATTCTCGCATTTGTAGATGACAGTGACAGGTATGTCTAAATCTGTAAATAAGTGTAACTGTTGCTATTGTTTACTTAGTATACAAAAAAATAAAAAAAAGTAAAACAACATTTTAAGTTATTTATTGCCACATAATGCTTAACTACGCGCTACATTTTCTTCTTGATATCTTTATCTTTGAAAATTGAAATACAACGTGGCTTACTCTTATCAAATAGACCTTTCCACGTTTGTGTCACGTCATGTGTCTATTGCAATTAATTTTGTTATTACATAAAACGCATTTTGTCTATGAAACCATGTTAAAAAATAATGGAAATGAGTGGAGCATGTCATTGAACCAATTTATCTGTTTTTTGTCATCAAGTTATGATTGAAAAGTGGAAGAAAAAACTTATATATCAGGTTATATATTACGTATATACGCGACGTTTAATGATTTTCCTCAAGGCCAATTAAAAACACACCTTTTCATTTCCCTTTATTTGACAGTGTATATTGAAAGATTCATCACACTTTACACAAATAAACGTAAAATGATTGTCAAAACGAAATGTTATTTATATAATATACTTTTCAAAGGTTTCTGAACGTAATTAATTAACCAGATTAATTTAATTAAGAATAAGAATATGTTGAACGACATACCGAAGAAAAATTTTTTAAACTGTTTTTTGCATTAAATTGAGTTGTGAATTATAGTTACATGCACATTATCATAGGCGTATATAGGGGGGGGGGGCCGGGTGGGCCGTGCCCACCCCAGTATGGTCTAGGGCCCACCCCAGAATATTGGGCTACCAATTCGAAATTCTATAATCGATGGCAAAGTACTGATAACTTCACACAAAAATCATTAAAAAAATATCTACAGCTGAGAAATCTACATACTTACTTATTATTACATACTATAATACAGTATTAGTTACATTTGAATACAAGCGTATTAAGCTAGAGTACATTTAATTTTCGCCAGGCCCGCGGCCCCCCCCAGAAATTAACCCTAGATACGCCAATTAGTTGAATGCTCTAAATATATGAAAACAGCCAATGAAACCACAGTCAATGTCACAAATTAGCAAATTAGCAGTAACCATGTATGTTTCTCGTCGTGCACATTGCCAAGTTTGGTTAGTACAAGAATATAGATTTTATTTCGTTGTTATAGAAAAACAACATATATAGCTGCTAAATAGCTGCTTATGATGCCAAGACCTTCTCTTAATTCGCACCCTCTTTAACATCATCTACTGAAAAAACTTAAAACATTTATCCGATGAAGGAATTTGACAAGAAGCTGTAACAGTATACAGTCTCCATTAGTAGTATTTTTCAAGAGCTCAACAAATAAATTAATTTAACTGTATTTTATTTCCTACAACGATGAAATCACTAAGATTTTTGAGAGTTTTGAATAAGCCTAATTCCTATCTAAAGAGATACGCTATGGATCTCCCGATGTACTTATGTATAATTTTAAAAATATTTTTTCAGACACATACGTATATATAATATATAAAAAAATTAAATAAATATTTTTTTGCCATGGGTTAAAAAGTCAGTTGTACGAATAACAAGTTTTATTTATTTATTACTTGATAGGTTAACTCTTGGCCTCAATCTTAACCAAGGTCATCTTCTTCTTATAGTGTAGGTATAGTGAAGTGTGTGGTCCACGAAGTCCACGATGGAGCGAGTTAACCTAGAAAATGCCATTACGGCACGGTACTCTCACGGACCGACGGAACACAGCAAGCTGTTTGGCGTCGGACTTCAATAATAGCACCGCTTGGGACCATAGGACGCCACTTCAGATTAAAAAAAAATTGAGGTGTAGTGTCTAGGATGGATTAATAGGAGGCAGGTCTCGTTTGTGTTTCCTTAGTCGTCTCTTACGACACCCACGAAGAGATGGGGTGGTGTTATTCTCAACCGATCACCACATGGCACCACAAGGTACATACTATTGATCTCTTAAATTACAGACAATATTGTTACTTGCTTCTATCATTTCTTCTTAACGTGTCGATCTAGCCTTTTGTTAAGTTTGAAGAGACTAGGTACTGTGTTGATTTAAATTAAATCAGTGAGCGTTCATGTTCATGTATAATTTTTCTCTTGTGTAAGATGCTTTAATATCACATAGGCACATTTAAAAACCCTTATGGAGACCCAGATCTACTGTTGGATCTGGGCCTCCATAAGAGTTTTTAAAACGGCTGGTTTCCAAGACGGCAGGCGCCTTACGGAAAACTAGTCTTTAATATTATTCTGATTCGTTTCGAATTGTCTGACAAGTCGTGTGGAAGGGGAGCGAAGAAACGTGCTCAAATACATGGCACACTGAAGGGCCCTTTGATCGTATCGACAACCATTTTTCGCTGCTGTAATTGGTTTCAAGCCTGTGAAACATAGTAGGGCTGGGTTGGTCCATAGAAAAGAGGAAAAAACGCTGTACATATATTTTTTCAGAAAATTTTTGTTTAAATTTTTGTTAAATAGGAAATTTTGTAAAAAAGCTTTGATTTCAACAGGCAAGTTGTCACGTTTGCTAGGTAACTTTTCGTCACCAACGAAGTCGCGGGCGTAGAGCTAGTTGAAAAGTAAATGTGAAAGAGTGCTTGTTTTTCCGTTACAAATTCAGTACTGTTCTTTGTTCTTAGAATACTCGTACAATTCGATTATACATTTTTATACGACATCCTTCGTTGAATTTGTCAATACTGACTTCAACGCTGTTAGGCATCGTCATCAATAATTCATGTTATATTAGTGTGAGGGACAGCTTAGTGCAATCAACTGATAAAATGAATGGTTTCAAGTTTTTTTTTTCCACAGAAACGTCAAGTTGAGCAGTTTTTGTAATTAAAGTATACTTTTGCGCTACATCATCTATCGTAAAACCGAGCCCCGCGCGCCGCGTCACTATTATAATGCGATTGGTGTTTTTAGTGTTTTACATTGTTATTATTGTTTTTTATTGGAATAAATAATTTCATTTTAAATTACTTGATAAAATATCCCCTGTAAAATCTTTCAGAATGATGGTCTGAATTCAGGGTTTTAGTTTTTGCAAAGCTGTTCCTTACACCCTGTATTTGTCCTCACCAAGGGGACACCTTTCGAAGCAGTGATACAGTTAGGCATAATTTTAGTAAATTAGAAAGAAATTAGAGCAAAAAATTAGTTTGAAATAATTAACCCTAAGCAGAGTGCCACGTAGTACTAGCTTCAGCACTTCAAATATGAGAGGCATAAATAAATTTTGTTTTTTTAAACGTTCTCCTTTTAATTCATTCAAAAGATATAGCACAGTGAGTTTTTTTAATTAACAATAGATGGCAAAGTGTCTATTCCACTAATCAATGGCATCTCAATGGCAGTGGAATGACAATGGTTGCCATTTTATATGTTTAGGTGGCGAAATTGTGATCCAATCAATGAAAACCAAAAACTGCCAAATAGGGGAAATAATTCATGTATTTAATAAGCGATTTTTGGCATAGTTGGTGGGAATGGTGTCTGAAGCAACTTACTGAAAGTACTGATGGATAGGGGTGGAGCTAACGTGTAGGGGGCGGTGTAAAGGTCTCTTTTTAAAGTTTTTCTTAAACAACTTGTAAACGGTGGCTCATAGCAAAAAAAATCTTTTATTCAAGAAATCTACATAAAATTCTCTACAAAAAGGTTCTGCATACTTTTCCGCTGTGATCAATGTTTAATGAGATAAACCGCCCCTTACACGTTAGCTCCACCCCCACCCATCAGTACTTTCAGTATGTTGCTTCAGACACCATACAACTATGCCAAATTCGCTTATACACGAATTATTTCCCTATTTTTCCTTCGTTAAATGGGCTATTGGGAGCTATTTAATTTTCATACACTTGATGACAGCTGCCCCACTTAGTCAAAGAAGCCGTCATCAACGCCTTGATTAGTAGAATAGACGCTAAGATAAGACAAACTAAATTATATTAAACTAGCTTTGCGGCTCCGTCCGCGTGGACTACAGGTTATATCGTGCCCAGCTGTGGGATGAAATGTAGCGTATTTCCTTCCCCAAGGTCTGATCTATCTTTATACTAAACATCAAAATAGGTAAAGTAGTTTAGGCGTGAAAGCCAAACAGACAGACTTACTTTCGCATTTATAATATTAATAGGGATTATAAATCGAAAATCTCGCCAATGTGCTGCAACGAGGCAGCAAGGTATCGAAAAATTGTTTGCATTTGCCTCTCGGTACTGTGGATTTAATTTCAAAATTGAAAAATTTATGACAATTGATTGAAGACTCAGGGTATTCGATGGTTTTAAGACTTTGAGCGCGTATCGTTAACGTGTTTATGTCAGGCAGATAATGGGCCTTTTTTTAATTCGAAAACGGCACGGCAAAATTGTATTACCATTGCCTCCTATATAGTAGTAATACTAGAAGCTGAGAACATTGAGGGCAATGGTAATTCAAATTTCGAAGTGCCTTGCCGTGCCGTCCGAATTATAAAAAGGCCCAATAGTTAATGTAATCGCGAAGTGAATTTAAAATAGTGAACGCTAAATATTCACAGACCCACATTATTGTTTTTCTTGTGTCGTGGCTCTCTTGGAACATACACAAAGATAGACACGGACACCCATGACCCGAGAACAAACATCTGCTTTATTTTATTTATTATTTATTTGAGAAACCAACAGGGCTTACATTAGAGTTTTACAAGTATTTTTGTTCAATTAGTACAGCCAATAATAGGTTTCTTAATTTGCAAAATGTTATTACAAAACTAAGGGAAAAACAAAGCTGGTTCTAGAACCACTTATGCTCTGCCTACCCCGTTAGGGATTATGGGCGTGAGCGTATGTATGTAAGGCCGTAGAGTGCACTTAAACCACAGACCTATATCGAGATAGACGGTGAAAGTTTAATTACCTTGCGTGTAAAAAGTATCATCCACGGACACAGTTTTGTCCGACCTAAGTCAGTCCGCTTGAAGACCATTGTCGTGAAAACACGTGTCACTAAAAAACGAAAATGGTTAATTGTGCCGTGCTTTTATGTAAGAGCTCGTTAAAAACAGTTGGGCGAGAAAACGGTGATATTTCCTTTCACGGGTCAGTACTTTTTAACATAAATAACCCCTGATTTAATATTTTAACGAATTAATTTAGATCGGTAGTGGATCAGTATCACTTGTACCATGATAATTAATTACATAGTGAATGTATAGCTACGCGTAAACTTTCATTGCGGGTTTTAAATGACGTGATGTTAATGGTGTTAAGTGGCAGTGGGCAGGGCATATTGCTCGTAGGACTGATGGCCACTGGGGCAGAAAAGTCCTCGAGTGGCGACCACATACCGGAAGGCGCAGCGTAGGAAGGCCTCCAACAAGGTGGACTGATCATCTGGTAAAGATTGCGGGAAACTGGTGGATGCGGGTGGCGCAGGACCGCCACCCGCTGTAATCTTGACTTGTTTTAAGTGGTATCCTGAATGTCCTATAAAATAAAGATTTTTTTCTATTCTATTCGATCGAGGTGGAGATCCCTGGGCGAGGCATATGTCCAGCAGTGGATGAGGCTGTTTTATGTGATCAATAAACAAAGTTTTTCTTTGCATCCAAAGTTCAATAGGTGAAAGCTTGTATTGTCCTTAAATATATTAATTTTAAATGTTTTATCAGTAGAATGCATTTCCAGCTTTCCAAAGGATCCAAAAATTAAGGAAAAATGGATTAAAGCAACAGGAAATGTGAACTGGTTTCCAAACAAACACAGCAAGATTTATTTTGTCTTGTGTTTTTATTTATATCTTTATTTGTACAATATTTGAAATACGTATGTATGTACATCAGTTATTCAGGTACTCGTAGGCTCTGCCTATTTCAGGGTCGGATAGCCGTGTGTAAGTATTGTCCCTCCCACATATTATAAAAAAATAAAATCGATTATCATTCCCCTGTCACTAGACAAAGAAATGATAAACGATTTAAAATTATTTTAAATTTTAATTTTACGTAATTACGTGCCTTTAAATCTTGATTTCCCATCACTAAATCTCGCTCGTGACGTCATCTTTGGTACGAAAAATTCGACACGCTAGGTTCTCATGCAGTTTGAAGCGCCCTTTTTAAGACACGCGGTGCCTGAAAATCCTGTTTGTTTATTCCCGACTATAAATATGTGTAACCAGTTTAATAATGCTATGTTAGAGAGCATGGAGCAACCGGAAATAAAATTGAATTCAATAGATGACATAGACTGTCTTCGGTATTAAAACAAGCGAGCAAAGAAAGTACTGAAAAAGAACGAGGATGTTTCATCATTAACCGCTGGATTAGAAAATGTTATCACAATAAAAATAGGTGCGCGGGTAATGTTGCGCAGAAATATAGATGTAAGTAAGGGCCTGGTAAATGGCTCAATAGGAGTTTCACTAATAATAATTCATCTTTTATTTGGCTAATAATTTTTAATGTTGTTTTTAGGTTAAAAACTAGCCAAGCCAAATCTTAAGCTTAATTTCATCGTAAGTGATATCTAATTAGTACATGTAAATTTTTCTACATTCAATTTAAAATGTCATATTTTTAATTGACAGACATTGTTGTAGTTGATAAGATAAAACAAGAAATAGAGTTGCATACTTGCTTATTTATAATGGTTATTTTGTTCTCTTAAATATTTTCGGGATTTTCTGTGGAACTTGGCGCTCATTTAGATCTCAATACTTTTTTCGGCGAAGTACACAAACATATTCTTATTATTGAACTTGGCTGTCATTTTTTACATTTATGTGTTTGGTGGGATTTAGTCTATCTCGATATAGGTCTGTGGTTTAAGTGCACTCTATGGCCTTACATACATACGCTCATGCCTATAATCCCTAACGGGGTAGGCAGAGCATAAGTGGTTCTAGAACCACTAAATGCCACGTTTGACACAAATTGTGAGGGTTATCAGATGGAACAAGTTGCAGCGTTTGCGCATACGCTGTGTATAAAATTTATTGTTAGCAAGACCGTACAGCTATACTATAACTATCAAAAATAACACAAAGATAATTTACTTAATTTAATTTAATTATTATTAATTAATTAATTTTCATTTAATTTTAATTCATTTTAATTTAATTAATTAATTAATTTTTAATTTATAATAATTATAATTTATAGTTTAATTTTTTTAATTTAATTTTAATTAAATTAATTTTATTATTAATTTATTAATTTAATTTACTTAATTAAAGCCTACAAGAATAAAAAAATAGTTGATTTGAATAATATGTATATGGATATATCAGGAAATTATATAAATAAATATATTATATACACAAATATATATTTGCCTTGACCGGGAATCGAACCCAGGACTCGTCGATCAAGAGGCAGCGTCACTACCACTAGGCCAAGCCGGCCGTATTTGTTCACTAGTTGTTATCAATGTAACCAAGGGCGATCAGTTTCTCACAACACCTGAGTGATTTTGCACATATATTAGTAAGACGGCCCACGGTCCACCACTAGTTCCATCTCTCTCACTCTCGCAAACTATATACGACTCGTGTCTCCCTTTTACATTGCTGAGAATTTATTTCTAACTTATATCCGTTATGTGGTTACGTGCTCAGTGCAAAGGAAGCATTGAAGTCATTTTGAGACGTATCATTTTATCATCGAAGAAACTACTAAACTTTTTTTTCTATGAGAAAACCTGCGTGTAGCACCCCGATCTACATGCGAGCTGCTACAGTACAGAGTGAGAGAGAACAGCATGCTGTGGCGTGTAGCGTTTATTTTCTTGGAAAGCCGCTGGATGCAGCGATATTGGACTTGTTATAGCTTATTTTTATAATTGTACCACGTGAGGGTGTAAGGGAAAGGTTAGCAAAAACTGAAACCCTGAACTCAGACCATTATTCTGAACGATTTTCCAGTGTAATTTTCCTCAACAAAATTTTATATATTTTTTCATGTTTTTTTATATTTTCTGCTTTTTAACTACATTTTTTATTCAGATACACTCCATTTTTCAATAAAAAACAATGACAGCATAAAACACGAAGACCAGCAATGCATATAGTATTCTGAAAGCGGCGCGGCGCGGGGGTTCCGCGCGCGGGGAGCGTTTTCGCGGTACATTGCGAAGCACTAAAGTAGGTAAATAACGAGAACTCCTTCACTTGACGTTTCCGGGAAAAATTAATTTATAGTATTTTGTAGTATCTAATACTTAAACAACAATACCTAAATGATAAAATAACTATTATGAAAGATCTTATAAATTATGGTTTACAGAAGTTATTAAAAGCCTTTCCAAAAAATCTACATTTTATTTGGATAAATAGCAACGATTTCAAAAATGGATCACTGAAAAAACAACAAAAATAATCAGTATTACACTTATCTTCATAAAAATACTAAGGACAAGTACATCTAATATACAATACGTACATATTTTCCAAAGCAATTTTTATCAAACTGTAAGTATGCCGATATAATCCCTGAAGCTTGGCGGTATAGAAAAGCTTACTTACTTTTTTATTCATTCTATAATCGGAAATAATCCTTTGATTTATTTACGTAACAGGAGAAAGTTTATTCAAAGTTAGTGATTGGTTTACAGATCGGTCACGCTATTTTGTTTTTATCGAGTGATGGCTAAAATAGAGTTTTTCTGTGAAATCGTTTGCTATGTTTCAGAGTGATTTTGTTGTAAACATGCAGTATACTTTTATCCTGTATTTTTACAACAATTTGCCTGAGTGTCGTATACACAATACTACTATGTATACGAACTCATGTCTAATACACATGATTTTTTGTATTGTATTTTTTCTTTATGATTTTGTTGTTGTAAGAGTGATTTGAATGATGTCATGAAAAATTCATTTAAAAATCCAAAACATTTAAAGATATTTTTTGACATTTTCTCCCGTGATTGTCAAACAAATGTCGGGGTTAGTTTTTTACACAATTTTTTTACACAGCGCTCTTTAAGACAATGCGCCGCGATCCTATGTCAAAATGTCAACATTGACAACGCCAGAGGGCGAGCAAGCCTTTGCGCGGGGCCCTCGCGCAATCAAAGTGAAGTTTAGTTTGTCGCTAATCATGCATGAGCTGCTGATTGCAGCAAACCGCCTACTCGATCTAATTATGAATTTAAAACATTCACAAAGTCCGTCGCGTGCTTGTTTACGCCGCGTGAGATACAAATCTCGTACACCATGTGTTCAAAAAGCACGCGAAGGTTTAAACACTAAAATGGGTTCAGCCACTTAGGAAAAGTTTAGTGATATACGTACATGAAGATAAAAACAGATTTTGGATTTCCTTTTTATAGATTGTTATTCGAATATGTCCAACCAAAGCACAGCTTCAGTGAGCTTAAAATAAATTTCTAATAATAGACGTGCGTGTTAAAGCATGCCGCCAATTCGGAAAATAAGAATAAATAGAAACATATGTTTCTGTGCGTAGGTAGGAGAGAAGGACGGTTTGTAAAGAAGTACTCACATATGATTATTGAGAACCAATATGTATGTGTATCGATACAGTTGTACAGTTGTAGCTTAGCTTCATAAGTTTTATTATAAGAAACGAACCAAAATGTGGTGCACATATAATGAAAACTATTAAAGGAAACTGATTATATAAGTCGCGAAAAACACTTTTGTTGTTTTCATTATTTTAATTACTTGGCATATTATTATATTTTCACTGACATTTTTTAAGAAGCCTTTTTAAGATAATCGTTTGCCACTTAAGATGTATAGCTAGCTTCTTTCTGCAAGAAATTTCTTCCTGGGGAGTTGGGATGTAGCAGAAGATAATAATGAGAAAAACGAGCTTAGTGGTTTGTCCTTTCACGTCGACATAACGAAGCAAAGGGTCGATGCGAGATTTAATACGTCAGAATAGTAATCATTACTTAGCGTAGACGCAGCAACAATCTCAACAGATATAGCAACTAGTGTTATATTTTTATAAATACTAAAATATTAGTTGCCTTTATATTAATTTACAATATCAATTAGAAATATACAAGTAAGACATTTATTTTTAACCAACTTCAAAGAAGAAGGATGTTCTCAATTCGACTGTAACACGTGTACGTTTGGACAAAAAAGTCCAACTAGTTCTGTCAATGGAACTAGTGGGAACGGACGGTTTTTTTGAATGATTGTTACGCGATTACTTAGCAATTTTCAACAAAATTTTATTTATTTACTCGAAAGAGTATACACCTGAGGTAATCCCATTGTCATTAAGTAATAAAATCTGAGTATGAGATTTCATGAGATCCAAATCGAGGGAAATCTTCAAACTTTCAAGCACTTCCAATGTTTTTCATATTACGACTTTATAAATCAATTTAGATATTTGCGTCTCGTAGTTTTCATTTCATGAGTCTGGGCTGATGATGGAAGATATAACTCCTTGACGGTTAGGAGTTAGGGGATAATTCTGTAAAAATTACTGGCTAGTACCCACTCTATTTCCTTCTGAGAAAGCAGCGTTTTTGATAACGTTTAGGTAAACAACAGCGTTTACATTAAAAATTAAAAATTAAATAAACTTAATTTTGTTTAATCTGCATGAGTCGCATTCCTAACCTTCTTCATCGTGAGCATTTTTACTCCTCCGGTTCAAATCTCTATTTCTGAATTCAAAATTACCCGCTTCCTACCGGATATGTTTTTTTTATCTTTATCGTCTTATGTTTTCAACCATTAAACGCTCACTGATGAACAAAGACCTCCCGGAAAGAACGCTACAATGACTGGTCTAGAGCTGCTATTAATTCTGTATAGGTAAGTCTTATTTTTCTCAGTGGTCAAAGTTGCGTTAACGATGAGTTGTGTATTCGTCTGCCAAAGAATTTGCTGCCTAGCACACGGGCCCCGGCTCGCCCCCCCTCCCTCTTATAGATCCGGGGCTGGCAAATAACCACAAACCAAAACGTCATCTAATTTTGATGACGTTTTGTAAGTATTTTTGTTTTTGTTGAGTTTTTAAAAAGTGCTGAACCAATTTCGAACAAAAAAGTTATTGCGTAACAAAAATAAACCTCTTCTTTTTTTCAAGTCGATTGAAAATGTGCCACTGCGATTGAAAAGCCGCAAAAGTTTGAAAGCGCGTAGTTCCTTTTGACGCTCGCTCCCTAGCTTAGTGAAATTTTTAGCACGGTTGAAAGGTCTTTGTTTCAATGAAAACCCTGGCCATTAAGGCCCGTATTCTTGAAGGCGTCTCAGTCGTGAATCAAGCTTTAGTTCCACTGAGTGACATCTGCTGAGTGACATTCAGGTGACATTTTATGATGTCACTCAGCAGATGTCAGGTCTGATCTTTGTTTACTTTTTTTTATTTATTAATTACTAGCTGACCCGACAGACGTTGTCCTGTTTTCTTTTTTTTTGCAACTTTCTTAATTTTTTCTTTCATAAGAACCTTCTCCTGATAATAACAAACAGAACAAAAAAAGAATTAGCGAAATCGGTTCAGCCGTTCAGGCGTGATGCCGTGACAACGAAAATCGGGTTCCATTTGTATATATATAGATTTTCTGGCCTGGAAGCTAGTCCTTTTGGCCGTAGTCTATCATATAGGAGGTATTTCAAATCGTAACTGTCAATCAAACCAAAGAGAATGTAACACTGCGTTTTAAAATTAGTCCAGTGTTGCCAACTAGACTGATACAAAATATGCTAAAGTGCCAAACATATGCTAGTTTTTTTATTGAATTTTATACTAATTTAATGTAAGTGCTAAAATTAAGTGCTAATTTAAGTTACATTTAAATCAACAGTAAAAGTGACCGGAGACATATTATGATTCAGACTCTCAGATGAAGATAAAGATTATTCGGATTATATTATTTGAAAACTTGACTGTTTATTTGGAAACTTGGAATGACCTATGCCAAGTTTTCTAATAAAAAGTCCATCTTGATTTTAATCAACGTACCTGTAGTGTAGACTTAGAAGTAGAAGACTGAGGTCTGAACCACAGAACGAGACTCAGACTCTGAACTATACTTAAGTAGCAGTTGACTTTGTCATTTTGATAGTGAGAGAAAGAGACAATCAATACTTAGGTATAGATCAAGAGTCAAGTCTCTTTCTAATAATGCGGGCCTGAGAGTCTGAATCATACGTCATATGTATCTACATAATCAAAAATAAAAACAATTATGGAGGGGAAATCCCCTAGAAGTCTCGGAACAGACGTAGTTGTTCGTTTCATGTTTACATTTTATTAAACTAAAAGAATTTTCGTGCTATATTTATTTAAAATATAATATTATAATGTTTATTATTCATATGTTAATATCTTAAAAAAATATGCTATATTTTATTTAATTGAGAAAATATTCTTCGAAACAGAAAGAAAATCTGCCAAAGCATAAAAATGCTAAATTGGCAACAGTGCATGAGTCAGAGTTTCAGCTGACAGCTGACATAATTTAACTTGAAATGCTTTCTTGAATAAGATCAATGCTTAATATTTGATTTGAACTCAAATCTAGTCTTGAATGTCATGAGTTCAAATTGACACTTGAGACGCCATCAAGAATACGGGCCTAAGTTTCGTATGTATGTAAATTTTTTAAATATGAGACTCAAGAAAATATATCCATAGAAATACAAACCATCGTTTGTTCTTCTTGGCATTACCTTATTTCTAAGTATTTATGAGCCTAAGTGTCAAGGAAAAGGGGATTTATATTATCACTGCATTTTTCCGCTTTCAGAGAGCTTTCCTTGTGCCCATGATCTCCCAAATTCTTTCTAAAAGTCCCCAATTCCCTTTCTAAAATAAACTTTCTAAATAAACCTTTCTAAATAATAGAAATAAATAATTAGAAAGTTTAGTTTCTAAATAAACTAAAACTTTCTAATTATTTCTAAAATAAACCGATTCCCAACTCAGAGCGGCCGGAGCAAAGACCAATCAGTTAGCGCCGGGAGGGGTTTCTCAAACGGAGCAGACCTAGCTGAGTGTGGAACAATACCGCAGACCATGGCTTGCTTAATTTCTTGTCAGAGGGAGGAACTTATGAACTTTTCCTATGTGATCGATGTGGCCAAGTTGCCCATTTAGTCTCGATGTGTCATCGATTCGGTAGAAGAAGAACAATATTAGGAAATTGCTCAGTGAATTTATGTCCTACGAACCCTTACAGTTTCGCCAAGTCCGTCTGTCCGATTTTTAAATTTTTCATAACAACAAAAAATTAAGGACTTATTTAAACTTAACGTTTGTTAATGAAATTTAAAAAATATGTTGTATACATGTAGCGTATAGAGTCATTTTGAGAACACGTTGTTATTTATAAGGACATCATTAATTTCGCTTGATTTGTAATGCTCTTTGAATTGAGATGTGGAGAGCAACTTCTTGTGTTTTCATTTTGCGGGCTAATTATGTGGATATAGTACACTATTTCCATTTTATAACGATTATTGAATGTGTATATTCCATTTAAAAATATTTTATCCCTAATATTATTTTTACTCGAATTTATTCAGGTGTGAAATGTGGCATACCTGCTCTTACTCTCAGTGCCTCAATTTTTCTCCGAGAAAATAAGGATTTCTAAATCAAGACAACTGACCTGACTTTCCAAGATAACAAGGCAGACCTTTCTTATACGGGTCAAGGTTCCCAATTTGCTGGAACGTAAATGTTCACAGCAGAACTTTATTTTACTTAAGCACCTACTCTTTTATTCAAAGTGAAAATAATGTTCTATACGAATACAATTTCGGTGCTTGTTAGAGCCATATATTTTTTTCTCTTTTGTATGTTTAGGGCAAAGGCAAATCTTGACTTAAACTCAAGTTGTTAACACAAACACAAGCAGAAAAGGTTTGTTAAATACATGGATGAAATTTAAGGATCTTAGATGCTAAATAAATAAATAGTGCTAGTATGCTTAATGTCTTTATATTATATATAAAAAACTAGCTTCGCTAGCGCAAAGAACTCTTTTCGTCGATGATTTTCGAAAAATCGCGAAACAAGTGTCCGTTTATTTGTTTTAAGGTATATCTTGACGAAGTTTTGAGTCAAAATGTCAAAAAAAATTAGTTTTCTCCATACAAACTTTGCAACCCCATTTCTCCCCCTTAGGGGTAGAATTTCGAAAAATCCTTTCTTAGTGCTTGCCTACGTCATAAAAGACACCTTTTTACCAAATTTCAGATTTCTAGGTTTGGGCTAGGCGTTGATGAGTCAGTGAATCAGGACCTCCAATTTTATAAAGTTCTAAGAAAGGAGTTTTCGAAATTCATGCCCAATTAGGGTGAAATGGGGGTTGGTTCAAAATTTGTATAGAGAAAACAATTTTTTTTGAACATTTTGACTCGAAGCTTCGTCAAGATATACCTGGAAGCAAATAAACGGACACGTGTTTCGCGATTTTACGAAAATCATCCCCTAAGGGGTCAAAAATGAAATGGGTGACTAAAAGAGTTCTTTGCGCGAGTAAAGCCGCAGGAAAAACCTAGTTTAAGCATAAAACTTTGATTGATTGAGTATTTATAAATGTACAACATTTATAAATGTGATTATCTAATTGAAATTATTATCAACTCATGAACATAAATCTAATAAATCATAGACATTTCGTGTGCAGTTGGGAAATCAATGATTGCCGATCCAACTAAAAATTAGAAGCATTGTATAATTATTGTTAACTATTAATTAAAAGTAAGTAACTAGCTAGATGCTGCCAATTCCGATATTTTTTTCCCTCCTTAAAGCTAAGTGATGTTAACTGAAATGAGATCAATTAACATACTAAAATTTGTTTACAGGTTTGACTACCAACTCTCATGAGAGTAAAAGTCTTATTGCGCATGTTAGGGTAGCAGGTTTTTGCAGAAACTTGGCCGGGAATTGAGGAAGTTATTTCATACCAGTAATAAGCTAGTTTTAGCTGTTCTAGATACTGTCATTTACTGTATGTAGGTATTATGGTGGACTTCTAATGATTGCTTTCGTAGAACATAATTATTGTTGTTTGATCTAATGGGACTGCGCTAAAGAATTTTACACAATAATACTACGTAAAGTAAGGTGTTCTACTAGTATCTAAATTCTTGTCATTAGATGAAAAATAATTCTCACGCCCATAAACTTTGATACAACATTGACGGAATAAGTTTCGACAGAAATTTTTGACGAAATTGGGCTGTTTTAGAATCATGCGGTGTGGCGCTTCTGATCATTTTTACTGCCTAAACTTTTTCCGTAATCGTGACGGAGTTCCAGTAATAGAGTGTGCTGAGTGTGTGAATTCCATAATTCACTGCAGTTAATTTATAAAATAACTTTTAATCAAATTATTTATTTATTTAAGTTTCAAAATAAAACCTTAAGAAGCTAATTTTAAGGTTTTATTCTGAAACTGATACCTATTTACTGTATCAAAAATTGTGCACTAAATGGAAAACAGACTTATGAACATGTTATGAATAGTGTTCTGTGTGGGTTTACATGTTACGTAGCTGCGCGTCGACAAAGGCCCAGGAATTAATAAAATACTGAGATAGAAACGTGGTGGTATTTTTACTTGAATTCGATATTAAATTAAAATGTAGACGCGAGTTGTTCTCGGGTCATCATCGTTGTTTCCTTTGACATTCTGTTGTTATATTATTTGAAGAAACATGAATCCTTAAAGTAAGTTAATTATTAAAAAATAACAGTTACAGAATGACATATCATTACAATTTCAATAAAGTGCAAGAGAAACAAAATAGAGAGAATGAACAACAAAGATGTTCAGGAAAGTGAGAACCAGATAATTTTCAGTATTGGAGCCGATGGATGTCGCCGCCTAATCATTTGTCAGTTATCATATCTGCTGTAGAAATGTTGGTAGTAAAGGAAATCCACGCGGAAAAAGTATTGTACTCACAGACCTATATCGATATAGGTCTGTGATTGTACTGTAGACGAAGACAATAGTTAAACCACAGTAAGTACTTGTAATAATGTGCATTGTTAGTAGATAGCAGCGCTGACCGAAGACATTAAACTCACCAACACATGTCGAAATATTCCATAACAGTGTTGGATACATGTGTGCCGGGCGGGTAGGATCGTGTCTGTCAGTGCTCGTGCAGCGAACGCACTCCGCTTGCCTGTGGATACCGGGAACGCAGTATCGCGTTGCCAGTTTAATGTACTGTGACGCAAACGAACACATCCTGACCGCAGACTGCTCAAATGATTCCCGCTTGATAATATAACACGACGCTCCCTTGCGCCTACTGTACCTATAGACAATCAAAAATTCAGCAACATTCTACAGTACTTACCTTTCGTCCCCGCCTTGCTCTTGGGCCCGGGGGCATTCCTGCCTCGGCCTGAGGACAGGCGTCAGCCCCCATTTCTCGACCAACTCTATGCGAGCAATGGTGGCAGTTCAATGTCAATATGTCATCGGGTCGGTGCTGGTGCGGTGGTGCAGTGGGGACGCGGCGAGGAGGCCGGTCGGCCCGCTGCGCCCCCCGGCCGGCTCGTGGCGCGCGCCGCGGCCGCCACCTTACTCGCGACCCATGCCCGTGCTCTGTGTGCTGCGCGTGCTCTCGTGCGTGCTAAGCCTCTCTGGTCGTGAGCGTCTCCGCGAAGTTCCTCATTGTGAGGTCAGTGCGCGGAGCGGAGTGGCGCGGGGCCCGGCGAGCGCATCGCGTTCGCTCGCGGATACTGCGGCACACCCGGAGCGGCTGGGCAGCGGGCCGCGCAACGCGCACTCGCTCTCAGCTGCGCAACTTTTCTCTCTCGTATCTGCCGCCCAAACCACGCGATTACTATCACGCGTCTGACAGTTATCCGACTAAGATAATTAAATTAATGATATTTTGTTGATTATGTGAGATAGTTCGATATATTGAAGATATGTTTAGGTTGCGGTTGCCGCCGCTGTGTTCTCTGTCTCAGGCAGTCCTTGTTATCGCGATTTCTTACGTAATACGTATTCAGGGCGCGTGCGAGGCGCCTCACCGGACGCGTCGAGTCATGGTATCGGCAGATAGCCGCGTGGCGGTGGCGATTCGCGTGTGAGCGCGTGTAACGCCGAGACACGGCGGCGGCGTACTGGCGCCTGATGGCGATCCCGCCGCACCCCGTAACCCGCGCAGCCCCGCACCCGGCCGCACGCGTATCGACACCGCGCGCGCCAACCACTGCATCGCGGCCGGCGCGCCCCGCGCCTGCCACGCGCCCACCACGCGCCGCCGCCGCCGCGGCCGCTCCGTCCGCTGCTACACCCGCTGCCGCTGCACTGCCACTGTCGGTTACCGCTTGTTGTTGCATACCCCTGACACTGGCACGCAACATCTCGCTTCGCCACTTCTTATCAAAACATTCACTTCTTAGAATTTTTACGCTTTTTCCAACTGTTTCATTATGTATAATAAAATTTAAAAATATATATACCTAATATGTGAATGTGTTTAGTAACAGGAACAACTTTTGGAGTAGTCAATTAAGAGCAATTTACAAAGCTCATCACCACAATTCTGAATCTTAACGACTATCCCCAAAGTTGTACCTTTCCATTTTCACAGTCAATATGCTTTTTGCAACTTTCAGTTTATAGGTATTGTGAAAAGTGCAAAAAAATATATATATAGAAACATTGATGATTTTAATATAATATTTCAGTGACACGTGATAAGAAATGCCAGTACTTACCCAACTCCATGAACTTACTTTAGCACAAAACAAATGAAAGGAAAAAGTAAACCCCAGGAACGATACATAGAAAAATGATATTTACATTAGATAATATTCTACGTTGGATAGTTCTCCTACACTATAAAATATTTGAAAAGATACTAATGCCATTCGGAAAAACTTTCACTTCACATAGTTAATTTCAAAGTCCCTCTCAGTAAATTAGAGAGCCCTGTTTGCTGCTGCACCAGAATCTAGATGTAGCGACTCGACTTTCCTGTGCCAATTCACTTACTAATCTAGATGAAAGAGTAGTAACAACCTTCACAAAATGCAACTGTGAGCCAAGTTGTTCGATCTGTTAATGGTGGACCAATGACCTTCATATGAATAGGGGTACGTAGTAAGTTATAAAGTTGGGGTGATATTTTGTATTCGCCGGTTTATTGTTTCTGTTGCACTCGCCTTATTACACGATACCTTATTTTACATCTATAAGACCAAGTGAAGGCTAGTATCAAGTGTAATTATTCTTGTCCTTAGAAAATTCCATGAATAGTTTTCCATCGTCTTTTCAAAAGAGCTGCCTTTGACACTTTCTTAATAGACCCCTCCCTGGTACCGGTCGAGCGAAAAGTGGGATGTCGCTCTTTTAAAACGTTTTAATTAGATATCGATCGTATTCAAGCTTAGATTACGTAAGAGTACATTTAATGATACACTTAAATTGAATGTACTCTTTGGGCCGACAACCGGGTTGGTCAAGTGGTAGCGGTGCTGCCTCTTGATCGACGGGTCCTGGGTTCGATTCCCAGTTGGGGCAAATATTTGTGTAAAAAGCAGATGTTTGTTCTCGGGTCATGGATGTTTGTGTTTGTCTTTATGTATGTTTCGAGGGACCCACAACACAAGGGAAACCCTTACTGTGGGTTTTTGAGTGTGTAGCGTTTGTTTGTTTGTTAAATATAATCTGATCTCTTACACTTTTCGAAAGGGATAATCACTAATGTGCGATTTTCTCTCAGCTCGTCTTTGATATACATACGAATAAAATAAATTCGATACATTTAAATTTTTCTCAAAATGGAAGCCGCGGTTCCGCATTTCGGTTTCAGTAACTCAAAAATGTAAATTTATTTTTATTTTTTGCGCTGCGTTTAATATGTTTCGCCTGAGCTCTTCAACATATTCGTTATTTATTGTACTGATTATAGCAATTATCTCAGAAACATGACAAAAGCCACAGCAAATGAGCTCTTGTTTAAACCCTCCAAGGGAATGTATCGAATTCCTGTAATTTGATCACTCTGTGATAACTCTGTCATGTCAACATAAACATAAGGTAAACGGCGCTGCTAATGCATCTAGCTGACTATTTTATGTAGAATATGCCGCCGATCTGCAATTTGTAGACTATGCTTTTTACTCGTCAGAAAAGGGAGTTCCTTTTTAATCATGCATTTAGTTTTAATGGGTTAGTCAAGTCAGTCAAGTTCGTCACAGTTATTATATTTTCACGATGAGGAAGAAGAATGGGATAGTTACAGAGAGTTTAGTGACAATTTCTGACTGAATAATTTTCCACTTTAAAAACGTATGAGACACCGACTACAATCCCAATAGTGGAGAGCCGTTAGGTTTTAACCTCGGAACTCAGTTCCACTGAATAGATTTTCTTGCAACTTCTTTTATTACATTGTTGGAGGTATACATAATAAAGTTTACCCCTCAAAATTTTCAGATCTTATCTATACCGGTATTTAGAAATTCCCATACAAAAAAATCATCGGATTTTTTCACCCACTTGCAAAGATTTCTACGCTAAATCAAAACTATTGCAGCTGTAGGTTTGAAATTTTGCATAGATGATTTTCAGATACTGTAGAACCTTATCTAAAAAAGATTACACGGAATTCCCATAGGGACGAATTGTAGGGCGTACGCTAGTTGTTATGTACGTTTGGTGTTTCAGTCGCAGCCCTCTATCTTTCAAACTATTATAGAAAGCATTTCAAAATTTTCAGAAAATACGTATTGTGATAGTAACTATTGTAAAATATATTTAAAAGAATTTCAAACTTATACCGCAGTGGGGTCCCCATACGAAAATCTTTCTAAATATAGCATTTTTTAACAACTTTTGTTACTGCTCTATTTCAAAAACTATACACTGTATACACCTAAAATTTAGTACACATTTAAAACATACTATATATTAATTAAAAAATATATGAAAAACAGTCAAGAGGGAGTTGAACTCAAGCTAATGATATTAAAACAAAAACCCTCACTCGAACTGTTTTTGTGACATTTACCTGGTTGTTTGTCATAGAATTACTGTTATCTTCTTATATATAAAAATGAATCACTAAATCTGTTGGTAAGCGCAAAACTCGAGAACGGCTGGACCGATTTGGATGATTATTTTTTTGTTGTGTTCCTTATTGTCAGGAAAAGGTTCTTATGAAAGAAAAAACTAAAAAAGTGCCACGGGAACGAAGTCCCGGGCGGAAAGCTAGTTTATAATAAAAAGAAAGGTACATACATTGAACGCACAAAACAATAAAATTTTCCCAGTCATAGTTTAAATATTAACAGTAATTCTACGACAAATAACCAGGTAAATGTCACAAAACAGTTCGAGTGAGTGTTTCTGTTTAAATATCTGTAGCTTGAGTCCTACTTAATTGTCCAAATAGTTGTGTTGGTCGGGAATCAAACCCGCAACTATCAAATCAGTAAGCAAGGTCATTACCAACTGAGATATGGTCAGTCCATATCGTATAAACATAGGGTTATTTCGCACCCTCTTTTTTTCAAGAATTTTATGTGCTCATGAAAGACTACATGAGCTTCATAAAAAGACTTCACGTTCTAACATTGTAAACTCATATTTTAGCGAACAAACAAGTATTGGACATAGCAGTGCAATTCACCTTATATTTAGAAAATCCACAACGTATGGAAAAAATAGGTCAACAAGGTTACAAGGACGATCCAAATATTATCCCCATGCCTCGGTGTCTCCTCGGAATCAGGGCTAACAAAAATCGTGTTACGAGGTCCCTAAATAACAGGAGTGAGAGAGATGGGAACACAGAGTGATCATATCGATTTGGACAACTCTAGCGGAAACGAAGCAGATATAGGTGTCTGAAGATATAGGTCCCGAAAATTTCATTTTCTGCGACATACTTAAACAAGAGTGATTGAACCATCATTAACTATTTATAATTTTACAAATTAAACTTAAATTAAACTTTAATCTTCCCATAAAACTGAATCTTATCTCAAGGAAGTCATAGAATCCCTAAAATAATCGAGTTTCCCTACTTTTGCAATAATGATTTTAACATCTAATTTTATTTTTCATATTCAAGTTTCGACCTTTGTCGGTAGTGTGCTAGTCTACGTTCTGAATTTTAGCTATTTAATTTTTAAGGTCGTCCAATAATCATACACTATTAACGAACTAGTTAAGAGAATCTTTCCACGAAGAACTATTGTGACTTACTTTTTAGTTTTTTAATATCTGTCAAATTTACAGATTAGTCAATGATAAAATAAAATTCCAAAGTTTGTCGTCGTGGGAAATTAATACTCGAAATAATTTCATTCATCATTATCGAAAATGTATAAAGTAAGTGCGCAATACCTGGTGTTGTTTACCGCGCCCGCTGAAGCAAAGGCACCTATCAAGATGTTTTGCCCAGTAACGTTGCTTAACCTCACCAATCAATTTCGAACAGTGAATGCCAGAAATAACGAGAACTTTTAAACAAGTAGTTTCTGGCATTCACTGTTCGAAATCGATTGATGAGGTTAAGTGCATTTTTACTTAAGCAATATCCAGTATTATTATATTGTTATTGTCAACTTTAATTTGCAAATTAAGTGTATTTTAGATCAAAAACACAGCATCTTTATTGTTATTTTACTAAATAATGGAAATCTAATTCACAAACAAAGCTTTGTGAATATGACAGTGCGTTTTGAACCATTTACATATTATAGGATTCCGAATCTGTAGGTCCCTTTTGAGAAGCGTACAAAGGGCTTGATCTTTTGAAGTTTTCTTTGTGATAGCGATATTTCAAGCGACACGGTGAATACCGGCGGTATTTTGGATTGAATTTTTCTCTTGGTGCCGCTTTCATCGAGTTCTGAATATTTTAGGAGAGTTCAATACAGCTTTTGATATTTCAACATATTGTTACCGCTTACCGATAGAGTACCTCAAGGTAGTTACTAAATAACTGTGTATTATAAAAAATGGTTTGTATTCAAAATATTATTGCCTGGATTTTTCTTTTCCTATAAAATATGTAATGTAAATACAACTAGACTCGTTACTTGAGCTAAGCTCGCCGTTATACGTGTCTTTTCTCTGCTTGTAATTATTGTATTTATATGTCTAATCCATTAATAAGAACCATAATGAATCTAATTTAAACTTTCAGGCGATTCGCGCACCCCTGGGCCCCGTGATGCAAAATAAACGTTTGTCTATGTCTATTTGTATCGAGACGGTTTAATTTTTATGATTAGTAATTTTAATAAATTTTTTGTTTATTTATTTACAATGTATAAGTAAAATTACGTATGACATTGTATTTAACAAGCTTTTACAATAATGTCAAAATATGATGGATTACCACATTTCGAGCAAATATTTTTATTTTATTTCAAAGAATAAAGTGATATTGAATCATTTTCCAAAACAAACGTATTTTTTATTATTATACATATAATGTTAATACAGAATTATATGAAAAATACGTTTGTTATGATAGTCACATAATTATGACACTCAAAAGAGACAGATACTGAAATACGTATATTAAAAAGCCATTATGCATTTTAAGAATCATTATTATCATAAAATAAACAAATTACCCGTATATTTTTTAGTTTTAAAGCTGGAAAGCTGAAAAAATCGCTTTACTAAAGTGTGCTTTGTCAGCACACCTCGTCGGTTGCATCGAAAAAAAAAAACTCTTATCTATGACCGTATTTAAGAGGAACGTTTTGCACAAATATTGACAGATTGGACTGCATTTTACTGTGAATTTATTAATAGGTGTAATTTTTTTGAACTCTAAAGGACGTCCTTTATCAATTAGATTTTCATCAAATGTGTATCAAAAGGCCATTTGCGCGCGCGATGCGTGTCGGCGTTTATCGAACTGGGCGGAATGCGTTGCCATAAATAGGAATCCAACAGTTGTACCATAATTATGTAGAACCATATTTCAATGTCCTCAGTTCAACCACACGTCAATATCAAAACACATGCAACAAGTATTTTTGATTACTAGTTTATCTTATTTAAAATAAAAATGATGGCTATTGGTAAGCAACAATGGGTCGGATTATTTCTGAGAAGCGCAAACGGCAACACTATTTAGTAAGTTTTATCATTCTTAATTTACTTTTGCAACAGTTTTGCACTATTTAGCCAAGGGAAATACCAGCTGATGGTTTAGTAGTGAAGTAAAGCACCAGTGAGGTGCTTTAAATTTACCTTTTTTATAAAGTATGAGTTACTTTATAGCTTTGCACGCCTGAAAAGTGATGTAGGAAACTCGCACTTATGAAGTGTGAAGTATTACGTGTCTAGAACTCGTACTTTACCATGGCTGTTGGTTGTTAGGTAATGTTTTTCTCTTTATTAACTGTGAAATCATCATTTTCTGCACCAACTTTTGCGAAAACCGATTTTTAAAATCCTTAAGGTACTTATGCCCAAATGTAATATTGTTTTAGTGGTAAATCTTGCTTAGTCAAATGGTTAGGCAAAAATATGTATTGAAGTGAATAACATTTATGAAACTAAAGTTATTCCTGAGAATAAATTCAAAATATGAAACTGTGAATATCATTTAAAACCTTAACTATATTATGGCCTATTTTGAACAAGCATTAATCTTAGAATTCTTGATTATTCAAATAAGTGATGTTTTAGAATATCGCCAATCCCATAGAAGAATACTTCGCAAATAGATGCTCACAGAGTTACAACGGTAATTTGCGGAATTTCTGCAAAAAAACTAACCTTATTTTAGCTGAACATCACGACCACTTGACTTGGTATTTTACTTAGATTTTGGAAAGTGTTGATCTCATTGCCCGCCGCTGTCGATTCTATCCTCAGTCCACCGACAAAGAGCGGTCAAACGAATAGGATATAGAACAGTGTCAAAAAGCGGCGTCTTCGCTACGTGTTTTTGCCACATTCACTAACCAAATGCACAGCATGACCTTGACGAAAAACCTCCCAACGGCTAAGTATACTGAGAAAGTCCTTAACCATTGGTCAAATTATGACAAAAAATAAATCCAGGCTGAAATATTAATTGTACGGACATAGCGTTATTAGCTAACCAATAAAACTCAAGAAAATAAGGTCATATAAATTTATAAACTCTCGCTATAAGGTGGAATGTTATTTGATTTCAGTAGTGAATGCGTGAAAGAGAGCAGTAGGTAATATTACGTGGAGCGCGCAGACTCCCGCACTGATTGCGGCCTTTGTCTCGAACTACCCCTTCCAGCTAACGTGGCATAACGAACCATTGTTAGAGCAATTCTGGAATAACCCCATCAACACCGGCTTTATTCTCCATGATTTGGTTTAACATCAAAACGACGATCACATGTTTATTCAAAAGGCAAACAACATCCTGTGGCAAATGAGAAATTTTGGTACTATTCAGGCTAGTAAGGGGAAGCCAGGGTATAAAAGGGGAATTGTACCTCATCTATTCTGTATGTCTACGACCAATACTCCAGAGCATCGTGTGTCAATACATCTATCTCTTGCGCTATATAGATGACAGTGGCAAGTATCGATTTGTGTCGGTTACAGATTGACAGAACAGATGTTATCGGGACCAATGTTCTATCCATATTTGTGACTTCTCGCGATACAGAGTACGAAATATAATGAAAATGTTGCTGTATTGTGCATAAAACAAGAGCATCTTTCTTTAATATAGTGTAGGCATAGGCAAGTGTATGACAAAATTGGCAAACTAGATTAACCCTAGTGTCAGAGATTTCAAATCGCGAAATGGCCTCTGACTTTGGTTTAACGACTGATAGTCAATGGATAACAGCCAGGACCGCCAGCTTGACATGCCCTCCAAAGTATAAATTGCCACTTTGGTTATCCATCAGTTTAACCTCACTGATCGGTTTAGATTCTCGATCACTACTAGGTTAGGAGCTCTTAAATGAGAATAAGATCTATACTACCTATTGAAGTACATATTTTTAATTGATTGAACAGGCCCCTATTCGAAGCGAATTCCATATGACGTTGTTCGAATATCAACATCGCATCAGTGCACATATTGTATTACCATTCACACGGGTTTAATTGGAAAAGTCAGTCCCTCTCACATAGATTGAGCAGCCAGCAAGTTAAGGATTCAATTTATTCCAAGAAAATGAAAAAGCTTTTAAGCGCATCGTTTAAGGAATTAACGTACATAGCTACGCACTCAAGGCCCACATTAACTTCTTGCCTTGTAACGTGGGTCCCTAATTGTTACATGCCTACATCCAATATTTGAGAGCAAATATCTCTATAACTTAATGTTTGCCCCGACTGGTAATCGAACCCAGGCCAGCGTCACCACGACTGAATCAAACCGGTCGTCTTTCCTTCCTTTTCGTATAGGTATAATCAAGCATAACCAAATGGCATCTGACTTGGTTTTCCGACTGTAATCAATCGACATTAGCCGGGATCGATAGCTTGACGAATGGAACCCTCCGAAGAATGGAAGCGCTCTCGTGATAAATTGCGGCTTTGGTCACCCATCTGGTTCCCTGCTTAACCTCACTGATCGGTTTAAATTAGCGAGCACAACTGGGCTACAAGCGCATCGGACGTTAACTATCTAGTTAGACATTAAGTTCGATTAAATCTAATTAAATTAAATCACCAATAACTCCCCGTTCATAGTGATCTCTGAGTTTCCTTAAAGACAAGGTTACCTCGAAGAGATTACTGACCAAGCCGCCTTTTGTACCAAAATTGTTATTTTTTCAATTTTGTTGTACGCTATAATGAACATTTGTTTGCAATGTTAAGAATACGTAATAATGACAGTCACCCTTAACCTTCATATTCCGCATCACGGATGAAAACCGGGAAGAAAGCGAGTTGGTGTTTGTTTCAGTGATGAAAGAGCGAGATGATAGCTGCGCTGTATTGCAGTGGTAAGCGATGCGGCGTGACGTCACACTGCGAGACAAGGAGAGAGCATGCCCCATTTACCCGAATCAGAAAAATTGGGTCTATGTTCCAGATTTTCGGAAGTTTAACTCGTATCAAACGAACATTATAAGAGGTGCTCAGGTTTTCACTAGGACTTCAATTTGTGTTGGTAGTTATGTATAATTACTTGAGAAACTTATACTTATGTTGAAAATATCCTTCATACTACACCTACTTTCATATCGACGCAAAAAAGAAAACACCTCTTTATTCCCATAAGAGAAAAATTTGTATAAAAAGTTGTATTCAAATCCATTTTGAAATTCAAAAAAATTACTCTAGCCGCTTGTTTTTTCTGTATAGTTCTATTCCTTATTAATTTTAGTTATTTTAGAATACAAAATTATAAATTATACAAATTCCGTGGTGATTTATTGGTTCATCTTTTGATCTTATTTGGAATGATTTCGACCATGTAAACTTCAATTACTGAATTTATTTCATAATTTCCTCATAGGAGTAGTATAAAGTAACATTAATCACTCGTAAGAAAGTGCGATTACTGATTTGGGTGCACTTCAACAGCACCTTCATCGCGATCAGTCACTTTCATCCCTTGTTAAACAATGTACTATTGTTTGATAGATTCGCCGTCTGTAAACAAAGTTAAAGATACTTTGTTTACTGACGGCAAATCTATCAAACATGCCTGTAAAAAGAAAAAGTGGGTTAACCCTCCTTTACGCCTTAATGACATATTGGATAGTGGAAGTGAGATAGGTTACTTTTCAGGCGACCGAAGTCGCGAGCGGAAAGCTTCTTTCACACGAAGCTTCTGAAATGCAAGTGAAAATCTTTGTAAAATTATTTTTTGTATTCCTCAGTGACAATACTAGATATTGGACGAAGAAATTGTGACAGTGTACATATTATTTCAGAGTCCCGTTTCTAAAACAGAGTGTTGTGTAAATAGAGTAAGAGTTGTTTTAATTAGGGCAAAGGTGAAAGGTTTCCCTAACGAACGAGCAGTTGCGTAAGCACCGTGCACGTGACCTAGAAGGGTTGGCGCCGCAGCGTCTGCTTTCCTGTCCTCTCAGCGCCGCACTGCTGTATCATTCCCGAAGGCTGCGGGCGGCCCCTATCTCCTCCCACTCACTCTCTCCCTTTCATACCTCCTGTTTCCTGCTTGCGCTCTCTCAAAATTTTTGAATCCCATCACTCTCAAGCAGGATTATAGCCATCTCGTATAAATACTTGAATTTTTTGCTGAATGTAGATGTTTCTATACTATACTAATTATACTTTTATGAGGATTAAAGCTTTATCTCACTTTGTGAAGCGTTGCTAATGGCATCTTTATTTATTTATATATTTTTATTTAATAAGGATCATCTACATCACATGCGTTTTACAATAAAACTTCATAATATTTCTGTTAGTTTATAAAGAAATATGCTGTTCTCACCTCAATATCTCACTTACGTAGCTTTAAGTTTCCCGTAGAGGCTCTACGAAATTCGTAGCATTGTCTACGAGATCTTTATAATTCATTTAGTTGCATTTCAACCAAAAATAAATATTACTTACGAAATTTTATGCTAACACCATCATTATAAAAGGCTATTTGAAAACCGTTTGAGCAAGACGGTCACAGAAATATTTTATTTAAAAACTTGGAATTGGAATGAGCTACAAAAGCTAAAAAACTTTCCAATCGTGGGTTTTCCCTAGCCAATAGCTGAAGGCATCTTTTGGATGAGCTTGAATGGTTTTTATACGCTAGCAAGTTGTAATTCCACGCATAACTTAAAATTGGATCGTAATAACCGTTAAGATCTCTTTTAGGTTCAAATCGAATAGATAAATTGTTATTGTTACCATGTAAGACAATTGGTAAGAATAAGTTATAAATGTTATAATAAAATAAGTTTATTTGGTTAAATATGTATCTTTATAAATGTGAAAGTGTGTTTGTTTGCTCTTCCTTCACGTCGTTGACAGGAAACTGTTTTTTCACAGGAAGAGTTGAAGGGCTGGAGAGTGACAAACGGAGTCGCTGGCGAAAAGCTAGTATTATAATAATTTTATTTATTTTAGTTTACGTATAGATTATTATTTACTTTCGATAAACATGTAAACCTAACGCTTTTAAGAAAAATAATTAAAAACTTCAGAAGATTTTCCGTTTTCATAAACGTGTAGAAATGTCATGCGGTCCATAATAACAAGTCAGCAAAATAGTACATTATGCTACAAGTGTGCTAAGTTGGATATTACATTAGAGGTGTGTTTGGAGCCCGAGCGTGTCATACGACGTTTTTCAAAACATTTGCGAGGAAAGAAAGAATTAAAAACTTTCATTTGATATTGACGGCAACAAGCTATCACTTGCATGTTGCGCCTCGGAAAGTATTTCTGGCGGTGTTTGGGTACACCTGTTCTGCACATGAAGAAGAAATTTTTTGTGTTGTATTTCTGACAATAACAACAATCTGATGAATACAAATGCCGTTTGTGAAAACCAAGTGAAAACATCCGAAAAGAGGAGCGATTATTTTTTTCTTTTTTCGCTCGCATAATGAGATTCACATTGACAAGTATGCCATACAGCCAAATAGTAAAGAAATACTTAACTATATATTTTTACGTTTTAGCATAAATAAATGATAATTTTCTGTTAAATATAAATTCTTTAGTGGAATTATATTTTTATTTACAAATAGTTTAATATTTACACTTAATTTTAAATATAAAATAAGATCTGATCTCTTTGCTGAAATTTAGAAAAAAAACCATTACGTACTAGTGCTTTATTTTTATTACTCACGGGCTGAGTAATACAGATCATTATGAACCTTAAAACAATGACATAAGACCCACTTTATGAGCAAATGTGTTGAAAAAACAATTAAATGTTGTACCATTTTGGATTGACTAAATTGCAACTGAATACTTTGATATTAGAGGTATACTTCAAAGATTCCATCTTTCGGAGTGATTGCAGTCTGTTAGTCTTTCAACCATCTTTGCATATTCTGATACAGTTTCCTCGAGTTTCCTAAGTGCTCGCAAAGTTGTCGCTCTCTTAACAAAAAGTTGACCAAGCTCAGAGCTGAGACATTGATCCGATTTTTGGAATTGAGATGAATAATAATTAAATGCCTTAGTAATTCTATTCAACTTCTTTATTTAAGGTTTCTTGTTTCTGTATTTTATTCACTTTTATGATTTTTATTTACCTAAAATTAATCTTTATCGGAATTCATGCACTAATTAAGGTCTACGTGGGTTGACTGCAAAGTTGGGCTTAACTGTTGATTTAATTAAGATTTATTCAAGATACTTGTAATAAAAGGAATGCAAAAATAATTAATAAAAAAAACCAGAACGCAAAAAAATCAACAGATAAGCGATGCACTAAAAAAACCGAAACTAGATTGAGAAAACAAAATACTAAAACCTAATAAACTCTACTTTGGTTAAATAGCCTAAATGATGAGCTAAAAGCCTAGTTTGGCACTAGGCGGCACCCATTTGCAAATTATAAACCGAAAGAAAATTAAAGGGTCCCGCCAAATACCAAAGTAAAGCCTACCACGTTACTAAATTTCTAAACATCGAATTCATTGGTTCTTTATTTGCTTGTAGGGACGTGATTCCTCATCCCATTTAGTTAGTTCAGGGTGGTTCAGTAAACATGTAGCGCCACCTACTCTGGTAGTGAGTACTTTCAGCTCAGGACAGTAACATTGTCGCCATCTAGTGGCGAGCAGTCTAAGTAATAACTATGTTTTTGCTGGTTTTGTAATGTTTTTGAATAAAATAAAGACGATTTTAATTTGACTAAAAAAACAGGAGTAAAAATTAATATAGTTTACAGGTTGGTTCAAGTCTTATAAGTTCCACTACTAGGCGCTAGATGGCGCCAGCGGTATTTTCGTGTTATGAGGCCATTAGGTCTATTAGGCTGAATAATTTATACAATTTTAGTAATGCACTACTATTTTCGGTAATTGTTTTTTTAAAAAGCCACTTAATCGGGATAATTAATTAAGTTGTGATAGATGGGGAATTGGGTGAAATGGTCCCAAATAAGTGGACTGATCAACACACGCCTCTGCCTGGCGGGCGTCCCCTCTATAGATAGATAGATAGAACAAAATCATTGTAAAGTAAGCATGTTTGGATGAAAATTATTATAATATCTTTAAGGGGTTTTTATATGCTATTGGGCATATGTGTAGGAATGCAGTATTCGATATTTTTACGAAAGTCCTTTTGTAAAAGAATTTGTCTCGCCATAAATTGCGACTATCCGCTCGTCTGTAGACAGAGACGGTAATATTGGAAATCGGGCAAAAAATATTCAGACTTTCATTGCCAATACGAGTATACAGATAGATTATTTACCCACAGAATATGCTTATTGATGTGACTGAATTCATAAAGCTGTTTCATTCAACTGATTTTGCAATCATTTGACTATTTTGTAATACTTAGCAGATTTGTAAAATTTATCGTTACACAAGATACAGGTTTTACTTTGTTTTTTTTTAGAATTATTAAAACACCCTCATATTAGATGTCTGCGATCTTGTTTGATTATATTTTATCTGATTTAATAGTAGATTAAGCAACAAGGAGATAAAACAGTGTATCATGTCAAGGGCAGCATATTGAATTCTGAGCAAAATGAAGGATTCTGTAGTCAATTCCCGAACGTAGTGAGGGAATAATTATGGTAAGGATCCTGAACGAAGCGAAGGATTCAAGTCTGCCCAAGACGAAGACAATTTTATCCCCGAGGAGCTTACTCTACTTTATACACCTACTGTGAGGTTAAATAAAAAAGAAATTATAAATTCATCCCATCAATAATGTGAGTCGCTTTTGTTGTAAAAAACTTACAACAAAACAATTGATTAATTCGCGGTAAAAATCACAGATTGAAAATCATCGACGACGTTTTCTTATAATATTTAGTTCCGTAGGCAAAGGAAAGTCAATAGCGAAGACATACAGCCAAGTTTTTATGCTAAATATTTTTAATAAAAGTTAAATCTCTTTGATGTGTCAAATTTTATAGTTAAAATCTACTTGGACCAAGGAAGTTAAGCCTTCAACAGCCTTGTTTTTTTTCGAAGTTTTTGTTGACATTTTGGCGTTCCATATTCAAATGTCATTATTACCCAAGGGAAGTTCCACACAACTTTATTTCCCTTGAGCTTTAATGGCTTACTTTAAATAGGGAATACTTGACGTATAATACATGTTTTTAATTTTTTCCTTTTTATTTACGTTCTATCAACATTACTGACACCGTAAGAAAAAATTGCGTACTGATTAAATAGTCACCATGTAAAGTAGTTTTAAAAGAAAAATTAGGAAACTTGAAATAATTTTATACGCTGATGAAGTTTTACACAATTTGTTACGAAAGGTTTTCAAAATATTATTTCAACTTTTCAAAATTTTCAATTGTGATATTAAACTATTTGTGCAATTAATGACGATCGCTTTCCCATAACACACTGAGGTCCTAAAAATGGTATGTAGTGACGTGTCTGTTAAATATGATTTTGCTTATTTTCTAAATAATTTAGGTTTACTATTCAACATAACTTTTCAAGTCATTCAACGTAACGTTTCAATTAGATCGATTTTACAGTTTTTAAACCATGTTTCCAGTAAATGCTATTTTCACCATAATGATGATAACAGGTTATGCCATTGCGGCAGTATTACGATAAATGTGCACTTTTACTATAATGTACAGACAGCAGCAAGTCAGGTTACCCATTTGCACTACTATAGCCAACGCTATTACGAGCGAGATAAGGGCGACGTCAAGGTCAACATGTATAGCCTGATGTGCTGCCGTGTGTACTATAGAGTGTACTATTAATGTAATTTACATAATTGACAATTGTTTTGGATAAGTACCTAAACAATTAATTTGTGGTATCAAACGGAGTATCCAATTGCGTTACCCCCAACAGTGGATGTTGTAAAAGACGACTAAAACATTATGAACGACAGCTAGAGTTACATATTGCCAGTAACTGGAATCGATTATAAGAGAATTCTCATTTGATTTCGTTTACAAAGTTTATCTCGGATTGTGAGTTTTATGTTGCTAGTTATTACTATAGAACGATGCGTGAATGTCACACATAACGGCCGTGTTATATTGTGAATTAATACTAAAGAAAACCTAAATTTTAGTTAAAATTGTAGACTATATATTATTATTTTTTATTTATATCACTGAAGTAACTGTTATGTGAAGAAATCTACAACAGCGTTAATCTTGCACCGTTACAGAGGCAACAATACGGAAATCACAACCTTGCTTAATAGCTACGAACACTGCTGTCAGTATCGGCGCTCATATTCTTCTTATCGTGTAGGTATAGTCAAGTGTGTGACTAGCTTGGCTGACTCCTGTGTCAGAGTTTTCAAACCGCTAAATGGCGACAACAGCCAGGACCGACAGCTTAACGTGCCCTCCGAAACACGGAAACGCTCGTGATAAATTGCCACTTTGGTCACCCATCACGTTCCCTGCCTCTGTGTCTGTTGCTTAACCTCACTGAACGGTTGAGATCAGCGAGCGCCACCGGGCTACGAGCGCTTCAATCGAGTACCGGCGATTACAGATATAGATACATTTTTCAGGCCGTTTCCCGTTTAGCAAGGTTAATACGTGCTTTAGTTTTCTGTAAATTATTTTTATATCTTTTTGCGATTTTCAATATTGAAGTACACGGTACGTTTTACTGTTTTAATCTTGTAATCTTATGATTTTGTTTAATAGTTTCCGAATTAAGATACTCAATGTTACAGCAATAAGTAAACGTACTTTTAGATTTATCTAAGAGGTTAAATTAAATTAATTACCAACTTACAGCAACTTGCAACGGCTTCACACGAATATCCATAGCTCGGGGTTCGCAAACTTTGCGTGAGAACTTTATAACAACCTACTCATAATCCAAAAGAAATCAAAAAGTGGTGGAATCTTTAATTTACAAAAGTTATGATCCTCATCCAGGCTAGATATGTACGTTACTATTTAGAATGACGTGGTTATGTCAAAATCATACATTCTGCCAGAATAATCAGAAAAACAGCGCTGAATTTGTAAGGCATTGGTCTTTGTTATAATAATCGTGATAACGAAACACGAAGGAGCGAAGCGTGAAGTGGAAGATTTTCAAAGAGATAGATTAAGAAAGATTATTATCTCTTGTACTTGCCGAATTCTCTCTTTGTTATCGTTTAAGGCAAAACATTTCTTGATATGACCATCCTAATTAAGTTGATATTTTCGTTAAAACAGATAGACAAGCTATTAAATTTGTATATAAAATGGATTAAAAAATGTTTGTGATGTTAGTTCCCATTGTTGGAGCTAAAAAAATATTTTTTGATGGATCTATACAGGGCTTTAGGTAAATCTCTTTCAACCTCTCGGGTGGTATCTCCCATACAAAATGCGCTATATGATGATGAAGTGGGAACTCAACTTTTTTTTTTCGTATTTTGACCTATGTTCCTTGGGGAAGTTGTTCAGTTTCATGGACTGATTAACCACCCGACAGGACACCGCGACATAACCAGTGAGTTACAAATGAACGTGTTTTAAATTGAATTCGAAAAAATACTTTTAACTTCCTTATCTACATGACTATATAAATATCCGCTCATTTAGTTACTTGATTATGTGTTTTTTTTTTGCAAAGATGGAAAAATTAATTAAGGGCACTTTTTGCCACGTTTCACATTTAAATATAAATTGAAACCGTTCAAGATTTTTCCAATCATCGAGCAATTAATTTGAGAGCTTTTAAACAGTAACGGAAAAGGTTATAGGAAGCAGTAGAAATGATTTTAGATGAATCTTTCAACATTATAAAATCATAAAATAAGAACTTTCAAGAGCAAGCAGTTTGTTAAAAAAATATATTTTCTATTTCCTCGCTTACTAGGACCAGCACGTTTATGCAACTAACCTTTGATTACGTATACATCCATGCTACTAACCTTTGAGTAAAAGGCTAGTTACATAAACGTGCTGGTCCTAGTAAGCTATAGTCAACATAACGAGGAAATAAAAATATACATATATGTATGGTAATAACGAAAATTAAATTCTAGCGTTGCAGTAAAGGCGGTTCTTAATATTTTTTGAAAAACAAGATTGTAACTGCGCCTTGAGAATAAATCCATTTATAACCCTTCTCCCGGCCCTTCTTGAGTGTAACACGTGTCTCCAGGCACAATACTACATAATGAACTCGTAAGCTACGTGCACGTGCAACAAAACACTAGGAACTTTTAAAAAATGCCGACATGTGATTTCTTTGTTTGTTGTTACTGTGATAAGCAAAGCTGATTAAAATGTTGGACCGGCATTATCTGATTAAGTCCTAGTCAGAGTATTACCAGCACAATAAACCTGCACGTTGAAGAAAACAACAGGAACTTTTGAACACGGCTGCTGCCAGAAAAATCGCAACGTATGACTTTTGTTTATTTGCTTTTGTTTTGAAATGAAAAGCTGATTCACGTTTTGTGCTCTTATTATGTAATTGTATAGGATGATTTTAAGAAGCGAAAAGGTAGGATTTGAATCAACTCACTAAACTGAACAAAGGGCTAAATATGAAATATGAAAAAAATGAATAAAACGCGAAAAAATATGAAAAAAAGCGATCAGCTGATTGCTGTATGAGAAGTATATTTTATTGAGTATTTCATATAGGTTCCTTAAGGTAAGTTGTTAAGTTCTTTGGGAAGAATTACTCTCTAAAGTTTGGTTAACTAATTTTAAGTCACCTCATATAAACTTAGGGGTAGAGTTCAGAATTTGCAACAACATTTTGTCACACCGTTTCATTTTATGTAGAAGTGCATAATTTTAAAACAAAGTTTCGTATTTCACCATCTCCTAGTTTAAAAATCACTAGCTTTTTCCCACGGCTTCGCTCGTGCAAAAAACTCTTTTAGCCACCCATTTCATTCTTGACCTTTTGCTTCAAGGTTTACCTTGACGAAGTTTTGAGTCAAATATCCAAAAAAAATACGTCATAAAAGACACATTTTTGCCAAATTTCAGCTTTCTAGATCTAAGGGTTTGGGCTGCGCGTTGATGAGTCAGTGAACCAGGACCTCCAATTTTATATACAGGGTGTAAAGGACAGCTTAGCAAATACTTAAATGGTGGAATGATAGCAGCCATAGTTATAATCAGCTATAAGCAATTATTTTTTACGGAAACGTCATGTTAAGGAGTTTTCATTATTGACCTACTTTGGCGCTACGCAACGTACTGTGAAACGCGCCCCGCTCGCGATCCCCCTGCGCCGCGCTGCTATTGGATTGCGATGTACATTGCTGGTTTTCGTGTTTCACGTTGTTATGATTGTATTTTATTATAGTATGGAGTGGAGTGTATTTGATTAATTAATAAAAAATGTCAGCAGAATTTTAATGAAAAAAACATGAAAAAAATAGACGTGTGGCACTCGGGGACTGCCGCGGTAAAGCTATTGCATTGCATTTTGTATCAACTTATACAAAATGCTATGTAAAAATTTCAAAAAAGTTTACATTTTTTTTGTTTTTTACGGCCGCCATCTTGGATTTTAAAATGGATGTTATTTTCGCTATCAGCACCCCCGAAAACCTATTAAACGACACCCATGACGGTTTCTTACAAAAAATACATGTCCGCCATCTTGGATTTCAAAATGGATATCATTTTCGGAATCAGAACCCCCGAAAACCTATTAAACGACACCCATGTCGGCATGCCCGAAAATTTCATATCCGCCATCTTGGATTTTTGGTGGGGGGAATCGAGACGCTCCGGGCTTTGCCTACGGCCTCGGCTCGCGCGTTCGGCTCGGTCTGCGACCTTGCCTCACCTTAAAAATCTAAATTTGTATGGCGGCCATCTTTAATTAGGGGGGGACGCTCCGGGCTTCGCCCTACGCGGAGTTCGGCTTTCGGCCTCACCCTATACGCGGCTCGATTCGGCCTTCGGCCTCGCCTCGCGCGTTCGGCTCGGTCTTCGACCTCGCCTCACCTTTAGAATCTAAACTTGTATGGCGGCCATCTTGGATTTGGGCGGGGGGGACGCTCCGGGCTACGCCCTACGCGGAGCTCGGCCTTCGGCCTCGCTTTTTACGCAGCTCGCCTCGGCCTCGCCTCGCAGCGTGGCGTCGTGGTTCGGCTCGGCCTGCGGCCTCGCCCCACCACTCCTTGTATGGCGGCCATCTTGGAAAATGGTGGAATCGAAAAGTGACCCGATATTCGGAATCATCGACCCCCAAACCCCCCAGATACCGATTTTCGTCCGGATCGGAGCAACTTCATTTTATTATTATTATTGTATTGGAGAAAAACCATTATTATTATTATTATTATATTATTATTATTGTTGCACGCACACAAACACCGTGTCGAAGACTGCCGAACTGAAACGACGTTAGACGATGCACGGCCTTCAAGCCACACCTCCGTGCCCGTCGGAGTGGGGGGAGCGTTAGGTTTTTTCGTTACGGAATTTCTGGATTCGGTCCCCGCGCTCAAGGCCCGCGTTAGAAGCTATGCAATAGCTTAAAAAAACAAAAAAAACAAACAATAAAACATGAAAAAAAATTAAAATTTTTCGGAGAAAAACTCCACTAGGAAATCATTTAGAATGATTGTCTGAGTCTAGGGTTTTAGTTTTTGCTAAGCTGTCTTTTACACCATGTATAAGATTTTATGGTATTCGTTAGTTAGAGGAATTTGACTACTCTTGTGACTTTTGTTTATTTGCTTTTCTTGTGAAATGAAAAGCTGATTCACGTTTTGCGCCCTCATAAAGGTAGAGTTTTGAATTCAGTAGGACCTGAATTAAATAGGTTTCACATGATCTCCAGAAATGGTCTGTTTTTATTCTTACACTTGCCATAATGTGGTGTAACTTTTCGAGAGTGGGATATTGCTTTTATTGTTGGTGATTGCATAGTGATTTATTATTATTATATATATATTATGTTCCATAAGTTTTATGTTCGTCATTTGTTTTTTTGTTTTTTGTTGTTTTTTTTTAAATTTATTTTTTCTCATATTGTTGAGGTTAGCAAATAGAGGTGTCGCATCAACACAATACCCTTGCACTGGTTACAGATGCGTTTTATTATAATGTTTTTTTAATTTGATAATGGTGAAAACTTGTAATTGGCTCAGATATGCACCCATTTCACATTTTCATATTGTTAGTAAAATAGCTGTAAGTTTTCCTAATAAAATAAAATTAAATAATAAACATGTTTGTATGGTTATATTCAGAGATATTGAAAGCGTCAAATATGATAAATGTATCCATATCCATAACTGTTACGGAAAAAAGTGCGAAACCTTTGCTTTTCATCTCTACTTCAATAAATCCAAAAATACTGTTTAGTCGAGTGGTAGGGATGCTGCCTCTTGATCGTCTTGGCCCTGGGTTTGATACTCGATCGGGGCAAACAATGTTTGTTCTCGGGTCATGGATGTTCGTATCTGTCTTTAAGTATGTTCCAAAGGACCCACGACACAAAAAAGTGTGGGCCTTTGAGTGTGTATCTTTTAAAATGTTAATTCAAGTAAGTTAGAGACGTAAAATGATGAGTACGGAATCTATTCTGTAAATCTACGACCGATACACTACCTGTTACTGTCATCTGTATGGCGTAGGACAAATACATAATGGCGTCCGATGCTCTAAAGTATCGGTCGCAGACATATAAAATAGATTTCCAGTACTGTCATAATGAAATAGTATAAATTATGGAATTATTAATAAGTGAATGGTGCTATGAAGTAATAAAGATTAAAACAAATGACGGAGATGAAGCCACTTACAACTTGTTTCGGCCAGAGATCCATTTACAACTTTCCTTTCTGGTTTCTTGCCTAGCTTCAGTATCAAGAACTCAAATAGAGTTTCGCGGTGAAAGTAACCTTTGTTCTACACAAAATACAGAATGTACACTCAAACATGAAAACAAAAACATCAGTTTTTACCTTATTTTCAGCGAAAGTGGATTTGCATTATTTTTGTCTAGTTTTCTGTCCGAAACTTTGCTCCCGTAGCATGTTATTTTCATTTCTAAACTATTTCACTGAAAAGGTTTATCAAAATCAGTACAATAGATTTTTCGTGAAGGATTAACAAACATAAATATAAATATTTTTGGACAAACCACATCGCCCCATTTAACCCCAAACTATGAAAGGCTTCTACTATGGTTGCTAGATAACTGATTTACTACATTTTTTTTTATTACATACAAATTTTTCATAAACACGCAGACACCTAACTAATTTAAAATCAGTAGGCAAGGTAATTACTAACTGAACTATCAGGTCCGTCAGACAAACTTTCTCATTTATCCTGTAATCAATTAGGTAAATGATGTAGCAATATATAAGCACCCATAAGCTCACGCCTTTGTCTCGTTGGGTATGACCTTACGTGTGTACGTTTCTCAATATAATTATGAAGTATAGATGCCATTCTGATTTTTACCTATATTACGGCAAAGTTCCATCAAAATCCGTCCTGTACCTTTCGCGTTAAAGAGTAATAAACATCTATCCATCCTTATACATTTTTATACTTGAATTGGTTATATTTAATAATTGGCCACGTAACGGAGATTTTGAGTAAAATTAATAAATGTTATCTCTAGATTTATTAACTGATAACTCGTAACATCTGTTGCTCATCTCATTGCTTATTGTTTGCTGTGCCTTTGTTACAATTTCAACTTTAATTAAAATAACTACAATCAAAAGTAGTTTAATTTTGTCGAAATCTTCCCACAAAATTTTGTAAAATTTTAATTCCGTATTTCAAAAACGTTAGTAATAAAAAAATGATTTTGTAAAAATCTAATAATAGGAGTCTTTACCAATGAAATTGCCGTTTCATAGATAAAGACCTATCGTTAGAATTAATTTGATTTTGTTAGATATACGTTCTTAAGTATAACATGCATTTAGGTATATTTAAACAGTTCTAGGTAATAATAAGTCTGGTTACTGTCTCTTATATATTAATTGTGTTTCACTGTACGAATCTGCAATGTATGTAAATCACCTCGTAAACCCTCCGAGGAAAGTCTACGGGCAATATGCGTAAGTCGCTACTTGCACCGTTTCTTTATTTCTGTAACCGAACAACATTTTGTGAAATTTCACTCAGCATTTTTTCATTGGAATTACATTATCTGCGCTAGTAAACAGAAAGCTAAATAAAGAAAAACTTTAACATCGCTAAGCAGATTCAATTTACTATTTTTTTAGAAATTATAACTGAAGTACCACGAATAAATCACTTTCAAAAAGGTATATTTAAAAGTAACTAGATATATGTGTCCAAACAATTATAGGGGGGGATCCGTGACTGAAAGTCGGTTCTAAACATTGGTGAAAAATTTGAGAATGGAATGCATAATTTCCACCGAGCAATAAATACATCAAATGTATGAGCATATACATTTAAATATTCAGTAATAAGTCAACAATTTAATGAGAAAGGTGAAAAGGTGACTTAGTCGAACTGTTTTTCGGTCAGTAACTCAAGTGATTGCTAATAACATATTATTGATGTCGTTACTTCAATTTAAGTACGTGTGAGTCCATTAGGGTGTATTAGCAAATAATCTTTATGTTAATGTGCTTCAACTTAAAAAAATAAGAAATCAAAGTACAGTATAACAGCACGTACACGTGTACACTATATTTTTGTACAGTGTACAAATAACTGAATGCAAATTCATACATGTACATACTGTTATTAAACAAAAATAGGTATTCAGTACTGGTGAATGGGACAAGCCTGTACACATTTATGGTTCCGGTCTCTCATCTGACTATTAAGTAAAACCGTTGCGTGTTGGGAACTGCAGGAAACAGGAAAATTAGCCATAACAAAGTCATTAAGTATTTCAGAACAACACGCCGAGCCGTTTAAGTAAGCGGTTTTATAATCAAATTAAATTTTGGCATTATAATAATTTGATTTCTAAGCCATTTTTAAGTTTCATCTTAGTTACTGTCGGTTTTAACGAGTGGTAGAGTGCTGCCTCTTGATCGACGGGTCCTGGCTTCGATTCTCAGTCAAGGCAGAAAGAGGTGTAAAAAGCAGATGTTTGTTCTCGGGTCATGGGTGTGTATGTTCCAAGGGATCACCACACAAGGAAAATCTTAGTGTGGGCCTGTGAGTGTGTAGCGGCTGCGTCTGCTTAGGTTTTATATTTATAGAAAGAGTATATCTTTGATAGTCGAAGCTTGATAGTGTTCACATCAGTTGATATTATCGCTGATATTATAGTTGATATTATGATATTATCGCCGCATCAGATGGCGGTCAAGGGACTATATTGGTGTTGCTGGATTAGTCTAGGGCTTTCGACTGCCTAAATCCCGAAATACTCATATCCAAAATGGCATCTTATGGAATCTCACATAAGGACTGTCAATGGTTCCAATCTTTTCTTACCGGTAGGCAAAAATATGTGGAAATGCTGTCCGAAAATGGCACTCTGATCAAATCATAGGTTAAAAAGGTAGAAAGAGGTACACCACAAGGATCAATACTCAGCCCACTCCTATTTATAATTTATACATCAGATCTCGTCAGGAAACTTAATTTTTGCAACGCTTATATGTATGCTGATGATACACAGTTGTATCACTCCTTCGCACCTCAAGATCTAAATATCGCAGTCACAGAAATAAACCAAGACATTAATACGATTATGGAATGGTCATCGAAAAACAATCTCGTATTAAATCTTTCTAAATCGAAATTTATTACACAATGTCCTAGGATATGTATAGGAGCTGAAACAGTGGAACACGTTAACACTGCTAAAAACTTAGGTCTGCTCTTGGATGGGGAGATGCGTTATGTAGAACATATTAACATGAAAATACGAAACGCCTTTTACAAATTAAAATCTTTGTATAACATCAGAAAACATCTAGCAGAAATTAGAGTGATCCTTGCTGAAGCACTAATTCTATCATCTTTTAACTATTGTGATACGGTTTACGGCCCCAGGCTACTAGACCAAACCAAAAGAGCGATCCAACGAGTCCAAAACGCATGTATGCGTTTTTGTTATAAAATACCGAGGAGGGCTCATATCTCGCCTTACATCAACGAAAAGGGTCTCTTTAACATGTCCACTCGAAGACACCTACATCTAGCTGTTATGATTCGGAAATTGGTAGAGTTCGAGAAACCAGGGTACCTATTTGAAAAATTGGCGCCGCCGGCACGGGAACCTATGTCGTTATCGTTATTCAAAAATGTATTAGAATTTTTTTCATGGAAATACAAAGGCAAACAAAAGACGGATGCGGCAGATTTGACTTTCTTCATCAGCCCATATACGTCCCCACTGCTGGGGCACGGGCCTCCCTCAATAACATGAGGGGTAAATGCCATACTCACCACTCTTGGCAGACGGGTTGGCGAGGGTTTTGATATAATTGCAGAGTTTTCCTTCTCTGTGTGCAGATGAACTTGCTTGCATATTTACCTGAGTCGCCTTGTACGACACCTCGGTAAGAAACAGGGTGGTTCTATTCTACTCTGCCGGGGACTCACACGGCCGGGGACTTACAGGTAAAATGTCACCTTTATTCTCGTATCAGTTAAGAATAACATACACACCGACGCACTCATCCACACACACATATATACACAAATCTGAATACTTATATACACTGCGTTATTTAAGTTTTAATTTTATTTTTTATTACTGACTGACTGAACGAATTTAGATAAATCTAAGTTTTACATAATTAATTTCATAATTTTTTGTACATTTCTTTTTTTTGAAATAATGTTACTTTAGTTTCACTTTACGCATCTTAAAGTTCTATTATTACTGTTTATTTATACACTGAAAGGTAGTTGCTGTTTTTATCATATAATTATGTAATAATTTTTGTTATTAATATTAATATTATTATTTTTAAGTAACTGCAGCGGCCGACCGGCCAAACAGGGTCAAGCTGAAAACCAGCGCTGTACAATTTTTTGTACAGCACAATGCTGAGCTTGACTCCTTTTGGTTAGGTTAATCTAGTTTTTACTTTTTACTGTTAATTTAGTCATTGTATCGTAGATTTAACTTTAGCAATAAACATGATTTCATTTCATTTCATTTGATTTCATTTCAGTTTTTCTGGTAAGTTTACTTTTCTCAAAAGGTTAGAACTGTTACTAATTTTTACTTTGAAGTGTATAATAGCTATGTTTTACGGAAGTAATTGTAAATAGCATCTGGAAAATGTAAATTCCTTTAAATTTTCAACAGTTCTTCCATACATAATTTTGTTTGATTGTGACATTAAAAATATCATAAATTGGTAAAAGATATCACAAATTGAGCATCTAAATTACTTCCAAGTTTTGGTTCGTGGCAAAACATAAATATTGTAAATAATAGTCCCCCATTATTAAAAGGGTAAAAACGACTACCCTATACCAATAGATATTTTCGGCTTACAGGTCAACAATCTGAAATTAAATCATTTTGTGCCTTTATTACTTTTACAGTTAAAGTTAACTACAATAACTGCACTTTTGAATATCAGAAAAACAATGTTGCATGAGTGGAATACAACACCGAACTATGACCGCGTGAAAACACTGGTACCGACAGCGCGGCGTTCTGTTTTAATCGTAATTGAATAAATCTGCAGAAGAATAAATCCATTTTGATGCTAAAAGAGAAAAATGAATTTCATCAAACTTGAAACACGTTTTTCAGCATATGCTGGTTGATCTTTAACAGTATTTTACTAATAAAATTGATTTAATTGATTTAATAGGTTTATATCACATTTCAATCGCTTAAAAGTTACTTGTGTTATGTTTTAAAACTCACATATATATTTCCAATGTCATACAGTTTATCAGCTTCATTCAAATTGAACTTAGGTAATGCAAAACATATTCGAATAAAGTGTGAAATTTGAAACGACATACAAATAAAGACAGCTATATTAAAGCGCTGAAATTTACCTCACCATATTGAAGGTAAATGGAAATCCAGGAAACCATTAAGGTTTTGAGGAGCATAAATTAATTAAGCGCAATAGTCACGTTCCTCATACAACCAAAACGAATAAACCAAGATTAATTAACTACGAATTTCGTAGCAAATTGCTACGAAGTCTCCGGATTACAAAAATGACAAAATAATTCGAAAAAAGCTCGTAGCTTCTGAAAATAAAACATCAACAACCATAGCCAGAGGGTCATTTGGTTTAGCCTCTGTCTCCTCCCCCGGTAGCGCTGTAATACCTGCTATTAAATCCAGGGCTAAATTGCTCAGTACTTACTAGAAAGCTTGCGAACTTGTTTTCCTCTTTTTGAGTTTATTTTTGCGATTTCGAAGCCAAACTTACGTTGATTTTACAACTAGAATGTATTAAATCAACTTCAAAGCCGTGAACAATTTAACCGTATGGAAATAGGAACTGGGTATTTATACACTTTGTGTTCTCGAATTGTATAAAGTAAAACGGAGAGCAAAGGATTGACGTAACTAGATCATTCCTTTGTAATCTTAACTGTATGCAATCTGTAAACTTTGTAGGGGACATAGACTTTAATAGAAAGGGATTATGTTTTTAAGACCCATCGACATAAAAATAAGTTAATTTCCACCAGACTGGTCGTTGTCAAGTCAAAAACGTGATCAATCGCTTTCCGCCATTTTCGTGCTGCAGTAAGCCTCAGCGGCAGTACACTGAGCTACACCTATATATGGATTTCCTAGCGGGGAAGGCAGGCAATTAGCTGAAGTACTAAAAGAAGTTATGATATGTGTCGAATATTTTCGGAACATTGTCAAAGGACCATGCAAAAAAGTGCCCCACCCACCAACAGATTCCAAACCTATCTCAGTTAAGTAATACATCTGTCACAATTATAATTATTTCTTATGGCGACATCCACGGCAAGAATGAGGATCTAACACAAAAAAAGGTTTTTATTTTTTTACGATTTTATATTCTTAGTGATATTTTTGATACAGTTAATTGTAAAAGTAATGCATAGGAACTCTAGAAAAATAATAGTTTCATAACTAGTCTTACGTTTTGATCGACGGGTCCTGGGTTCGATTCCCAGTCGGGGCAAACATTTGTGTAAAAAGAAGATGTTTGTTCTCGGGTCATGAGTGTTTGTGTCTTGTCTTAATGTATGTTTCGAGGGACCCGCGACACAAGGTGGGCTCAACCTTAGTGTGGGCCTTTGAATGTGTAGCGTTTATTTAATTTATTAATTTATTTAGTTATATTTTAAAGTTAACCTTACATTATGTGGACTCCAAAGAACTAGTTTTTTTGCTGGCACGAAAGAATTTGGCCGTTTTAGAAAAAGAAAACGTTTTAAAGAATAGTTTTCGAAAAAATGCCCACTTCTAGTGGCTAATACGTTCCGCTGTGTTTTCGTTTTTTAAATGTTTACTATCGGCTTATTTATAATAAAAAAGCAAGTATTAACAAGAAAACTTAATCTAGACAAAGGCACAGATATTAAGTCTGGGGATGCTGATGAATAATATTGAAGAAGTAATAATTAGCATTGACATTAATTATCAAGGTGTGCCTATTATCCCCACTCCCCCTTTTTGTAACATTAGTGTACCGGGATTACAGGCCCTAGTAATAAGTAACAGTAATAAGTTGAACAAGTTGCTCAAAAATGTTTTGTTGAAGTTAATAAGCAACTTTATTTCAAGAAAATGATCAAATAAACAAATAACTTTGTTCTTTTTTTTTTAGATAACCCTATCGATTTTTTATTTGAAAATTGTTGTTTGTCGTTGTATAGGACGTCACAATGACCTTAAAAACAGCACCAAACCTGTTGCTGGGTGGGGACACTGCCCATACAATCTTTTGCATGGTCCTTTCAATGATTTTTCAACTCCTACAAAACATTTATAGTCAAAATGCTTTAAACGTAATGCAGTTGCGTTTTTTTGGTGTCCAATATTTCATATTTTGAGGCCATCTCAACTTGTATTTTTAGGGCCAATAAATACTTTTTTTTTGGCCATCTCTTTTGTTCAAATAAGTTAAGCGTGTGTTCAAATTGGCTTGAGGATTTTTTGCTATTTGACACTCTGATACAAATATGGTGTAAAAGATCTTGAAAAAACTTTTAAGTACGCAATTTCCATGGTACATGTGTATGTTGAAGAGTGTATCATGTCTCAGAGTTGTCATCTCCAGACACGGAGTGCTCAACGTTGGCATGTCCACGGCGGTGTGCAACGCGTGGGTTTCGTACGTGTTGTGGATATGTGATAAGTGTGCGTTAGTTTATGTGATGTGTGGGTTGTAATGCACATGGTGAGTGTGATGTATGTGTAATATGTACATGATGTGTGTTTATGGTGTACTCACGCCTCAGTGTTGTCATCCCGGGACTCGGAGCGCTCGGCGTTGGCCTGTCCACGGCGGTGCCGCGCGCGCTGCTCGTCGCCCAGCCCGTACAGGCCGGCGACCGCCGCCATCGCGCACCAATCTCACACGCCCATGCCCCGTTTGACCTCCATGCCCATACCCACTCACATAGTCATACCCGGCTCACTGCCGGCACACCACTCACTGACGCCCCCTTCTGCGGGCCCCCAACACTTTACTATCATGTCTCTCAAACTACTCCTTATAGCGGCGCTAACATCACAACCCGCTTCCGAACAGTCTTTCCTACTGCTGTGTCAGCTCGGCTGAACACAGATGGACCGCGCATCACAACTGTTTCGTATAATCTACTATATTCTTTTAGCTAATTCAAAAAATTTGGACGCTTTCTTTGGTACAGTACGTAGCTTTTTCTTCTACTAATCACAATTTATTTATTGTATTTTGTCATAAGTTAAATCGAAAAATTTTGTAGGAATTTATCTAAGGATTTGATGTTTATTTTTGATTGTTACGGATGTATTGGCTCCATAAGTTTTTGCATAAGGAGTTTGTAACTTTTGTTCTTACAGTTGATCGTACGCGATGGTTGCAGCATCTGTATATTGAAATGAAAATGGATTTAAAATTATGAGAAGCATTTCATTATCATGTAAGTGTATCTGCCTAATTGATGGTACCCTTGTATTATGAAACAGTTATTGGAACCCTGCTGAGGACTACACGTGGCTCTTGTATTGTATGATTAATTCAATAAGAACAAAAACGATTTTTTATATTATTTCGAAAATTGATTAAAATTGATTTCGAACACCATTAGAATGTCTAGAACATCTTAACTGCATTTCTGGATTTCTATAATTGGAGTTAAATCATCGTCGAAAAAATATAATTTTGAATTTTCAAAAACCCTTTAAGATTTTTACACTTGCTTAACTGTTATTTTTAAAATTTCAGAGTGAAGCTTATGGTGAATCAAACCCGATGACAGCCCAATTAAGAAAAAAAGGATCAAAAACTGTGCGCAAAGGGACTCGGTGTCAGAAAAAGATGCATTTAGTCCCGGATAATTAGGTCCCGAAGGATTTGCTCAAAACTCACACGGCTGAAATACGTTATACTGAGGATTTTTAATTTTATAAAGATTAATGGAATGAAAAGCGAAATGATACTATCATTACAAAAAGTAAAACAAGGTGTTTTGATTTTACTGTCTAAATATAAATAACTTTTCTGATTGAGATTAAGTTGTAATAAATGAACAGGCAACCCCTAGGCAACCCATTTAGGTACAATTATTATTTGACAGAAATATCATGATTTAAAAGTCAATTATAATGATATTTCGAATTAATTAAATCCACCTGCATTAATGAGTATTAATGAAGCGTAGAAGTAGTCAATTCCTTGGCCATACAATATAAACATATTTCAGCATAAATTAATTGAAATTTCTGAAAGAGAGAAATTTAATATTGGAATCACGTTGAGGGGAAACCCTCATAAAGATTTTGTACTCAATTTCATGGATTCATTTTAACTGGACGTGTATTATTATGAATGTGAAGGAATTAATTGGTGCTCAATACCTACCTTGCTTCGTTAAATCCACACGGGTATTACGTCATAACGTATTAATTAATTTTACTCGTTGTTGTATTGTAAAGTTTAAACGGGCTGTATACATATAAAGTATATTATATAAAGTAATGAGCTACGATAACTTTAATGAACTTCAAAAGTTCAGTATCCAGTTAAATTGCACTTTTTCCTGTTAGAAACCGTTATTGATGATTGTTGCGAGTTAAGCATTCTTGCATTTTCAACATGGACATGTAAATTTTTGATAATGAGGCTCAATGGTCCTAATAAAAATATGAACACTATATGGATTTACATTTTTGTTACATTCCTGTATAGCAACCTATACTGGTCACAAAATTTAATTTTATTATGAATAATGGTGACTTACACACTTTTAGGTCAACTAAGTGAAATTGTGTCGAAAAATTAAATATTATATATTCAGGTAGCGCATTTAGTTCAACAGGTACCCAACTATATTATCAACCTACTATATAATACTATGAATATTCGATCCTGTAATTTAGTAAGGTTTCACAGTACCAGCAGCTTGAGTTCGATGGTGATAGCGCGCGTAATGCGCCGTGGTCCTATGTCAAAATGTCAACATTGACAATGGCAAAGTGAAGTTTCATCGTCAGTCAAGTGGCGCGCCGCACGAGTTTGTCGCCGTCGTGCTCGAGCTGCTGAATCTATCGCAAATCAATTAAATGTAAATAGACTTTCGACAAGACATATTACTTCGTCGGGAACCCCTTTTTTTTCGATAGCTATCAATCAATTTAAGCTGGATCCATCTAATCTCGCTAAAGCCTGAAACCTCGCTTGTGGGTTGAATTGAGAAATTATTTAAATTTTCAACTCAGCAGATCGACCCTTAATTCAAATAAAGTAAATTGTGCGGTAGTGATATTAAAGATAGCAACAAACAAATAAAATTTTGTGAAATGATTATTTTTGTTTCGTGTAATAAATCAGTTTATGGAAATAGGCGCATTTTCAAAGTGTCTTCCGTTCTTCTCTTCTTTGGACTAGAATATGGGTCAATAAGGAGTTGACCACTTGTCATCGATTCGCTTTAAGAAGAGTAAGGAATTCGATAAAGAACATAGGGATACATAAAAAATACTACATAAAATAGTATAAAGGTGAGACAGTACCTAGTTAATATTTTTACAGACTTTGATTTAGTAGTAAGGTAATCCTAAATAAACAGAGCGCCGCACAACACACGTGCAATTAGTACGTTAGGTACATTGAATGTTACAATAATAATATAATGATTTAAGAACTAGTAATAAGCATGTAATGATACTGAATAAAAAAATCTATTCTATTTTAAAATGTGGTAACCTGATGCGTTGGCCTCTGTACTTTAAGGTTTGTGAATTATTTTGGGTACATTCTTTTTTATCAGAATAGAAATAAACATGTAAAACTACGAAAATTTTTAAGTACTTACGTGATTTTTTTGAGGGTTCTTATGGCATTTGAGACGTTGAGGTAATGATACGAAGATAAACATTCATGGGGGTGATGTATGATTCATGTAAGTCACCGAGAATATGAGAGGAAAGAAGAAGATGATACCTTGCAGCTGAAAGCGAAGTTGGAGAGTCGGCTTACAGTTCTTATTAGTTGTTGGGTATTTATTTATTTAAAAGCAAATTAAAACAGAAAGTATGAAAAAAATACCAAAACTGAAACAAATACTAAATACGACAGCGAAAATATAAGTGTCAAAAATGTTTAAAAGGACTCAAAAAGATAAATATGTACCGATATTTATCTTTTTGATTCCTTTTTTCATATGTACCGAAGAAAATAAAATGAAAGCACATGATAAAGGCCGTGAAGTTAAGAGTATCTAAGTATGAGCTCAAGCCACGTGCGTCGGTCTCCGAGATTGGGTTCGAACTGATAAGGCCCTACTCGGAGCGCTACACCGTGATGGCTGCCTCAAGAGCCCAACCGTTTGCGTCCGGAACAATGGGTGACGTCAAGCGACCATTTTAATTGCATTTCGTCGTATGTTCCTAGCTCTCATTGCATTATGGACTAGAAAATCCCTAAGTATATTTATTCCTAATTCTCTTTTTGGTATTAAACGTAGCGCAGAAACTAAGAAATGTTTGTGAACAAGGTGCCTACAGGGAAATACTTTAGATTATGATAAACTAACATTCTGGAAACCAGCTGAAGAAGAACTTTTTTTCATACGGGAATCTTTATATCTTTTGCATAAAGCTAACTTTCGGTCAGATGCCCGGAGCTATTAATTGACTGAAATTAATAAGAATATTGATTTTTTGCGGACATCGTTCAATAAGGAAAGGAGTGTGCTTAATTAAGCATGTTAATATTGTATTTAAGGTTGTAGTTTGGAAGCATTCTACGTCTCATAATAGATAAGTTAAATTGATACTGATTCAACTCATAGTCAGATTTGGTTGGGGTTGGTGAGGTGCCAACTATGCAAAATCAATGCAAATTTATACAAGTACATTGTAAGTACATCGAGTAAATTAAACGCTTAAATGGTTAATTTATGGAACGCTTGTTGTGTTCGCGATTCATTCCCTTCGTAGGCTCTGAGAAGACTGTGATTATTTTGTCATATCAAAAAAGTAATTCCAAATTATGATCACTTACCAAATTTATTTGGTGAGTAATAAACCCATTTTGAAAAGTTAACATTTTACAAATTCTTGTTTAGTAACAACACAGCAAAAAATTACGCAAATAAACAAAGGGAAATGATCGATGCAAGGGAAAATTGTTTAACATAGATTCAAGTAGTCAGTGTTTTTTGATTCGATTGAAATACTATTATAATTTATCAAGATTTGTCGTACCGTCATTTACGTGTTCTTTTACAAACTGACATTAGGTGATGTCAATTGAATATTTAATTAGCAAATCTAATTACTAACTTTCTTATCGATGACCATATTTTTTCACTTTACATTTGATAAAACTAACTTAAATACTTGTTTGGTATGTGCCTTATACTTGTTTGGTATGTACCTAATCAATACTTTCTTCTTTAGAAATATAGGCGAAGTAATTAAGTTCTTATGGACCGAAGGGATATTTTTGTACTCTATGCACTCTTAACTATTCATGCGATAATAATAATGCCGATCATGCGATCTTTGGTAAGTTGTTCTGCATAAGCCGCGAAGGTTTCTAATACAAAAAGATTAAAAAACCGAAAACAGAGACACGGGCATAAAGTACTTAATTATAAAAAGCTCTCCTACTTAGTTATGAACTGTTAATATAATAACAATCGACAATAATGTTGTTAGGTAAATAGAAGTTTTGCAATTCAGTCTCAAGGCGCTAAAACTTTACCGGTACCTATTTGCAAAGCGATTTAATATTTTTTTAGTCACGAATACAAGTCGTGCATTCCGAGGCGGTAGCGCATTGCACAACAGACGTCACCGACTAATTTACCCAGCTGCACGCTTTTCATCTACGATGTAAAATGTGCTAAGTAATAAATTATCCGTTCCTATATTTTATGCTGCACAACGTTTCGGTGACGGAATTTTTTACTTAAAAATATGAAAGCTATTATTTCATTACGTCCCATTAGTGATTTTCTATTTATTTAATAGTTGCAAGGTACTCTGATTATTTTAACATGATTACATTGTTTTAAACTGAAATAGTCCATAAAGACATATATGTAGAAAGGGGAGAACATTTTAAAGATCTTTAAATGACGTGGGAAGTAAAATTGAGGCTAGTCTCGTTCTGCCACCGCGTTTTGCCGCAAGATAAAAGTTTTGTCGTTTCAGCACGAGTGTCGTTAAGTACTACAGTTGTTTAAACATTGCTGCAAAAAGTTCGTCATAATACATATTTTCTGCAGTTGTTCAGTCTAAATCCATAGAAATATGTTAATTGTTAAAAGAACCATTGTAATTATGATGTTGGGAGAAAATTTTCGAAAAGTCATTAAATGTGTGATAACTTCTAAACTACAAAAAATCGCGGAACATTCATGTGGTGGATCTTTTCTTTTGGACGTCGCCTGCTGGGCAACCCTGTATAATGACTCGCACTTTCAAGTGGGTATCTCTTCTAGGGATTTCAACGGATGCACAACGTGCTCACGGTGAAATGCACAGTCAAATATCAAAAAAAGTGTTTAAATGATAACACCAAATGGCGAGGAAGCGTTGCGCGGCGGTTACCAATAAAATTCTTTCGCACTTGAAAAATATTGTGCAAAGTATTAAGATCTACAAATACTAGAGAAATCTTTAAAGACTTCTTGAAAGATGTCATATTTTGTAAAGGTGAAATTTATTGAAACAAAGAAGATTGAAAAGTTGTTTATTGCAAGACTTGTTGCACAGTTTCTAGAGCCTCGATTCGAAATAAAAGCCTTCAAGTGGCTTTTGAACGTAGTTAACTTTGTCGCTATAAGACTCATAAATACAAAGGAAATAAACTCATATTTGTCGGCGTATCATCTTACATTGAACTGTTATTACTTATTGCAGCTAATAAAAGAGGCATGCGACTCTTACCTGAAGTAGCATAGAGTTTAATTTTTCGTGAGAGCACAATATCTTTTTTTAACAATACTGCTTAGTCATATATTAATAGCTAGGTAGCTGATGCCCGCAACTTCGCTTGCGTGTTAATTTTTTTATAGGACAGATTACACTATATTGACAGAACTATACATGAAATTACCCTTTTTTCTTCAAGCATTTAATTAATGTTTTCGTTGATTTCTAAAAATGTTTTTTTATTTGAAAACTTGGCCAATAACATTACATGTAATGTAGTAACATTATATGGACCTGAAGACAAAGCTCAAACACATAGTTATATACATACATACATACATACATACGCTCACGCCTATAATCCCTATCGGGGTAGGCAGAGTATCAGTGGCTTTAAAACCACTTAATGCCACGTTTGACATAAATTCAGAGGGTTATTATGATGAAATATGATGTAAGTGGTGACAGGTTGTCAGCCTTTCGCCAACACAACCTTCCTACTTACTAACTTTTACAGTATGCCTAAGAAGAGTAGGCAGCGGGCACATTCTATGATTTTCTTTTGCTCCCATTCCAGCATGGCTTATTTTAATCCTTGCTGCTTTCAATAGACTAAGTGTGCCTTTAAACAGTTCAATGTTATATTAACTATCTCACAAAATGTTGTTTACATTGTATTTCGTATCCTCGAGAAAAGTGTAAGCTTTTATACGGAAAAATTCAAAAAATATATGGAGTAAAATATACGATAATTTTATATTTAAAGGCCTAATATAATAAATAAACACACGAATTCATAAGTAGGTACTTATTTTTGATTTTCAGTGGAAGTTTCTAATATACTTAGTTCACCTATGTCAGTATTCTAAGACAACACCCGTGCATTTTAGACTTCAGCTAGTACGCTGCTTTTACAAATGTCGATTTACATTGAATTTGAAATCCGGCTGCACAGACATAGATTCCTTTGCAAAAAAAAATCAATCAAGAAATAACTTTATATTTTCAAAACGTGACATTCTAATAATTTTCCACGTTAAAAACGTATGAGTCACCGACTTCAATCCCAACAACAGTTCGCAAAAAGTAGATATCTAGTTTTTTGCGGACTACAATGCCTATTAGCAAATAACTACAAACAGAAATGTCATTCATTTATTTAGATGATGTTCTAGTTTGTAGTATATTTTGTTTTTGTTGATTTTTTTTAAAAGCGCTGAATCATTTTCGATAAAATTTATATGGGACCTCTTCAGGAGTATACTCTTTCGAACAAATAAAGAATTTTGAAAATCGGACAACAGTTGCCGGAGTAATCGCGTAACAAATATACAAAAAAAAAATACCGTCGAATTGAGAACCTCCTCCTTTTTTGAAGTCGGTTGAAAATTACCTAAAGATTTGGCTGTATGTCTCCGTCCTTTTCCTATCCTGATGTATGGAAGAAAACTACTGCTACAGAAGAATGTCATTGTCATTTAGTTTTTTTCAAGGGTTCTTGTTGTTGTTTTTTATTTATTGGCAAAATTTTGAAAATGTTTGTAGCCTGAAGCCTGCTCAGGAACATAGGCTACCACTATGCTAGTTTCATCAAATTCGATCTTGTAGTTTTCATGTGATGCTCTATCAAACGAACAAACAAACAAATAAACAAACAAACAGACAAAGTCTCTAAAAATCATTCTAAAATACTCAGCTACTGATTCTGAATCGCCCTGGATATTTTTTTTAATATCTTCAATGTACAGATTTTTTTGGCTTACGATTTTATTAAAGTATAGGTAATATTTTTAATTTTGAGGTGTTTTGGTAAAAAGTTATTAAACTGTTGACATTTGGAAACCGTACACGAGCCGTACACTAATTTTGTTAATACTTTACAAAGTCAGGAACGTAAGCTAAAAATCTTAACCAAAGAAATTTAAAAAAGGGCAAAATTCAGGAATCGCAGACTTAGCTCAGAACTAGAATTTTATCACTTGCGATGTTTCTTTTTAACAAACTTGGTCAGTTATAATTTATAACAGGTACTTATGCAATTGCCGATTGTTGTTTTCAAATCTTTATTTTATTCCTAATTTATTTGGTTGATGATTAGCTATTACTATAAAATAGTTTTTTTAAAATTATTTTTAGTTAAAATAACAAATTTTACTTTAAAACTTGCTGAAAATGAAGCTCTTATGTTTGCTATACCTTTGTTACAATTTTCAATAAACTAAATATGATAACAACTAACTTGATTTTGTCCAAACTTTTCCACAAAATTTAGTTAAATCTGCATTTCGTAAAAACTTAAGTGTGAAAGAAACGATTCTCTAAAAATATTATACGGAAAACGGCAATTTTATATGTAAAAACCTAATAAAGGATAACAACAAAAACATTTTATACACTTTTTTTGGATGAATTGAAAAAAAATGTTTTAATAGAAGTAGATAAAACGAAAGCGATTTTCACCAAGCAAGCTGGGGGCGTAAACTCTACCTAATTCGTCTACCTTCATGAGATAAAGTAGATGAGAATATGTTAATTACCTAACGATACTAACAATGGCATGTTTCGTTTATTAACACGAATACGGTGTTGCCAAGTGCTTTAGAATAATGCACTCCAAGTACGTAATGCTTTAAGCTATGCTCACGAAGTTAAATATATAAGGTTGGATATTTAAGCTGGGTCTTTATCGCTGAAATACATAATAGTATAGTGTGACTAGGTCTAGCTATCGAGTAGAGTTAGAATAGGTGCAATGACGTAATATGAAAAGGTTCAACAGTAAGAGGGTGGAGATAGGATTGCGGTGCAGTAGAGACAATTATCACGGGAGCTTTTACGAACATTACCCCACTAATGAGTTAGGTCAGAGTGTCGGCTTTACAACCCGATACGGACTTCTTCTTATGTCGTCTTGCAACCAGTGGTTTTTTTAAAATCTAAAATTAGGTTGAAACTAGTAGAATGCCAACGTTGTAAGAAAATAAAAAATATTTTATAACACATTTGCTCGTAAAGGGTCTCTTATTTCACCGATTTCAATATCGTATGGTATCTCATTACGAACTTGTGCGTTATTGTAATGTAAAACGCATGAGTTTTTTAAAATAAAGTAAAACGCACGGTCTATCAAGATGCTCCGTCTTAAAAACGAACGGTACTTTTTAAAATCTTAGCAAAGAGTTTTTATGTCAGAAAAGTAATCGACATTTTATGAATAAAATTAACCCTGGGAAATGAAATATAATAAATAAACATTTAATTCTTTAATTTAATTAATTTTGACACTAAATTACAACCTCTCTGTAACAAACATCTGTAACAAAAACACAAAAATATTAATTTACTTTATTGGTAATACATACTAGCTGTTTTTTGTGCCTTTGCCTAAAAAAAGCGCTGATGCGCGCGCATCGCTAATTTGTGAACAAGTAAAAATTATTCCGCGCGCTTTTTCTTTTCACTGTATTGTTTTGCTTTAACAAGTGCTTAAAGATTTAGGGGAGTTTAACCAATCTCCGGCCGGTTAAGCTCAGCTCTCCAAATTTTAGGCTGAAAATACTAGAAAAATTGAAAAACTATTATCTTTCGGATTAAATAGGGCAGATTAACCTATCCCCGGCCGGGACGAAACTCCGGCCAGCTTACTTAATTATTGATTTTTATAGCTTTAACACAATTATAAACATAAACAGTATAATGTAAACAAATCTCCTGTTAATTTATTGCAAAAATGAAACATCGCAATACTTTTAAAATAAAGGGGTTGTCAGAAATTTGGCGGAATAAGTGTCTGTGCAGTTCGGAAAACTTTCCACCATTTTTGAACAATTTTTTTAAGGTAGGCAACTACTTAAATTAACGTTTTTTTGCTTAGTGTTAATTGAAACTATAAAGATTTATATATATTTAGAATGTAGAATAAATTTCCAAACATATGATCAACATTTACTAAGATTTTATTTAATAAATACGGTAAATTTGATAAAGTCATATCAAATTTACCGTATTTATTAAATATTGCACGTTGCCCCATCTCCAGCTTTGACATTTGTACTTAGATGTTTTGTTAAACAGAAATGCACCTTTTTAAAATATCGCCATGAATGTCGATTGGTAGGTTTTCGGGGGTGCTGGTTTCGAAAAAGATATCCATTTTAAAATCCAAGATGGCGCATATGAATTTTTTTGAAAATGTCGAAAATTGGAGTCCAGTGAGAATGCGGAAATAAGTTTGAAAAAGGGATCAGAAATAACGCAGTAAGTAGTAACACACGCGTCCGCAGTAAATGACTGAAGATGTGGTGGGTTGGATAAAACAAAAGGCTGAAAAGACCTGGGAGTGAAGAGAGGGGATGGCAAAACAATCTTTTTGTTACTGCTCTTTTATGCAATTTCTGAATGACCTTGAAGTGCACTTCAAAGCCCTTCGGCCTAAGGTTTAAATATTTGATAGTCAAATTGGTCAAATTCAACGATCATTTTGCCAAAATGTGACACTGATTATTCAATTTTTTTATTTATTATTTGATTTAATATATTTTAATATGCCTGACTAATCCTAATAGGATGAAAAAACAAGCTGAAACAATTTTTTCGAACATAAAATTTTCTAAACGAATTTTCACCTAACTAAGTTCAAACGCCGATTTCATCGAAGAATCCCATATTAAGACCAATCTTTATTATTATTATTTTGTAAGCTGAAGCATTATTGAAGTTTTTAAAATAAGTTTGAACCTATGAAACAGCCATTTAGTGTTTTTAAAAGATTTTGGAAAATTATCCTCCGTTCATAGCAAACCTCAAATTTTCACTTTCGACCGTTTTTTGATAGCTTATAATGAAGACTATGGCATAGTTGATTTATCACTTGAAAGGGTGATTCAAGGTGATCATGCTGCATAAATAAAATTTTGAAAATTATTACTATCAAACAAGTTATGATTTTTTAATGTAGCGCTGTTAGAAAATTTGAAAAAAACTTTCAGAAAAACATAGCTTCTAAACTACAAAAAATCGCGAAACATATATGGGGTATTTTCGGATTCACCCAGGGGTGAGGAATCTAAAAAAAAAGTCCTTGACGTCACCTTTTGGACCACCCTGTGGTAGTGGTCTTAACAACAAAGAAAAAAAATCAGAACTAGCCGTTAGTTTGTTATGTTAGAAAGAACCCCGCACAAAATGTTTGGGAAAAGCCGTTCGGTCGATTTGGCTAAAATTTTGGGAAAATATAGTCTTTATATCGGTGATCAATTGTGCAAAGTTTCAACGTTAAATAATGAACAGTTTTTTTTAAATATAATTTTTAAAAATGTTGAAACTAGAAACATCATTTTCATGTTAGGTAATATCTTTTTGAAATTTTCTTTAGTAGGTAGGTACCACAAATTGCTCTTTAGAAATTAGGCCGCCACATTGGGGATAATTAGTGTTTCTATATCCCGAGTAATCAGGTAGTAACAATTATTACATATTCTAGTGTCAGCATCAGCTTCATCGCGCCGTTCCATCGCAAATAAACAAACATAGAAAAAAATATAATATCGAAGAGTGTGACAATGACAACTCCTTGATTAACCGATTTTCAAAAAGGAGGAGGTTCTATGTTCGACTGTATGTATCTTTTTTTATATTTTTTCATGTATGTTTTCCGATTTTTCCACCATTTGTCGACAAATTTTCAAAATTCTTTTTTTGTTCTAAACAGTATAGGTACTCCAATGGGGGTCCCATTGTCACCAAGTTAGGAATCCCATGAAAGTCGAGGGCAACCCTTGAATTAATTAGGCACTTTACAATGTTTCTTAAGTTCTTTCTATTATTTACACAAAAAATTTAAAAATAAGAAAAAAATTAAGCTGACTTCAAAAAACCGAAAAATAAAGACAAAATACTGATCTGTTTGAAGTCGGTGCCAAGCCAAATAAGCTTGATAGGCCGCCTTCGAAAAGATCAGTAGGTACTGCGTACGACATTAAATGATTTTGTATTTATTTTTCGGTTTTTTGGAGTCGCTTTATTTCAATGTCAGGTTGATAAAGACTGCTCTGCAAAGCTGCTGCTCTGTAAATAAATTGTCAATACAATACGATACTCTTTATTGCTCACCAAAAAACGCAATTATATTATTATAATTTAAAAAAGACACCGCTTATCTGAAAGTGATGTGGCGGCCTTATTGCTGTAGAGCAATAAGTAGTACCTACTAATAAAAATATCAAAAAGATATCACCTATTATAACTTAACATGAAAATTATGTTTATAGTTTCAACATTTAAAAAAAAATATTTTAAAAAAACGGTTCATTATTTAACGTTGAAACTTTGCACAATTGATCACCGATATAAAGGCTATATTTTCCCAAAATTTTAGCCAAATCGACCGAAGGGCTTTTCCCGAACATTTTGTGCAGGGTTCTTTCTAGTGCTAAATATGACTGGCGTAAAGGGTAAATCAACAGAATCATTGTTCTTACTTATTGAACTAAAGTATTTTTCGTGTCGACTTAAATATTACCATACTGTATTTACACTCGACAGAAAATTTGATTTGGTGCATCGACTGCAGTGGTAGCCCACCTTTCCGAATTAATGTAAGTGAACTCTTTGTTTTTAGATTTCATTATTTGGCGACATGACATTATGAGACCTGGCATAGGTTACCTGGAAGAAATTGCTACCTAGCAATAAGGCCACCTTGTTGTACACTATGTTTTATGTTCTGTTGATTGTGCTGTATGTCCTTGTGTGCAAATAAAGTATATTGTATTGTATAGGTTTTAAATAAATTGTTTCGTATTTGTTAAAAGGCTTTTCTTTTAATATTCTTTTGTAAGGAGTTTACTTTAGTCTGGGGTCTGAGTGCATTAATCTAAGAGTTCAAACCGGAGATTATTACAGGGCTTATCGGAAATTCCAGGGATATATTAACAGAGAAAATAGAAAATTATCGCCGGGACACACGAGTATTTTATTACTGAGAGTTCTGTTGGTTGTTATATCATGTTTTATTTTTATGAGATGGTCATTTTAGTTTTTGTACTTGTTAGGTAATTGACTTAATTAATATACAGCTACGTTTGACAAAAAATCGCATAAAATAAATATCTCATAAACACGTTTGTATAAATCTATAAGCCGTCTTCAAAAAGCAAAAAATGAAGACGTAGCATTTAATGTGGGACGTACCTACTGATCTGTTTGAAGTCGGTGCCAAGCCAAATAAGTTTGATAGGCTGTACGTAGTACATCGGCCTTCTCACAGATACTGATCGGTACAGGTACAGGTACGTAGCATATTAAATTTAATAAAAAGAAAAAAATGAAGACATATCATTCTATGTCTTTATTTTTTTCTTTTTTTAGTGTGAATAATCGAAAGTACGTGAAAAACAATTTACAAGCCTGTTAAATTCGAGGGTTTCCCGTGATTTCCTTGAGATTGCATCATCAGATCCTGACTTGGTGACAGTAAGACCACTTTCGGAGTATACTCTTTAGAACAAAAAATATTTTTTTGAAAATCGATCCATAAATGGCGGAGAAATCAGTGAACCTCCTCCTTTTTTGAAGTCCGTTCCAATGATTTGTTACTATGGATTTCAACATATGAAAGTCTAGTTTATTTTATTATTTTATAATGCAGTTGCTCGGAAATGACCCCGTGACCGTACCCCAAAAACAAATGTCATGTAAGTAGTTTTGAAATGAAAAGAAGTTTTTAATTAGAAACGGGACTAAGCGCTAGGAAGAAAAAGAAGAAGAAAAGAAAAAAATCTTGACTTTCAGTGAAATAAAATATTAAAGTAAATTAGTTATTTTACCTTTACAATAAAACAAATCTCATTTTTAACAAAAGAGACCCCGGCACAAGGGAAAACCTTAGTGTGGGCCTTTGAGTGTGTAGTGTTTATTATTATTTGTTATTATTATTAATTGAACTATTTAATATTTACTGTAGGCGTAACTGGCATTTTAATTGCTTACTTAGCCTTTGCCTCATAATTGTAGAAAAAGATTTTGCTCGCCTTTGTTTTTCCAGCCATTTGAAATACTATTATTATATATATATATTTTTTTAATAATTTGTGTTTGAAATTATTTGTTTAACAAAATCATTTTTGTGTCATAAAATGTTAATTTCTTAATGTTTTGTGTTTAATCGTAAAATATTAGTAATCATTGCTCAATTGTAAACACATTTTCAGCGAATTTTGATTGGAAATATTATATTTTAAGAACTTTGGATGTAGGTACCTTTACGATGTAAGTTTTTGACAACATTTTTTTTAGTTTCGTTTCCTCGGCTACTGCATCGTAAAACGTTGAACAATATACGTATACGTGCCTTAAGTAATGTGTAACTACAGTCCTATAATTACTTACGACACTTATATCGTTAATAACTATATTATTGAACAAATATGAGAAATAACTATTTTCATCCCATCTATTCGAAAAGGACGACTTGGTTCGCTTTTAAGTGCACCCAAAGGTGGTGTTTTCTATAAGAAACTTTTAGCGGGCAGTAATGAGTTTTTCACTTCTCATACTCTGAAAGTGAGCCAGTGTTTACCTAATTAGCGTGCAGAAAATGGATCATCGCTGCTCTAAAGCAGAAAGTAATTTTTTGTGGTAAGAAGTTTGAATAGTAGTCAAAAGCCATACGACCACACTACAATTATTTTTGTCATTGGAAAAGAGTTTTTAATATGTAATTTAAAGTAAAAGAACCTTTTTAACTACAATAAAAATGTTAAATTACAAAACATCATATTATTAATTCATTTTATTTCCATATTAGAAAATAATTAACTATTATATACACGAATTGGCATCACGCATCAGGCCTTTGCTTAAAGGCTGCCAATTTTCACGCATGCGCATTGAGTTTTAATTTGCGCGCCATTAGCAAATAAAAAAATGAATTGTGAGTTCGACTAGTAATAAAGTAAAAAACTAAGATTAGGATTTAAAATGATTTCTACTCGTGATTCTGATATGGACCAAACACCTGAATTAATTAGAAAAGAGGCTCAAACTGTCATGGAGAACCTTTTACCGCCAATCTCAAAAGAACGGTACATTAAAGCATACAACGAATTTATGAAGTCGAGAGCCAAAAATAGAGTGAAATCCTTGTCGGAAAGTGTGTTTCTGACATATTTCAATGAATTATCAAATAAACTTCAGCCTTCAACTCTATGGAGCATATTTTCAATGTTAAAAACTACAATAAATACAAGACACGACGTCAATTTGCAGAATTATACCAAGTTGAAATCATTTTTGAAGAGACAATCGAGTTGTTTTAAATGCAAGAATTACAGATACATTGAATTGTCTGCAGAAGAAAATATGCCATCTCCAACATTTACTGTGTCTGTTAATGATACTCAAATTTCGCAACAAGTCTCTAATATTGACATCCCAGGATTTAAGTAGTCATTGTTAATTTTTAAAAAAATATTTTTTAATTACCACGCTTCTTTACTTTCTTCGTATTCGAAATGAAAAGTAGAGTGTGTAACTCGGGTGAACGGCACCCATTTCTGCCTCGAACTATTGAACTATTGGACAAAATATCTCGTCAGAAATGGGTGCCTTTCAGCCTTCGGTTAACAATCTACCATTTAATCCTCTTTATAAGTGCGCCGCAATTACCTTTGCCGCGCACTTTTTGAAAATATAAAGTTTTAGTGATACGCAACGGTAATTCTGGAATATGCAGCCAGCCACATCAATGTTGTCATGACATGACATAAATATTATACAATTTTTTTGATCGATATTGCATGAATGAATTGTTTTTAAGTTATATTGTATTATTATAATTTTACTTGCCTTATGATAAGGCGAAACAAGTTTAGGTCCTAACCTATTATTAATAAGATCTTTGTACCCTTGTTTTGAAAATAAAGAAGTTTGAATTTGAGTTTTTATTTTCTCATAGTGGGTGTTGAAAAGTAGAATGTATCACTCGGGCGAAAAATATAATTTTGGCTCGGGCGACGTACTTTGAATCTTTCGCTACGTTCAGGATTTTACTAAACTTTACTTCACTCTGGATTCAGAAAAGCGCCCTCGCCATAAAAATATTATTTTGCTCCCTTATAATACATTATGACTACTTTTGTAAACACTAACGATAATCACAAAACTGCTAGCATTTTTTGTCTCAGTAAATCCAAATCCTTGTTAGTTTTATAGATAGCCATAAAAATAGACAGCAGTTAAGATGAAAACAAAAAGAACACAGGGTTTAAGGAATAGATAAGCAAATGGAGGAATCTACCCAAAACTATGTACGGCAAGAAGTAGTGCTTTTTCCTAGAAAGTTACGGATCACCTACTTCGTTTTTCACCCTCTTTTACTAGTATTCGTTATTCGCGTCGCGCCGCTATCAGAATGCAATATACATTGCTGGTTGTTGTGTTTTGTTACCATATTTTTATATTAAAAATTTCAGTATATTCCAATAAATAATTTAACTGTAAAGTAGACAATATTAAAAAACACGAACAAATATTTTAAAAATTTCTGAGGAAAATTCCACTGAAAAATCGTTCAGAATGATGGGCTGAGTTTTTGCTAAGCTGTCCCTTACACCCTGAATAGGTTTACCTCAGACCCCACGATTTTTTTTAGGAAATTCAAGAACATGCTCTTTAAAATTTGAGTGCCAAGAAATCTTAATAATAAAACAAAGTCGGGTTTGTCCGAACACTTATAACTCGAGAACAAACGGCTGGACTGATTTTCGTTTGTACAATATTTGTCTCCGTCCCGAATAGCAGAATAACTATTAAAAACATTGGAAAATTGACGAAAACATTCCCATGGGACCAAGTCCCGGGTGAAAAGCTAGTTACTTAATAAACCTTATTTGCCAAATATTGAAATACCCACATAAAATCACGTTAAAATCCCGATGAAGACTTTAAATAACCATTGCCTACTGAAGTCAAAGCTGAGTTTTTCGAATTAGCATCTTCTCAGAATCTTTGACTATAAGCGATTTCCACTAAGACAGAGGGATAAGAATTAAGCTTCAGTGTATAGATTGCAGATATACTCGTACTCAATATCTTTGTCTAGAGTTTTATTAAAACTTAACAAAGGAAGATATTCAAAAGTGGCGGCGGAAAAAATCAATGAGTCGTGTACGATAGCGCTTCACGAGTGACCTTCGTAAACCACCTACCCTTCACGTGTCTTGTACTACAAGTGGCTGAACTGAAAAGAATTAGATTTTACTACTTTTAAAGATATTATACCTAACTGGTTGTTACCATGAATAATCTCTTACTGTTAAGGACATATTTTACTAAGATTTTTGATTCGATAGAGGAACAAATTCATTTTTCAGAATATAATAGATTTTTTTTTGTTTTTCTTTGCATTTTTGTAAACATAAAATCAAGAAAAAAGTGAAATGAAACTTGAGCTTTAGACTCCGAAAATTACGTTGAACAGCATATTTGTAACACAATATTTAAAATGGCGTGGCGCACAGTTATCTATAAGCAATAGTTATTTTAAAGTGTTTTTTAATAAAATAAAACTTTATCCATAATATTAGGCTAATAGGTAAAAACCGACAAAAAGTAGTAACAGAGTAGTAGTTTATGATCGATTCACTGTAGCGCCTTGTAGCACTTCGTAGCACGTAGCACATTCGTAGTAAGAAAAACCAAGAAGCAAAATCATTTCAACCCATCTTTCGTCTATATTTTGTCATATTCTACTTTCATGTAGATTTTTTACCCCAGAACACTCACTTCCCACCATAAATATTTACATCATAATAATAATAAATAACGCATAACTTTTGGACTAACTAATTAGGAATACTTCGAAACAATAATGTTAGCCCACAAACTGGCAGATTGTTTACGAAGTATACACATGCTCTGTGGAAAGTTACACTATAATTCCATAGCTTGTAAATTATAAGAATATAATAATATGAGGAAAAAAAAATTACCCTCATCAAAACTAAGTAAACAAGTACATTTCACCTAGGCTACAGATTAATTGCTTACCGTGGTGTGTATTCAGGCGTTGAGTGAAATTTTTAGGGTTGAACAGTTCAAAATAAGTTTATTTTTCATCATTTTTTGAATATTGGCATTTTATAAGAATGAGTTCCATGCTGAACTAGGAGTAAAAAAAATATAGAATGGGCCAGCTGCTTACTCTCCCCAGGCATACTGCAAAAGTGAGTAATTTGAGTGCGAGGGTTTTGCTGTATTGTGGGCGAAAAGCTGACAACCTATTACCACTTCATAATATTTTATCTTTTATCCTTCTGAACATACGTCAAACCTGGCACCAAAACCAAATATAGAGTTTATAATCTACTTTATCAGAAAGTATTTAATAGATCCTAGGCTTCATTAAAAGCCACAAATATCTGTTTAGTATGGTACCACGGAAACATTTTTACAAAAAAGTGCAAACCGGCTTCAAACTATACAAAACGTACATCATATTATTCATAGTACCTACACTTATAACTATTTGCTTATTTATATTTTTGTTAAATCGAGAAATCTATCAGGTATAACGAGTAGCCACGGATTTTTCGTTTTACTCAATTTAAAGATTTATTGCGCACTGAAACAGAAACCTGAGAGTTTTCTGAGATATAGTCCGATACTTTGATTCGAAGATCAAGTTATATCCAATTAATTTAAATAGGTAGTGATCTTTGGATCTCTGATAAACGATTTTAATTACAGAGGTTTCATCAAGTTACACTTAAAATTAGATCTTCATGATTGCTCTAAAAGATGTGTCTATTCTCATCTACACTTTCATCACCTGTTTATAAAACTATCAATCAAAAACCTATTAAATGTAAATGAAGCTACTTTAATTATGTCATATATAAAAATTAACAAGCTTTGAATAGAAAGTCTTGGTTAGAAAAAAAGTGGATGAGCCTTTGTAGTCTTGGTTAGAAAAAAAGTGGATGAAACAAACAAAGCTCATATCTTTGTAAATACATGTCCGGTGATAAACCTTGAATACTTTCACAGGTTTCCTTACCTTCACATACTCGGAAATTGCCAAGAAAGCTAATTAAATAAATAGGTCCATATATGTATAAGCCACTTGAGGCTTTTAAATTGAATACATTATTGGCTCAATAACAGTAATTGCTTGTTTCAAAAAGTAAGCCATATAAACAAACAGTTATTTCATCTGTGTAACATTTCGTATTAATAAAACAGCAAATAAACCGGCTTTTGTAAGTTCCAATAATTCATAATTTCCGTACTGTATGAAAAACAATGGTTATTTTGTGTTTGGAAAACATCAGATCAACATTTAATATCTATTCATTTTAAATTAATATCTATTCATTTAAATACGAATATCTATTCATTTTAAATTAATTCCCAATATTGTTAGCCTATTGGCCAAAAATCATCACCTTACATGACTTTAGGTTGGGTTTATTTATATTTATATGAACGCCATCGAACATTTTTTCCTGATCTAGGTACATCTACTTCTAATAACTTACCTAAACTTTTTTAAATTTGGGCTTACGCAAACAAATAGCCTTTTCACATGAATTAAGTAGTAGGTAGTAGTACAACATAGCTACGGGGCCGATGCATTAATAAATGTTGATCGATAACATACCAAGATACTACCCAGTCACGCTTTCACGACATTCAAACAGTAATTGCTACGGGCCTCAATAATAGCTCCCTAGTCAAGGCACTACTATTAATACCAGAGATTAGTTGATATATGTATATATACTACACAGAATATTGCATTGAATGGTGCAGAGCTATTCATGCGGCCTCTGCCATGGCTTTAATAATCCGTTCCTGAGTTCAAGACTGCTTGTAAAAATGCCAGGCACGCGTAATCAAAGCTGACAAAGGTCTTTCATGATATTTCTATTATGAAAAGCACTTTATAGGATTCGGATTTTAGTCTATTAGAGGTCTTTGTGCTATGCTGATATTGAAAAAACTTAGTTCTTTAAAGATAATATTTCCAATTATAATTAATTGAAAACGTGTTTACACTTGACCAATGTACACTTACATTTTACAACTTAAACACGAAACATTAGGGATTTAACATTTTATAACATAACAGTGATTTAGTTGTACAGATAATTTCAAATGGCTGGCGAAGGCTTAGCAAGTAAAATGCCAATTATGCGTACAGAAAATATAGTTCAGTTGTTAAAAACATGAAATAACTAATTAACTTTAATTTATTTTTGAATAAAAATTAAGATTTTCGTTAGAAATAATTATTTTGTCGGACTTATGATTATGACACTCTTAGCTGTAATTTGAGCTTTACGAGAAAAGGTAAACTCACTTATCAAAAATGTATCTGACTTAGCAAATCATTTACTCTCTATTACTCATATAGTATTTTCGTCACTTTTTGCTTACTTTTAAGAATGATTTGATAAATAAAATTACTAGATCACCGAAAAGGCACAGAAGTAGAATTTTGGTATTTAAAAATCAGATATTCGCTAATTAGCTCAATTTTTCAATTTATTTTCAAAATCTTCTTCTCTTTTCAAAATTACTTACATCACGTGTGATTTACGGGATACGTAAACGGTGCTTTTTCCGAGCACAGCATTGTAAAGATTATTTATAATGGCTTGATACTTTGTGAACTGCCTTAATTTTTTTCTCATTGTCCGACTTTATTATAACAAAAATGTAACCTTACCTAATCGAATAAAAACAAAGAAGTAAAGTAATGATGTACATCTCTGTATACATATTATGCTTTTCTATTATAGAAGTTGAAAAATAAAAACAATGTTATAAAGTAACGATGTCATCATATGATGTACTTATTTAACTTCTATACTATAGAAGTGGCACATTATTCATTATTACCCGAAAATTGTATAACCCGTAAATTTACAATTTCACTTGTGAAATCATAATCACCCGCGATATTACAATTTTCCCAGTCAAATTACAATTGCACAAAAGTTGAAGGTCCGCCTACATGAGATAAGGATAAGTTAGGTTAGGCAAGGCTTTTTTAGGTTCGGTTAAGTAGATTGTATTCACATTATTTTATTTATTTTTTGTAAAACAACAATTTACAAAGCATAAATAAGCACAAATAAACCATATTCTGATTAGATTAAGCTGAGAAGAATCGTTTTAATATTCTCTTCTATTATTCGTTTGAATGTTCTCCTCTTCTTATCGTTTAATTTTGTCTCACCATATTTTAATCTCAAATAATTTTCGGAAAAGACAAATGTTCGTTGCAAACGAGTGATTTAGTTTGATTGATCTAACGTACAAAAACTTGATTTTAGAAAATAGTTGTGAACTTTAGGAAATAGTTTTTGACCTAACGCCTAATTTAAAATACCTAGCCAAATACCTGTTGGCTGATGACTTACAATGGTGAAGTTGGTCACTACTAATAACGGGCTATGAATTAGACAGGGCTTGGCTTGGCAACTTGCTGTAGGCAGAAATTGGCTTAAACTACGGTCGTGAATCGAGACAAAGATAACAGAACCAATTAAACCATTCTCACATTAACCTCGGTTGCGTATGCTATTGCCTAAGTTTAATTAATTGTATAGTTATAAAAATTTACAAGTGCGCGGTTTTGGAAGAACGAATGCATTTTTAATATTTGAAAAATGCGTGTTTAATACAAAAGCTCTTTATTAAGCATAAAATCTATTTAGTTTTCGTTTATATTTGACAGTTTTTTTTTACGTTTAAATAAAATTTATTCAACATAGAAAAGAGAAAAACAATATTTCTGAAGGGTATTCAAAGTTCATATAGACATTTATTTACATTAAGTATGGTACAATGAGATGGTTAATAAAATTTCTGGAGAGCAAAGAATCCGGGTCACTTAAAAAATCCTAAAAATCTCGGAAACTAAAAATGCTAGCCTAATTAAATAAATTGTGTTTAATAGACCATTTAATACCCCTTAAATGAAAGAAATAAAATTTATGATTTACTAATTTTATTTACAAAAAAATACATAAGAAAAAAAAACTGCTGATCTCGCCATAAAACAAAAACAGAAAATATGACATTTTTGAATAACATTACAAAATTTCTTGAATTTTAATACTTCGTATTGCCTCCTCGTGATTTCATTACTGCTTTTACGCGGTTCGGTATACTTTACACCAAGTTCCTGGCATCTTCACCCAAATCCTTACTAATATTATAAATGCGAAAGTAACTCTTTCTGTCTGTCTGTCTGTCCGTTTTTCACGCCTAAATTACTGAACCGATTTTGCTGAAATTTGGTACAGAGATAGATTAGAGCCTAGGAAAGGACATAGGCTACATTTTATCCCACAGTTCGGCGTGATATAACCTGTAGTCCACACGGGCGGAGCCGCGGGTGGAAAGGTAGTTGACCATAAATGGACCAACGAGTTCATTTAGGATTTCTTCCACATATCTATCGTTAGTTAAAGAGCCGTTTTCTATGAACACCAGTTCTGTGCGACTCTCAGAAGAAATTCCGCCCCACACAAGTACAGACCCACCGCCGTAGGCTACTTTTTCTTCGATGCATGCTAGCTTGAATCTTTCCCCTAGTCTTCTATACACTGTGTCTTCCATCGTGCTTGTAGAGCATAAATTTTGATTCGTCGGAGAACATAACTTTTGAACAATCTTCAATATTCCAATTCAAGTGGTTTTGGGTATACCTTAGTCTTGAAATACGATGCCCACGCTCCTATTCAGAGCCATTTGCAGGTCTTAGTGGTTTTAAGTTAGCCTCAGCAAGTCGTCGTCTTACCGTCCATGCGCTTGGGTTACTTCCTCCGAGGCGTCAAAACTGATTTGTAAGTTCAGTTCCTGTGAGAAAGCGATTACGAAGCATGGTGTTCACCAAATATCGATCTTCTCGTGCTGTAGTACGCTTGGTTCTGCCTGTTCCTGGTCTGCGTAGGTTAGAGCAAGTTTCCTAATAACGTCGGGGAACTCTTAGTATTGTTGACAGCGACACACTGACAGCCCTAGCTGCATCGCGCCGACTCCGGCCAGTTTCCAGTATTGTGAGAATTCTGGTTACAGCTTGAATAATAAATATTAAAACTATCAACATGGTATATATACCCACTTAAATGATAGATTAGAAACAAAAGCAAAAGTAAATGCAGAAATTTTAAAAGTTCTATCTCCCTTTTTCAAATTTAAGTTTTTTTTGACATAATTTTACAATAAGCTCGGATAATATGGTCGAGGCCCTATATGAAGACATTACCAACAACATACACACAACCACCAAGACCCAATTCACCGTTGTCATGGGGGACTTTAATGCTAAAGTAGGAAAACAAGGGCGAGACGATTTGTATGTTGGGCCACATGGATATGGATGCAGCAACCATAGGGGCAGATGCTAGTAAATTTCCTCGAAGCAGAGGGGCTCTTTTGTATGAACTCGTTCTACAAGAAAAAACCCCAAAGGAAATGGACCTGGCGAAGCCCCGATGGCAAGACAAAGAATGAGATCAATTTCATCCTGACGGATAAAGAGCACATATTTAGGGATGTCTCCGTGATCAACAGGTTCAATACCGGAAGTGATCACCGCATGGTTAGAGGCACCCTAAATATCAATCTTAAGCTAGAAAGAAGCCGAGTGATGAGATCTGTTCTTCGTTCGACACTGCTCCAAGTCGAGAAAGGCTTAGATGCCATTCAGCTAGAGCTGAAAAATCGTTTTGCCCTACTCGAAACCACAGGCAATATTGACAAGGACCTCGAAAGCGTGGCACATACAATAAGCGAAGTGGGAGTCAGGCATTTTAAGGGAAAGCGAGCAAGCCGGAAGTCCAAACTTTCAAGCGAGACTTTGGAACTGATGAGAGTACGACGAGAAACGCCGGAGGATGTTATGTCAGATCCCCAGGCATTCCATAGAAAAATCCGGAAGTTGGTGAGACGTGACCTCCGAAGCTCTAATACTCGCCTCACATAGGAGGCGATTGAGCTGAACCGGGGGTCAAAAGTCTTTTCCAAGAACCTGGGAAGGAGTCATCTAACAAAGCTAAAGACCTCGGACGGCAAAATCGGCACATCAGCACTGGAGATCCTCGCTGAAATCGAGGACTTCTACGGCAAACTATATGCTTCGCGAAACCCGAAGCCTCCACCCGACGATAACGATCCACGTGCCATGCTTACACACCACTTCACCGACGACCTCCCGGATATAGACGAAGACGAAATTGCGGCGGCTCTCCGACAGCTTAGCAATGGGAAGGCTCCCGGCGAAGACGGAGTAACCTCAGAACTCCTGAAGGCAGGAGGAAGACCGGTAGTCAAGGAGCTCAAAAGGCTTTTCAACTCCGTAATAACCCATGGGACTACCCCGGAAGCGTGGAGCAGGGGCGTGGTAGCGTTGTTTTTCAAGAAAGGGGACAAACTCTCTTGAAAAACTATAGATCCTGAGCCATGTCTATAAGCTGTTTTCGAGAGTCGTCACAAATCGTCTGGCCGCTAGATTTAACGCCCACAGCCACCGGAACAAGCAGGGTTTCGCAAAGGCTTTAGTACCGTAGATCATATCCACACAGTGAGGCAGGTTATGCAGAAGTGCGAAGAGTATAACCAGCCACCTTGAATAGCTTTTGAGGACTACGAGAAAGCCTTCGACTCAGTCGAGACCTGGGCCGTTCTGGAGTCCTTGCAGCGTTGCCAAGTCAATTGGCGATACGTGGAGGTGCTGAGAAGCCTATATAATATGGCAACGATGACAGTCTAAGTACAAAACCACCGTACAAGACCAATCCAATTGCTCAGAGGTATTAGACAGGGGGATGTCATATCCCCGAAACTGTTTAACAATGTTCTAGAAAACGTCTTTAAGACGCTAGATTGGAATGGACTGGGCATCAATGTCAACGGCAAATTTCTATCGCACCTCCGCTTCGCAGACGACATAATAATATTGGCAGAAACACCACAAGTTCTGCAAGAAATGCTGCACAGCCTTAACGCTGCCTCAATACGTGTTGGCCTTGGAATGATCTTGGACAAGACCAAGGTCATGTTCAATGATCATGTCGATCCAGGCTCTGTTGACGGTGTTACGCTCGATGTTGTTCAGGAATACATATACCTCGGGCAAGCGTTGCAGTTAGGTAGAGATAACTTCGAGCGGGAAATCACCAGAAGAGTGCAGCTTGGCTGGGCAGCATTTGGGAAGCTGCGTCATATCTTTTCGTCGCTACTCCCGCACCAGTCATGACCTACGGAGCCGAAACGTGGAACATGACAGTGAGGTTAGCCGATTGCACGTCGCTCAGCGAGCAATGGAACGCTCCATGCTCAGGATCTCACTAAGGGATAGAATCCGAAACGAGGTTATCCGAAAGTGTAGCAAGCTGAAGTGGCAATGGGCTGGCCATGTCTGTCGCAGAACCGACGAGCGTTGGAGTAGACAGGTTCTCGAATGGAGACCACGTCTTGGCAAACTTAGTGTAGGACGCCTCCCAGCCAGATGGTCAGATGACCTAAAGAAGATAGCGGGTAGTGGCTGGATGAAAACAGCGGAGGATCGTGCAAAGTGGCGCACCTTGGGGGAGGCCTATGTTCAGCAGTGGACTGCAATAGGCGGATATGAAAGTTCCTTCATTTTAAAATGTGATAGATATTGAAAAAAGCTTATCAAATGGTACGAAAGCACATAATTCTACACCTAATTTAAATGTGTTAAGAAACTTATTGAAACTTGTTTCAGCTGTTAACCCCACAATTTGTGTCAAACGTGGTATATAGTAGTTCGCTAGTACCACTGACGCTCTGCCTACCCCGATAGGGATTTATAGGCGTGAGCGTATGTATGTATGTAAAAAATATATTAAAATACAGTTATTTCCTCATTAAGCAAAGTAAGCAATAAAATATTGCGCGCTCTATAAACTCCATGGAGAGTCTTACTATTATTGCGGTACTTTAGCTTTTTACTTAAGGATACTGAAATAACATCCTAAGTGAAAAATTATTTTCCCCGGTAGTATAAATCAGAGAGTATCTCAAGGCTGTGGACTCATGCCCTAAGGCCTCGTTTCTATTGGCTTCGCTCCAACTCGCAGGGTGCGCCGACAAAAATACTACTTTATCGAAAAGGAACAACATAAAATTATTTCTACCTATGAAAAGTAACATATTCTTTGCATTTTTGACTGTTATGTCATTTTTTTTAGATAATTCAACGGATTTGATAATTCTTTTAACTACAAAGCTGGTGAACTGTAAATTTACCTACTCTATTATTGAAATAATACTCAAATAAAATAAATGTTCCTGTTAATTAAGAAGCTAAAATTAAAGCTCTAATTTATGCATCATATTCATTACTCATCCTTCTCAAAGCGTACGAAAGTCTGACTTTAAACACCGTCAATCAAGACTGTGTTTAAAGTCAGACTTTCGCTTAATTAAATAAAATATTTTTTGTTAATATTTTACACATCAAGTATCATATGCCTTGTGGTCACTCGGTTGAACAGCGACCCATGAACTTACATGGTAAATAAATAATAATGGTTAGGAAACCTGCAAGCCTAGTTACCAAACTGTCATCGTGGTGGATTATATATAGCTCGCACGGCCTCTTAAGAAAGAAACCCGTTTCTTCTGCAGTGAGGACATTATAAGGGCCGTATTTAAAAAATCGAACGAGGTGTGGGTCTGCCATAAAGGCTTTGATCAGTGGTGCAAATGCCACGTATGCATCTATTTTTAACCACCGGACAGCAGCGGCGCAAGTGAAATTTCACCACGCCTCAGAACTGATGTAACGGCACCGCCCCTAATATTCTTTATCGCTATTCTTCCCGCGTCATGCAATATTAATATTTTACAAGTGCAAACTTGACAGTAGAGGCGCCGAGCTTGTGGGCTATTTTAAAAGTTTTCTATTTTATTACTTTTTAAGCAATCTCTCGAAATAAATAGCAGAGTAAATGTTATACTCTGGATTAGTGTTAAAAACGAGGAAGATGTTTCTCGTTTTCAGTTGAGTTTTATTTTTAGAGGTAGTCGCAGCCTAAGATCATTCATATAAATAGTACTAATAAACCTTAGAATAGACATAATTTTATTTGAAAACTTTTGAAACTTGTAAACTCACGTCTTCGTTTTTTTTTGGGTGGGAGGGGAGGAAGAGTTATGACCCCTAAGACCCCCCTGGGACTTCCCATGAGTATTGGATTTGTGTTTGACTTCAAAATATTGTCCTTATTTGTTTAGTAAGAGTGGCGATTAGGCGTTGTGGCGAGAATTACTGATGCTTTTGTTGTCCATAATTATTGTGTTGAAACCTTTTGATTGACCGCTAAGCCTGTCGAGCTCTTCGACCGGCATAAGCCGATTACATTGCCCGTCACCCAATATGCAAATAATTCAATTAAACACAAATACTCCGCAACAAAAATCTATTTTATCTCTTGTTTCCGTTAAAAGTGAATTCAAAAACCTACGAGTATATAGTGATCTCGTATGTATCTTGGTGATTTTTAGTCGACACTTTAAATGTCAATGAAATGACTCTAAATGATAGATGAGCATAGAAATAAATAAATAAAAAACTCTTTTCTCTGGGCAATATCAAGCGCTTTTATTTGTTTTTTTAACCACACTCCATCACAGCAAAGTATGCGCCGAACACTGTTCTCTCCCTAAAATTATGTAAACAGCAAAGTATTTGCAACGTTTTCTCGAATTATCACTTATTTAAGTATCCATTTATCATTATATACGTATATCCAAAACATAACACATATATAGGTATATATATATATATATATATATATATATATACTTTCTTTATTCCGTAAGTACTACGTAAGTACACATACACTCATTTAGGGGCTCAACTGAAAACCAGCGTTGCGGCTTCTGCTGCAACACATGCTGAGGTGGGTCCTGTTTGTCATCGCACTACATCACAACTTCATTAATTTTAATTTATATTTTAATTTCTTTTAATTTGTTATTATTTTTATTTTGTGTTGTTTATTCCTTTGTTTCATTGTCGTTGTTGTGTTGTAGTGTGTATGTCAAATAAACGTTTTGAATCTTGAATCTTGAATCTTGAATTAAAAATGAACGGTTTAAATTGTAAGTATGATAATTTGTATTGAAAAGCGTTAAATGAATATTTTTATTTATGAACAATCTATTTTGGGTTTGTAGGCAATGGATTTCAATAACGGGAACGAATAGTACATTTTATTAATCTATCCTCATGTTAGAAATAATTCACTGACGTTAAACTACTTAAACTACTCATCAAAGAGCGTATTTATACAGGATGAAGGAGCCCCAAAAAGAAAATCATTAATAACTAGCAATCCGCCCGGGACTTCGTCCCCGTAGGAATTCGGGAAAATTATGTAGCCTATGTTCATCAGGAATAATGTAGCATTTTAATGGTGAAAGAATTTTTCAAATCGGTCCAGTAGTTTTGGAGCCCATTTAATGCAAACAAACAAACAATCAAATCCTTCCTCTTTATAATGTTAGTGTAGACGAGTTTTTTTCGAATGCTTTAATAATGTCCATAAATGACTTATCATATGTTTTGATTTTAAATTCTCAACCGGGTATGTATTGAGGTAGGTCCTTTATGATAATTTATTGTTTTATGTAACGTTTTCTTCAATTACATGCTTAATTATACTGTACATTTTTAATTTTCAGTGCAACATTTGGAGAATTTTCTTCTTGCATGAAAAAATTTAATACGATTAAGCAGGGTAATATATTTTTTTTATATACGTAGATTTAATCATTTCCAACATTATCAATTTCATAATTACAATGGATGTCAAAAATGTCAGTAATAAGTAATAAGTAAAATAAGTAAAAGTAAAGTAATAAGTAAAAGTAATAAGTATAGAGTTGGTGACTCCTTCGTATGGAGCTCAAAACCATCGTCTTTAAACTACCATCTTTTTAAACTATACATGGTGACTTTTTAATAAGTACGCAAATTTTTCTTACGGTTTCAGTAACTTTGATAGAAAATATTTTTTTTTTCCATATTTTCAGATTTTGACACTCCTTTTTAACGACTCAGAGGATGAATTTTGTAAAACGCAGAAACATGGGTGTCACAAACTGCTTTGAAGAGTACTATTACCAAGTTTCAAGTCAATTGGACAATGTTTTTTTTTCCACATAAAAATTTTGATTTATTTTCTTGCTTCAGATGATCTAGCTTGAAATTTTTATATAGGAAACGATATAAACAAAAAATACGGGTGAGTTAAATTTTCATAAAGTTAACGTACATTTTTTTTTATAATGTTCAAATAAGCTTTGTTAACATTCAAATCTAAAGTAATTTGCTATCCGAAAAGTAGCGTTTCCTAAGTAGAAAAACAATGATGCGGAGGCTGCGTAGTGCGTATACTGAAAGTATTTAGAAAAATAACATTGTTTAACGAGGGTTGAAAGTGGCCGATTGCGATCAAATCCTTTGTAACATATGCAAAAATTATGACAATTTCAACAATTGAAGTTTACACAAAATAATCGAAAACACATTCAAATAAAATTAAAAAATTAACTAATGAAGTTTTTACTTTAAAAATTTAGAATAGAAGCTTACGGGAATAAAGACGTACCTACTTTATTTTCCGTTTTAACATAAATATCAACGTACTTTCCAAGTAGATGCAGTATAAAAATATTTTCACACAGACCGAAGTTGCTCGCAGGTCCCCAAAGGATGCTAAATAGTTCACATACCATGCCTCTTGTAAACTTTAAGTTCGAGGTTTGAAAGTTTTGCACAGCTGTATTTTTTGTTGTGTCTTTATTCTACTATATAAAAATAAGTCGGGTTTTCCTTCCTGACGCTATAACTCCAGAACGCACGAACCGATTTCCACGGGTTTGCATTCGTTGGAAAGGTCTCGGGCTCCGTTAGGTTTATAGGATACTTTTTATTAAAAAAAAAAAATTAGGACGCGGGCGGAAAGCTAGTTGTTTGATATTAACCGCTCTGCATTTACTTTATACAAATGTAGGATATCTTCAGCAGAGTTTACCTATTGTCTTTTATATATGCACCTTCAAAATTTTTTGACTTGCTCCCATACTTCTTCTTTTTATTATGTAGGTATAGACAATACAGCAGCAGCACGCTGTCTGTATTTACTGATTATAAATGAATACTCAGTTGAGCTATATGTTTTTAAATAAAATTATTTACGACGGAGATACGTGTACATTATTTGATGAAAATCATAATTTCATTTCTAAAGCGTAGCTAGTTAGTATGAAAATAAAGAAGATAAAGAGGGTAGTTTAAGTGCGACTTTGCTTCTTCTGCAAACAAAATAAAAATGATGCAAAGTGTAATGTGTCAAGCATGATGTGCTTTTGAGTTTACAATATTTTTTTTGAGTTAGGTGTGATGTAAAGCCACAGCTCTATTATATAACATGTGATAAACGAGCATTACGTGCATCGGCCTGTGACGAGATAGTGCACCGCATGCTGCTTGCTTGAAAGTGTCTAACTGTGGTGGAACATTTATAAATTAAAGTTACTATAGTCTAATTGTAAAACTAACTCTTGAGCGAGCTACGAAAACTGCACTAGAGTTAACAAAAGTCATAAAATTATCATATATTCGTGGGGCGCAGTTTAAAATGTTTTTGCAATTTTAAAACAAAAATTAAATATGTTTTCTTAAAACTCTATTAATATTGAGTAAGGGACATTCGTGCGGTAATTATAGTTTTTAAAAATGGTTATTTAGTTTAGTTTTATAGTTTTATCATTAAATAAAGTTCTTCTTACTATTTTACTGGCACTTCCTTTCACTCCTAATGAAATGAATTCTAGAGAGAAGAACAAAAAGTTTAAATCAAGTATCCGTTATTTTACAGTTTCATTAGCAGGAAATCTAATGCAGCGCAGGAAAACCCTTGGTAAGTAGAGCATGAAGGTCAGTGGTAAATATAGCCTACAGTTTATTGGCTGTCACCAGCAACTGTGCGAAACAAGCGTAATGCAATTAAGTGTAGGTCGTCGCGTAGCATGTGCAGTGCCTTGGCTGCCAGCCATTTCCACCACATGGCCAACATTAACATGAATCAGGACCAACCGTGTTCAAACCGTAAATTGCACTAAGCCTACACGATGCCTTTAATCTTTTATCCCACCAGAAAATTTTAGCACATCACGCTGACCCCATATACAAGCCAAACATAAATAGCTACCTAACATTAAACATAAATATTGAGTAAAAACTTTCTTACCTTAATATATTATAACCCATTATATGCAAAATACAAGCCATTATTTCAATAGAGGATCACAATTCTTGTGTTGTGATGTCCATCAATATTCACCATGTAAAACTATGAGCAGTAACTGCCTTTCTCGTTCTAAAATATGGAATTCATACTGTAACAAGCTTATTGTCAATGTTATGAAGTTTGTGCACAAACATGTGGTTGCACAAACTGTAACTTGTATTATAATCCTATCCGGGTGACTTCGATCTATTTGGTTAATCTGACTACCACTTTAAAAATAACTACACAATCTCATCTAATATAATGAATCTCAGATTGGCTCACATGTAAAAGTAAAGGAGGGTACACAACTATAAATACGAGTTACGTGTGGGACTGTTTAGTTTGGTCCCTTTGTTACTTATTCAAAGCGCCATTTACGTACAAAATTCAATTGAAAGTTGATGGAGTTTTGTACCAGCAAATCCCGATGCAATACTGGCTGAATGCGAGCTGGAATTTATTATTAGCGTTGCAGGTTTTGTACTTTAGGGAATAGAAACTCAGAGGATCGATAAGTAGCAGCTTGAGAGGACTGTAATCCCCTGTCACTGTTGCCAAATACCTGCAAAACTTAGCGACACTTCAAAGGAAAAAATCTATTTGAAATCCGTTTTACGCGTGTATGTTGAACGGAGCTCTCAACTATAATAGAAATCGTTGCCTCAATGATGTTCTATTACTCGATCTTGTTTACTCGCAAGAGTAGATAGAATTTCTGTGTATCACGTAAGCAATTTTTGAAATTGAATGTATTTGATTTGGTTCACAGGAGATAAATTTAATACACTATATTTTTTACGACAAAATAAAATGTATGCCTATTTATTAATTAAACATTACGTTGGACTTGCAAATATTTATTAACAGTAGTAAAAACTCTATGAGTAGTAAAACCAGAGAAGCAGGCAGTGATTATGAAAAAGCGTTCGCTTTTTTGGGTCAAATATTTCTCTTGAGAAATGAAATAGGGAAAAGTCGAATAAAAAGCAACTAACAGAATTATTGGCTCTAAAAATTACATGACATAATTCCACTGTCAGAGGACTGTCAGTATAGATAACGTAAGCTCATCGACCTGGGTCCCGATTCTGTAACTTAAGTTGTGTGTCGATGGAATGGTCGCCGTTTTATCCGTTCATCGTTTTATCCATTTATCCGTTAACTATGAATAGTTCTCAATTTCGCCACCTGAAGTTACAGAAGTTACAGAATCGGGGCCCTGAAAGTAAAGTATTATGCCGCCGTCTCGATGCGACGCTCTCACCTATGCCAAGCTATAAATGCAGCGATCAATCTTGACGACACAAACTCGTATGATAAAATTACAGACTAAAATAAATACGTCATACTAAAATTTCAGTTTGGCCTAATGATGGTGTCCGAAACAAGTCGCATTTAGAAGTTAGTTCATGAATACGTAGTGGAACCAGTTTACAAAGTTTAACTTCCACATAAAATATAGTTCCAAGAAATCACAACATTAAGCGTTTAAAACTAGTAGGAAAACTTAAAGCTGGATTCTATGGTAAAAATTAAACTGGACCTTTAACAGAAAGTTATAAAATGAATCTCTCACTACATATCCATTATTTTTTGAATACCTTATTTAGGACTAGATTTCCACCCGGGACTTCGATCTCGTGGGAATTTGGGAAAATTAAGTAGCTTATGTGTTTATTCAGGGTGTCAGCTACCTCCATACCAAATTTTATCAAAATTGGTTCAGCCATTTGAGCGTGAAAGAGTTACAAACATCATACATACATCCATATAAAATTTCGCGCTTATAATATTAGTAAGGATATAGACAACCAAGAATCTTGTTAGAAAAAACTATACAGATTTTTGTTACTAACTGTTTACAGTAATTTACCAAATTATTTATGTAACCCATTTAAAATCGTTTTCAAGCTAAATTCTTGATTTGTAAGATCTTAAATTATTGTTCAATGTTCTTTCTTTAACAATTACTTATTGTAATATTTTTAACTGACCCTATACGCCACACTTTTGTACCATCTTATGGACTTCAAGGTACAGTCTAATTGATGGCCATTTATTGAAAGCTACTGGCCGGGATCATAGTTTCCCAGTCATCCAATGGGCGTTTTTCCACCTGAGGGTTTGTAGCTACTGGAAAGCTTGGTGTCACGGCGTCGGCGACGGCACCGGTGAGAATCATCTCCGTTTCGGCACCCGTACCGGTCATTGAAAAACATACCATATACTTTCATAAATTTTTCAGAAAATCATGTAAAATTAGCCTGCAGTTTTCCTATTATGATTTCGCGTACAAATAAAAGTATGATAAGATGTTTAACTTAGCCTGGTTAAAAAAAATTGAAGCAAAAAGTTTCTCAACAGAGAGTTAATGATATGCCCAGGAAATTATGGGTCTTGTGGTTGATTTTCAAAATTTAGTTACATAACAAATATTTATCAGGCTTTAATCTCGGAGAAACGATACTGCTGTTTCTCAAAGAAAATCAAAAAACAAAAAAAGACACATCGTACCCGAAGAAATTGATATAAATTAATACTTCGACGTTTCATATGTAATTTTTTTTCTAGAGTTCAGCTGAAATGTTAACATTTTAATTTCAATAGCGGATATATCAAATGTTATGGAATAACGAGCTGTGCTCACTCGTGCGCGTGCAATTTTCCGTTCCTATTCCAATTTGGGCACACGAATATCTGAATCTGACAGGAAATATTACTCGGGAGTTTGAATTTCACCCAACGTTACTATACTATATGTTGGTCTAACTTGTTCTACAAAAACACAATCTTTGGTTTCATTTTTACTATCGTGGCAACAAGTTAAATGATTCTGTGAAATGTACTCAGGTAAGGAAAGTAAAACTTAGATCAAAAACAAAGATCGTGAACTTCATTAATGATTTATTAATAACAACCAAATCCCTAAAAAATGAAATAAAAGACACTTTACTCCTGTGAACAACCGCAGTAGCTGAGAATAACAATAGTAAGTGGTGTAAGTGTGGATATAAAAATGCCAGCACATAATAGTTCTTTTAGATTTTTTTTAAATACCGGTTTGGTTTAATTAAGGTAGCTTGATCCCGGTTTTTATTCCAGAAAGCGAATATTTGTTCTCGAATTTTAAAGTATGTGTCCTAAGAGACTAAAGACACAACGGGACACCTTAATAAGAGTCCTTCAGAACTGTCGATTGTTTGTTTGTTTACTTTTACAACAGGTATCTATTTAGTTGTGTGTTATTGTTTTTCGCCAGTTACAGAAATGAAAACTTACTAATCTTTATTTGTATGATCCAAACTAAGCATAGTAAAATGTTTTACGTTAAGTAAAAGTTTACACACATATTAAAACATTTAAAGATATTCCTCATTCCTGATTATAAATTAACATGGAATTTTCGATGGTAAATTACCAATTATGGTTTCAGATCGACGGTTGTATTTTCCAAAAACATTATAGAGCATAAAATATTATGTGAGCTCAAAAATCAAACGAACACAAACGCTTTCAATTTTTTTTTAAATTTATTGTTAGTCGGATTTGGATATCGAGAATCCACACCTGTATGGTTTCATATTATTGTTAGCAGTGTTAACATCCTCTATATAAGGAAATGACATATTATTTTGAAGGATACATAACTCCGTGGGTGACTACAGAAATCTGCCAAAAATAGGAATCTAGCAGCGATAAAAATAAACTCGCTACTTAATAGTAGACTCGGCAACAAAACAGGGGCTACATAAAAATCGAGAAGTGGCTGCTATGCAATTGTAGCAAAGAATAGCAAATACATCAAACGAGGTAATCGAAATAATAATTAGGCTGCTAAAAATAATGACTTGGCGACTAATGTTATTAATCGGGTGGCAGAAAAAAATCTAACTTCTAACGACGGTTAAACCGCAGTTAGAAGCTAATCAGACAAACTGTCAAAAAAATTTATGAAAATGTCATTGTCGAATCCCTGGTCAGCTGCTAATCGTTGGTTAAATAATTGGTGAACACTGGTCTAAAAGTAATTAAGACGCCAACAATTAATTTGCCATAGCAATATCTTTTTTCCAAAAAAATGGTTGCCATAGTGGGCATCCACCATTTTTTGAATCAGAAAACGATTCAAAAACAGTTACGGTATTATTATTTTTTTAAAATTTCAGTACGATTTTTTGTACTCAACTTATTAAAACTAAATCCATTTGTAATTTTGAAAGTCAAAGTAAATTTTTTCGTCGGTTGAAAATTAATTTTGTCAACAAAACATAAATTTCGCTCCCAGCTTAAACAAAATCTTACCTAAAACAATTGTTATTTACAAGCCAGTTTTAATCTTGTTGTCAGTCATCAGCCAATAAATTGTGAAAGCAAATTAATTTTTTTTAAGGACCTAAATATCACAGTATTCGTAACTCTTTTAAGATCCTTCAGAAATATGCGGAAGATACAAATTATAATAAGAAACTTAAGATACTATAATCCAAAATAGCTCTTAGGGCGAACCGTCTTGATTTTATAAAATAAATTAAGCTACGTTCAAGATGCGGGGAAATCTGATGGAAGACCATCATAGCAGCAATTATTTAAGAGCCTGTCTGTAGTCTCAAGTGCACGTGGTTACGTCAGATTCAGCTGTTCTCGATGATAACGGCAATCATGAGTCGCATTGGCCCATTTAGGTTTTAGAGAACTCTGGCAGAGGCAAATAAGTAAAATAATACTCCTCGAGTCAAGCCTTTTCATAGAAAAGATAATTTAAACATGTGTTTAGTTTGACCGTATCTTAAGTGTTCTCTCAACTTGAGAAACAGTATGACAGTTATGAATAACATAATACATTCTAATTCGTCGCTGAGCCAACCGATAAGAAATCCTATTCGTAAAAGCAACAGTTCACCCCGCGCCTT